>VWZF01002175.1:89147-179508 GCA_013396755.1 Sclerurus mexicanus
TATACTAGAAGGCAGATGTATAGATGCATCCCCCGTGTCACTGTGTGTGTGTTTGTGTGCGTCCGCGAGTGTGTTTACAGGGAAGTGGGCAGCTGAGCTGACTTTTGGGAATCTTTCCTTATCTTCAGAGAGAGCTTCTCCTGTAACATAAAGACCTGAAAGTGGCTTAGCAGACTAGAATTGAGCAGGGTTCAGGGAGTCAAATGGACTTGCTTTCCAACGCGATTCAAATGTGAGCTAGATGCTTTTTAAACTAATATCTAGAGAGATCTTGCCTGCGGGCAGCGAGAGACAGAGAGAGAGGGAGGGAACGAGGGAGGGAGGGAGAGGCAGACAGCAAGGAAGAGAGAGAAACAGCGAAGTTTGGAAGGAGTGAGAGCTCAGAAAGTTTATTTTTCCTTCGGAGCCTTGGAGCTGGTAGAGAAGCAGGGACTGCTTGAGGACGGCGCTGGCGCATGTGTCCCTCGGAACTGATCTCCCTTTCCTTGCAGGTTTTAAGCCCCGGAGGATACAATGTTCGCTAAACTCTTCCAGCAGTGGAGTTTCGCAGTGTTTCTGCTGAGTTATTCTGTGCCCTCTTACGGGAGATCAGTGGAAGGGATCAGCCGCAGACTGTGAGTTTCTCTTTTTTATTTTTTTCCCCTTTTTTTTTCTCCCTGCTGCGGTGTCTGTGCGGGTGGGAGGGAGGCGGCCGGGTCCCCGGGACCAGCGGCGGGAGCAGCCCGGGAGGATCCGCAGCCTCCAGCAGCGCTCCCGGCGTTACCTGCCCCAGGTGCTCACCGGCGCTGCCTCGGCCTTAGGCGGGGGGGATTTGGGACAGGGAAAGGGCGCTCTGCAGCTGTCTGACCTTACAGAGCTTTGGGGAAGGAGGTGTGGAAGCCGAGGGTCTCCTCTTCCGAGGGGAGCGGCAGCGCAGCGGTGTGCATGTTGTGCTATCGCCCGCGTACCTTTTGGAGTCCTGGGGCGATCCTCGTAGGGAGCATCCCGGTTTATCAAACATGTTACATTATGTTACATATGTTATATTAAATAACCTATACTTCTTCGGCACTGGCATGGAGCCAGTATTGATAAGGGTAGTGGAGACAGGCAGGAGTGAGGGGCATCAGGGCACTGAAGTGCCGAACAATTTCTTTGGATTTATGCCACTTCAAAAAAGAAAAAAAAACCACCAAAGGGAGTCCAGTATCTTACTTGGAGGCAGAAGAATATTTTTTGATAAATGATAGTGTAACTTAAGACAGTCTGTTCAGGAAATGACCTTTTTGTTCCTTCCAAAATAATCAGCATGGTTTATACTAATACCCATACGCAAAGTGCAGGCGAAGTCACTGGGCTGATGTAGGAGCAGCTGTCTCACACATCTAACTCGCTGGCTTTCTCTGGACTTGCATCAGATTTTCTAAGGAAGAAACACCTCAGTCATACTGTGGAGGGCTGTATTGTTCAAAAGGAAGCCAAGCTGGAGAAGGAGTGTTGGAAAATCCGATCACAACTTACAGGGAAATATGACACAGCAAACAAATTCAGATGGGTTTCCTTGTAAATGTTTTATTACATACATAAGGACAAGATCTCTAAATAGCACTTCCTCTGCCATTTAAGGAGAAAAAAAAAAAGAAAGAGGAAAAAAAATTAAGCCAAACCAAAAATCCCCCAGGTGAAGTGACTTCAGACACACCTAAAGTTTGGCACCAGGCAGACAGCTATTACAAATCTCCTACAGCAAATTGTGTAGAACATGTTATTGCTGATAATGTCACAGTGTATTCTTCTCAATCCATTAATGCTTAACTGTTTTGTACTCCTGCAAGCTATTCTTGAACTATTTCTTTCATTTGAGACAATTTTCTTCTCTGGATACAGAGGAACTAAACTTCAGTTTCAGAAATAAAAGAAAATAATTGAAATGCAGTCAAATGCTGTTATTTTCTTGGATAGGAAACTCTGACCTGGATATAAGCCAAATTTATCTGGTTTTAGGAAAAAAAAATCTGATTTGCTAAGTAATACTCTTTTCTTTTCAAAGTTAACAATGTTGTAACACTCATTTTTAAAGGTCAGGATTAGAGGTCTTCCCAACATCCCCATTCTGTCCTGACAGGGCGAAGCAAAGTGGAAACTAACCAGTGAAAATGCTCCCTCTTTGCTATGGCATGTAAAACACACACAAGAAACCAGTTAGCTGTCAGTTAGTGGCATTCACGTAGTTTTGTTTGTGGGCACAGCACAAACACAGACACCACACTCAAACATATGTCCTGTTTTAATATCACCACAAACCATTCCTAGAGTTAATGGTTAATAACTCACTTAAGCCTAGACATTTTTTTTCAGTCAAAGGCTTAAACCAGTAATGGATGAAAATACTAAAGCACATTATTGCAGACATGCAAAAATAATCAAAATTACATAGGCCTGGTTCTACAGACTTTACTGAGGCAAATCTCCCATGGAAAGCAATAGCAAATTGTCCCGAGAAAAGATTTCCAGACATATTATTTGTTATAGGAATGCTTCAGCTGCTAAAGAACTTCTGAGAAACGCAGTAATGCCTCAAAGTGAAATTAGATATTTTTATCAGTGTGCCCAGACATTGCAGCATCATGTCCCTAGATCTGTTCAAAATATTTTTCCTCACCCTGAGATAGGTTGAGCAGATTTCACTCCCTTTGGAGTCAGTGGCAAGGGCACTCAGTCTTCAAAATCCAGACAGAGAGCTGACTGAATTCTCTCCAGTTATTTTGCTGAATTTATGGTCAGACTTAACATGGACAGTCAAGGATAATAACAGTTAAATAAGAGCAACTCTCTGAGATAGAAAGTTGTTGCTTGAAGAATGTTTTCTCTTAGTAATGCTAGATATCTTGGGGGAAAATAATGGAAGAGTAATGTGACTGAAAAGAACAGCTTATCTGGAAGTACATGAAGTCAGGATAGTCACAAGTCGTGGATTTCTATTGTTTTCCCCATGATGAGACATTAAGTCTCATTTGTACATAGTGTGCTTGGATACAGTAATTAATTTGAATGCTCTGGTCAAATACAAACCAACATCCTTCTTTCATAAGTGCCTGCCACATGTAAGCTTAGCATTTACTGCACTTGGTTTGGGTACAGACTCCTTTTCCTTGGATGAGAAGTGTGTTTTATAGAAGGATGGAAGGGACCTCTAGTGGGTCATCTTAACCCTAACAGCCAAATATTTTGTTTTATATCATAGCCAATATGTGAATACAATCACTCTGGTTTCCACTGCCTTCCTACTCTGTGTGTGTGGGTGAGGTATTGTTGATATCTCCATCTTACATCAGTCTTCTTGAGCAAGTTTTCTCCATGGTTTACAAACATAGGAGTTGTTTGAATAACTGAGGTAGAAGGAGGCAGAAGGTCAAAGAGATACACATCTACCACATCTTCTTTGTTTCAAGGAGATTTTTGATCTAGATCATAAAAAGGAAGCTGGTAGGCAAAATGTAATCCTTAAGTCTGGTTGAGTAATAAAAGTCATGTGAAATGTAACACTACGTAATGTTATACAATCATCTGGAATGTTATTTGGGGTCAGACTTGATGCTAAATATCATACAGACATTTAAACAGAAACCCACCCTCTTCGGCAGACTAACCCCTCACATGTCAATCCCTGCATTATTTTGAAAATGCACGCTCACTCAAGATGTAGATCTTGTAATGCTCTGTGACTGCCTTGTGTGTACTGGAACCAAATGTTTAGGTTTCAGTTCTGTAAGATGGAATAGGTTTTCAATCAAGAGGACTGTAATAACAGGCTTTGGAGATTCAAGATTTTGTCACAGTGGGTAAACTGACCAAATACACATTACAGGATTAAGGCAGCTTTAGGTTGTCTGTGGTAGAAGGAATTATCCTTGGTAGTTTACAAGAGGCAGTAGGAAAGCTTTGCTCATCACATGAGACATGCTGTTTTAGACTCAGTAAAGCACTGAGATTTTATATGCTTTCTGTAAACTAGAAGAGTGAAAGCAGAACTGCATTTTCCCATGCAAATTTCCTGGGAAAATAGATTACTGAAGTTAGGAATGGAGCATGAGCCACAATGGACAACTTGACAAGCAGCACAGAGGAACACCACTCAGAGTCCAAGGTGCTAGTTTTATAAGTGTACTTGCCAGTCAGACTGACCTTAATGAGAGGGTTGTTAGAGCTTCACTGGTCAGAAGAATCCTTCTGAGGGAGATCATGAGCTTGTGTTAATGATCACAGCTGCACTGAAGAGAAAGACACAATATGGGTTCAGCTTAGTATTATCACCTTGCATTTTTGCTTAGGGACATTGAGTTGAAGAGCATAAAATAAAGACTAAAGTCATTCCAAACTGATTTCGGGACACTTATGGGACACAGACAATGCTTGATTACATGTGTGCTCACAAACCTCAGTATATCTAGACCTGTTTTTGAGCAAGATTTTGAGTCATATTCCAGTCTCCTGTAGAACAGGGGAAACATGCTGTTGGAATTTTTCACTGAGTAATGGAGAGGTAGTATCAATGGAGCCCATCACTTGAATCCAATACTCAAATAGTGCCATCCTACAAAGACAAAAATTGAAGGGCATGCTCTTAAACCAATGCTACTTGAAGTTGCCAATTTCAAATACTTCCAATGTTGGTTAAATCTAAAGAATTTGGCTGAAGGGACTGAGAAACTCCAGAGCATCTCCAAACATTTAGCATTTTGAAACCTCGTAACATAGCAGGAAAATGAGGTATGGGATGGAAGGAAAGAATATTCACTCACAGTTTTCTTCCTGTTCACCCACATGCAGAAACAACTTCTTATCCAACTAACTGACCAAAAGATTACAGGATAGGCAAGGCAGTGAATGGATTTTCTTTGGCCAGTAAGAATCCAGTCACATGCAGCACCCTGATGCAAGAGGAGAGAATATGTAGCCAATCTCTGCATGCTGAAGCAGGGCAATTGGAAGGATAAACTGTATTATAGCATTCATGGGAACACAGCTAAAATCCCAGCTTGTGCTCTTTCTGTGGTTCACAGTGCAGCTGTGCATCTATTCCACATGAAGGGAAAGACATGTATTTTCTCACAGTTATTTATTAACTAGGTGCCACTTGTATCTTCTTCCCTCAGATGTTTAATACATTCTTTGCCAGCACAACATCTCTCAAAGACAAATAGTTAGTCATCTCCCAGTTCCTCGAAAACAAGACCAAGCTCAGTGTACTAAAAGGTCATGATGAACTCTGGAAAAACCACTCAAACAAATCAGGGTGCTCCTGAAGAGCTCCTGAAGAGGGCCAGAAAAAACTCCAACAGCACAGCAGACAAGAAATTTGGCCCCGAAAGTTCATGCTTAAAGAAATACTAGGAAGGCACCTCAGCCCATAATTAGACACAAGTGCCCAAACAGTGAAATCAGCATGAGTGGCTGAGGTTCATCTCTGCCCATGCTCAGCTGCCTCTCTGGATAGCTCATTACAGCCTGAAGTGCCCATGCTTTAGGCATCCCAATTCAAATATTTTTTTTGTTTCCCTCCTGCAATTGGACTTATTTAAATTTAGGAATGAAATGCACTTTTGTGTATTTATTTACATTTTGAAGTATGTAACTGAACAGAAGAGAATTATTAGGATGATGCTGTATAAACACTGCTTCCGTCTCCAGCACAAATACTTGTTATTCCCTCTCTTGCTTGACTGCAGTGCTCCATAATCCGACCCTTTAGTTTTTCTGTCTCTGACAACTGCCTTCCTGCTTTTACTGACTGAAGTGTGATATATTAAGAGTCATAATGCTTTCCTAGAACAGAGCAGTGACTAATCCAACTCCAGGTCCAGTGGTGTGTGATCGGTCAGCTGAGAATTATTACCCGCTTAGGTCTTTCCCTTCTCTATAGGGAGCAGCTACTCTGAGAGGCAGGACTTGCTCCAGCAGTCTGACTTAACTAGATGTCTCCAAGACTGAGACCTGGTACACAGTCACTGTGGCCACCATGGCCAGAGAAGAGAGGAGCTTTGCCAAGTACTGGGCAATAACCAAATCCTAAACTATTTTTCCCCCTCCTCTCTTCTCTTTCTTTAGCAAACGGGCTGTATCAGAGCACCAGCTACTGCATGACAAGGGCAAGTCAATTCAAGATTTACGAAGAAGAATATTCCTTCAAAATTTAATTGACGGTGTCAACACTGCAGAAATCCGTGCAACGTCGGAGGTGTCACCTAACCCTAAACCTGCTACCAACACGAAGAACTACCCTGTCCGATTTGGCAGTGAAGATGAGGGCAGATACCTAACTCAGGAGACAAACAAATCACAGACCTACAAGGAGCAGCCCCTGAAGGTATCAGGGAAGAAAAAGAAAGCAAAGCCTGGAAAACGTAAGGAACAAGAGAAGAAAAAGAGGAGAACCCGCTCAGCTTGGCTAAATTCTGGCACATATGGAGACTTTGTGACTGAGAGTCCACTCTTGGACAACTCTGTTACTACACATAATCACACTTTAAGGTAATTCTGCTATATCCTTTTGGGGAACATATATATTTACTGGAATTGGTATCCTTTGGTAGGAGAGGCCAAACCTGGAGTAACAGCAGGTCTTTATACTCATAACTGGGGGGAGCTTTTCAAGAAGTGCACAGGCTCAAGGGGTTTTCTGAAGATAAGTGCTCCTTCCACCTCGTAGGATGACAAAGTCCTTCTTTCCTATGACACAACTTAAGTAAACCACTTTATGTCAAAATGTGCCAAGTAGTGAGCAAAGTTATTTCTGCAAAAAAAAAGCACACCACAGCCATTAAAATTTCCTTTCCTGCTTTAACCATAGTGTCTCTCACATCATATCTTAGTCCCACACTTGAGCCTCAGCAGATTGAAAGCTTTGACTTTTATTTAAGGCTTTGCATCTATAAAATGGCAAAGTTTTCTTTCTTCCCTCTCAACACCTCCCCTTTTTGGCAGCTTTCCTACCCTTACTTTACAGTTTTTCATTTTGCTGTCTAACCTTAGGGGAGACCATGGAAAATGTCTTTCTTAGCAATATCTGCAAACAACACAGACCAGTCTTTCACCATAAACTTTTTCCTGCCATTAGGACTTTTTAATTCAGCTCCATCTTTTTGCCAGCTCATGAAACAATTATGTTGCTGATGAAAAATATTTATCATTGCTCTTGGAGAAAGACATGCTTCCCTCATGTATGACAATAAAGGTTTTCAATGCAAGGGTGAGCTGGAGACATCAGTGTAGGTGTCCCAAATGACTCACCCACTTGCAGTCATCTCAGCTCAAGTGGAAGTCTGTACATTTGCAGACAAATCCAAAAAGTCCACTCCTCAGTTCTCCTCAAATGTTTGCATTTTCAACAGCAAAACCCCCACCCTTTTCTCTCCTCTTGCCCTTTATTTTGGCAGAATAGAGACATAAGAGAAGTGCCACTTGCTTACAGTAAATCCCTTAGAAAGAGACACCAGCTGTGGGATTTACTAAAATCCAGTTTTGGGTTTAGCTTTACAGGCCACAGTTTGCAATGCGCTCCATCTCCTCAACTCCTGCTGGCATCTACAGGAGTTCTTGGAATTTGTGGCTGGACACTCAGTGTCCCTGACCATAAATCAGTTGGAAGAGCTGGAGCAGGTAGGAGTGAAGTGAGAGAGGCTGGCTTGTCTCAGCACCTTAGGAAAGGCACACTTCAGGACTCCCTTCAGGAGATGCCTGACATTTCAACAGATGTCAAGGAACTGTGTTGGCCAGGCAATAACACCTGTCTTCAGCGCAGAGAAATCTTGAATGTAGGGGAAAAGCATCCCAGGGAATTTCAACTATTACTTCTTTTTCTTACTATGCTGTCTTTGGTTGTATGTGGGATATATAAAAGAGCTACAGGTACAACCCTGTTGATTTTCCTAGTTCAGCCTTTCTGTTTGAAGTATGGTTGGATGGCTGAAGGCTCTCAGTTTTACTGTGGAGTCCCAGCTGCTGAAGGCAGTCCAGCTTTACCTTAGTGATATTATCAGCCAAGACACAGTATTTTTTCAGGGCAAGAAGCAGATCCTTACAGAGAACCTATATTTTAGATACTTAGTTGAAGATGATTAAACAAAGAGAATCCACTAAACAAGGAACACAGAATTACTCCTTCACAAGTACACATAATACATTGGTTTAGCTCCTAAGAAACTGTTAGTACACAAGCTTTTATTTATCCCAGTAAGGTCGTAAAAGGTATAATTTCTAAACTTTAAATGAAAGCAAGTCCCAACTTCCTGACATGTCTTTTTTGGATGGGGGAGTCAGGTCTAATGCAGTTGTCTAAGCAGTTGTTGGCACAAGGTGGGCAAATGCAGTTTAGAAGGAGGGATGGGCATGTCTGAGTGAGTTTGATTTATCAGTTGAATCAGGAACTTCTACCCTACTTGCTGGTGAGGAGCAAGGACAGTGTATGCAGGCAAGATTTCCATATGCTCCATCAGTAGAATCTGCTTTTGTAGCATCCCTAAGACCAACTGCAACTTAGAAACAGCATCATTACTTTACAGAGAGAAAGTGGATATGCATAATGCAGCAGGGTAAATGTCAAAGAAATGCTAAGATAAACTTTAAGTGTGTTTTTCACTGTACCTCAGTGCTTCTTTTCTACTCAACACACCAAATTAAAATCCTCAAGCCAATTCTCTCAGCTCAATCTTGATAACAAAATTATGGGTTTAGGTCAGAAAAAAAAGGACAAAAATAATGTCATCTCTAGATCTTTTGACTTACTACAATAAGTATCTCATAAAAGAAGCCAGTCTTGCAAAATCTAGGACCAAATAACAGAAGGCAGTTTGCAAGTTATCATTAGTACAAAGCCCATTGTTAAGATGTGGCTTAGCTAAAATTCTAAAACAAAGGGTAAAATCCAGGCCAAATCAAAAATGTCACCCTCTTAGAAACAGGCCTGAGTAGTGCAGACACATATTCATACACAGCTATGCTATCTGAATTATGTGCCATTGTTATACCTACTGTAATATATCCTGAATGCATCCTGACATTACCAGTTAATTATTAAGGAGCTTGCACTTCCATTCCAGGCACTTCAAAATTATTTCTCATGGACATTCCATCTATACTCCCATTTCAATTCAATTAAGTTGCCCTTACCTAATTTCCAAAGAAACCTTTCAAATGAGTAAACTCCGCAATGTTAAGTGTAGTCTCGCTTTCAATGTGCCCATAAAAAACCCTCTTAAACTCTCCAGGATTTGATTTAATTTGTGCCTCACACCCACACACTTCTACCCTGTGGAATGCTACCCACAGCTCTTGGTGATCAGTCCAGCAGCAGAGCAAATCCCACTCCATCCTATGGCTTTGCATTCCACCCTATAGCTGTTTCCCAGGGAACCATTAAAAAAATGTGCTGTTCACAGGGACAGAAGGGAAAACCCCCTGACCCTTCAGCATTTCCTGCACCACCACTAAGCAACTTAATTTTACAGTATAAATAATATACTGGCAGGACAGGAGCAGGCTCTGCTTTTGTTCTCATGCCTCCATGAGGAAGGCAGGAGTAGAAAACTCACTCCAGACTGCTGCCAGCAACCCTTAGAAAACTCACAAACCCTAGGACTGTATGCAGCTGATTGCTTCAGCTTTCACTGAATGCAACAGGAGTTAGAACGTAACACAACAAGGTGCTCATTTTCTTTCAAGACCAAGGTTTTTGGCTCACAGAGGGAAAGTTTCAGAGTTATAGCCTTCTCACTCATCCAAGCACTCAAATAGACACTCTGTCAAGGGTCTGTTCACTCCAAGACCTGAGCAGCCTTTCCTGCATATACTGGCATACGTGACACCACAGAAATTTATAGATCCTTCTCTAAGAGCTGATCTATCAGTGACAAAAAGAGACCAAATAAGCCCCATGGCACTGTTTTAATCACACCCAAGCCTGGCCTCACACCCAAGCATTTAACACAACAGGGACAAGATTGCCACAGACTTTCTTTTTCATATATTCAAAATGAATTTCTCTTTTCTCCATCTGTATTTTTTCTTTTTAGCACTTGCCATATTTATCATATTGTGATACAATTCTTCCACCTGTAACACTTAGGAATCTTCTGGCATAAGGCTCTAAAGAAAACTAAAGCCCCTTTCTGTTTCTCTGGGTGTGCAGTACAGTGCAATAGATGGGCTCAGTATTGTGACCAGCTGTAGGTCATCACACTGCCAGATGAGTTGCATCGAAGAAAATATAGTAGAGGTCTTGAAAAGGTATCTACAGGCCTCATTATTGCAAGTGTTTACTAGCACGGCATATGTTACAGTCTGTGGTAGTCATGCTATTAATTTTGTGTACATGTATTTGAAGTGAAAATTAATTTTTCTATCTTTTCTGTCCCTTTTTTTTTTTTTTTGCAGGAGGCGCTGACATTTTCAGTAAGAGATTTTTGGAAGACACATTGCAGTATTCTGTAATAGTGAACATATGGGAAGTATTAAAATATTTATTACCTGTAAATATTGTAAATGCTCAGAATAAAACCTTTTCCCCCCATTGCTCTCTGAAACTGCACATTTGGTTATTGTGAATTTTCCTTTATTTCCTTTTTTTTTTTTTTTGGCTAAGGCTAAGACAATTATTATTGTCACATTTACCATAATTTATTTTGTTGACTGGTGTATTTATTTTGTGAACGTATCTTGGTGCTGCTGACTTTCTATATTTTTTGTAACATAATGCACTTTAGATATACATATTGAGTACATTGACAACTGACATAAAATGTTCCTGTTTTGTGGTTGATTTCAATGAATGCCTACATACAATTGTTTAAACTGATTTTCCTCTGTGCATGTATAATAGCAGTATTTTAAAATTTGTAAAGAATGTCTAATAAAATATAATCTAATTAAATCATGACTCAGAAGGAAAAATGTGTCCTTTAGGAATTTCAAGAGCAGGAATGCTATTTTTTTATTTACTACATTTGAAAATCACTTTAAATTTAATGTGTTTATATTGGTTTAAACTCCCACATTTTCACATTAGCTTTTACTTAAAAATCACTAAGAACATATTTTGTTCCAGTGCTCTATTTCAAGTCAGCTGAACAACCTGGGGGTACAGCCATGTAGCTCACACCCTGCCACAGGGAAAGCAGATTCCCAACCTTTCCAGTCCCCAGCCCTGCAAAGGCTGAACTCTACAAACTGGAGCCTGTGAAAAGCTGCCCCAGGGGATGCATCACTTGCTGCACTCTTGGAAGGTGCTCACAGGTCACGCTCCCAAAAGCAGACAGGTGCTCAGTGTCCTCCTTGGCTCCCAACACCTCCACTCAAAGGTGCAAATATCTGCCCCATGAGTAGAGTCTCAGCTCTTTGTGCTTTGGAACCACCTCATGTTAATGTGAGGAGGGGGAAAAGACCTGTTTCCTGGGGAAATATATAAAGGAAAGAGGAAATGGGAACTGCAGTAGGTGACACATCCCGAAGTGCTGTTGCATGGCTTGAACAACTTTTCCCCTCCCACCACAAGGCTTCATGTGGCTCTGTTCCCAAAAACATCTGCATTAATTTTACTTCTGCCTTACACCCATAGATAATAACAGTTGAGGGAGAGACCACCTTCAGTACTTCATGGCCACTGGTTGAAAAAAACATGAGAAAAAATTACTATCTATCACTTTTTCTGAAGTGAACACATGAGCCCTGTTTCCTATCCCTTTCCCTACCACCCACGTGTTAATCACAGCAGCTGCTGTGGGGGCAACCTGAATAAAGGGGATTGTTTCATGGAGATATCTGTACTTTGCAAAATCCTACCAAATTTCCTCTGTCTCACTCCTCTAACACCAGCAACATCAGAAAAATGCAAGCATGGAAAAACAAATTACAAATCCTGGGAATTTTAAGATAGTTCTTGTAATTGTTGCTCTATTCTGTCGTTGCCAAACTTCTTTTTTATTCTTCTTTCCTTTTTTTTAAGTGCCATCTTTTCCCGTTGCCAAAGTACAACCATCATGTAATATAAACCAGATGTATTTCTGCTCTCTACCCAATCTTGCTGAAAACTACCTCCAAGAAAGTTCTAAAAGCAAGAAAACTTGAGAAAAAATTACCTATCCTTTGCAATCTACTTCTCTAAAGTGTGAAATTCAACGCTTCGTTATGTCCAGTTAATTACTACAGCCACAAAGCACATGCACACTCTTTCTTTTTCAGATGAAAAATACACACGGTGAAGCATAGCACTATAGAAAAAAGGCATGGTTTCTGCACATTTTCAACTTGGCCTCCTTGCACATCCTGCCTATTTATAGTATCCGACTAATGCTTGGATTTATACAACTGAAGTTAACTGTAATATATTCAGAAGACTATTTTGTATCTCAGGATTACCAGCTGGAACTAAAACTGAAAGCTGTGGTGGGCAGAGGCAATTTATCTTCATCAGAAAGGATGATCCTTGGCAGACAGGGGGCCCAAGGAGCATAAAACAAAACCATACACCCAAATGCTTAACCTTGGCTCCACACAACTGGCCTCCTTCTAAGAGAAAAACTGATTTTCAAGTGTCTCTCATCTCCCCTCTATCGTTACACTGTCCACTAAGTACCTGTAATATTTTTTTTCTAGTTTCCGTATGTAAAATTTGTGACTGTAGAGAATTTAAGCAAAAGTCCTGTTTTTCTTACAGATACAGGCCTTATGAAAGCTTTCCAGGGATCCTGTGGGTCACAGACTCTGGTTTGAAAGTTACTGCTGCAGACTCCACAAAGCTGAATGCAAGTTTTTTTGAGCTCCCATCTTTGCAGGAAAACGTATCTTGAAGATCCCCATTTCTGACACAAACTAGAGCAGCTTTGCTTTCCTGACTGTGGAGGGCTAAAGTCTTCCAGAGATTTCAATTTCTCAGACAGTTCAACCCAAATGGTTCAACTACTCTCAAAGACCCCTGCAGTAATTAGGATTTATCCAGATATCTTCTGATGTACATGATGTCAAATGTTAGAGGAGAAAAAAGAAAAATTGAACTCAAATAGTTCATGCTTCATTGTATAACTTCTTGAAAGACTGCACTTTCACATTCATGTCCTTCCAGCTCTGTTTCTCCCATCCCCAGGAACACTCCATCTTCCCTCCTCTTTGGCCAGCTAATCCCAGACCTCACCTCACCCACATCAGCTTCTGTCACCAATCTCCTGTCTCAGCAAGTCCTTTCTCCACATCCTTACTGTCACTGATCTTGTGTTTCTCCAAGCCCTTCATCCCAGACTTTCTGCTGGTGGGTTGTGTTCTCCCCTCCACAGCCCGACCAGGTTCCTCCTGCTCTCTGCTCACCTGCTGGCAGGAAAACCAACCAGAATGGAGCAGGAAGGCTCCTTCCTCAGTGTTGCTTTACACTGCCCTATCCCAGTGCCTTTTCCCAATCTCCTGGACAGACAGGAGTTGTGGGAAAAGTCTTCCTTTGCCTTCATTGTGTCTGGGCATTTGAGAGATGCTCAAATGGCAAGGTCTGCATTCTTGAAGGCATGTGGGAGCTCGAGAGTGGTGGAGTACCCTTGGTTTATTTAGTAAGGGATGTGCACTGAATGTCCAGTCATGACCAGGACTTGAACTGTGATGGAGGCTTTTGCTGATAAAGGAGATTTCACTAAATAAGAGTAATTATTCTGAGCATTACTACATGGCCAGGTGTTCTTCAAGGTGATAAAAGAGCAATTCCCAATGCAGAGGGTGCACTTCCAAATTTCCATTTTTTTGCCTCTGTAAGCCACAGAGGTGCTAGATCTTCTCAGAAAAAAATCTGGATTTTTAACACAAATGATGCAGTTGATTTTCCTTGTTTCACATTTAATAATGGTATGACTGTTTTGGCTGGAACTTTCTAAAAGACAGTTTATGAGGGTTCAGCTTGAGAGGTCGAATACAAGTCAGAATTACAAAGAAATAAAGCCAGGGTGTCATACTAGGAGATGGTGGACTACCTCACCAGGGCTCTGAACAGCAATCCTGCCTCTCAGATCCAACCAACACAGTCAGAAACCTTGTTACTGCCCAAGACCTCCGAGGGGAAAATGCATTTGGCACCTCACTGCTGCTCTGGTTTTAAAACAGTCACCATGTTTACTACAGAGCTTAAAAGCGGTTAAGAGACATCAAATGATGACAGCTCTTCACAGCAGCTCCCCTGTGCTGGACCTCAATCACAGATCTTTTCAGGCTCCATGCACTTGGCCGTGGGAGCTTACTAACAGTGAAGTTCCACTCACAGAGTTTGTTTCGTGGTCCTTTGTAAATACAGACATTCATTTGGCATTCAAGACACACAAAAAAACAACCAGTGCAGTTTATGCCTGTACTCTGGAACGGCTCTGTGCTCTCAAGGAAGGGATTTCAGGCACAGGAACTGTTTGACTTAGTTTTAAGCATTTGCCATCCCGAAATGTGGACAGCACTATTCCCAATACAATGCACCTACAGTGCCGTAAGCATGAGTGTTCACTTATGAGTAAGTGCCCTTGATCTGCTGAGCCACCACAGAGAATTTGGCTTTCCTGCTGTAATTCAGAAAGTAGGGGAATGCTGCCTGTATTTAGTTACAGTGTTTGAGAGTTTAAAACATTTTGTTATTTGGCCATAATTTACTGCAGAGAAAGGGTGCCATAAGAGTTTCTGTGAAGTCTGAAGGGCTTTTTTTTTTAATTTGCAAAATAGATATTAGCAGAGGCAGCACAAGCTACCTTTTAAGCACCACACCACAATACCTCCCATAATAAAATAGAAACCATCAGAGTGAGGAGTCAGGTCATGTGAGCAACAAACTCATTAAAAAGTACATTTTGTGCTCTGTTGAGATCATCACCAGTTTCTGCTAAGGGCTTCTAGAATGAAATAGGGAAAAAGGCACGTGCATTCATCCCTGATTTTAATAGGGGGAGCACTGGGACTCCTTGGTGAAGTAATTTTACTTCTTTATCCCAGTTATTATTCAAAATGGGGTCAGATTTGCCTGCTTTTCTGAAGTGTTCTGAGCTGTGCAGAAAGCTTGGTGCAGAAAGGCAAAGCACAGACATGTAGCCTGCCCTCCTCACCCTCACTGGATTGTTTGGGGGTTTTATTTGTTTGTGGTTTTGTTGTCATTGTTTTAGCTTTGTTTGCTTTTTTTATTTTTCCCTGGTTGGTTATCCCATTTTTTTAATCAAGCTGTGAACACAGTCATTACCTAGTAAGTCATAAGTTTCAGTATTCACCCAGATAAAGGTGACCATGATTAAAGACATGATTAAAGTTTCTCATTGTCCATCCACTACAATGCCCCTCTAGACATTGACTTCAGTGGAAGCTTTGCACACAACTTCCCTCACAATTCTCTGAATACATACCCCCTAGAGTCCTCCTTTTTTAATTGGTTTCCTGGAGTGTTCTCCTCACAAATAATATTTTCCTATAGTTAATGTTAACTAATTTACTGTGGAAAATATCTATGATCTAACCCTCTCCATGCCTTTCTCTCCAAACGGGTTAGTGATCCAACAGAGTGGTTTGCAATGCATATGCCATAGACCATGCTTTTCCAACAGCTGGATTCTGTTCCCTGGCAATGCAGGGGAGCATCCTCTGCACATTATGGCATGCAGTGCTACGCTGAAGTACAGACTTGAACGTCAGGAGGCATGTTTAAGGCCACTCAGCATATTGAGGATGCTTTTATAAAAACTCCTGAAAACTTGAAGAGGATTTTTTTTTTCAACCACAGAACTACCAGATAAACTCTACGTATGCACTAATCAAAATCCTGCATTAGCAGCAATCCATCCAGAAAGGAACTGCCTTTCTTGCCATGACTGTGCATGTACATACATGATAGAGGCAGGAGGGATTTGTGTGGATTAATGCCACTAGAAATATATTTTATAAGATCTGGATCACTTAAGCAGAAAACTAGGGCACAACAAAAGACAAAATTATCCCACCTTGTCACCTGAGTTTTCCAGTATACATCCATTTTTTCCATTTTGTCACTGCACTCGAAGAGTGAAGAAGACCTACTCTGATACAGTTCAAGTTTTCATGCTGTTAGACATCTGTTTTCATAAACTTATTCTTGCTCTGTTTCACCCTCTAAGAGCTGAAAGGACATGGAAATACACAAGCAACTGAGTGCTCTGGTCCAGACTAAACTCTGGTCCAAATAAGATCAAATCTTTTCCCAATAAGAAGAAAAGAGGCTGTATACTACTTCGCGTGTCAATTCTGCAACCAGATCAACCCTCAGTGTGAAAACTGCCCCAGGGCTTCTCTCCTTCAGGCCAGGGATCACAGGGGTGGTGACCCATCAACATGGGAATGGGCGGGGTGGGGGGGGCTTTAGTAAACAGTTTCTCAGTCAGGTTTTTAGATCAGTCTGTTTTTCGAATTCTGAGACAAAACAGGGAAGATTTAGGGCTTTGCTGTACCCACTTAAGATGTCCACAGCTTTCAATGCCAGCAGGCAAGAAGTGTCTGTAAATAGATTCTTTTCCTTTCTACCTTTTGCATCGCTCCAGTTCCTGTTCCAATAATAACCAAGAGAGATTTACCAGGAAAGCACATAGACTTAATAAATTTTTTTCATAAGACACAGTGAGCTTATCATGCTTTGGGGGATGATGATGAGTCTTCTTATTGTGTAGTGATGACATTCCACTCGCACACATGAAATCACAAGGGGTGAAGGACGAGTCCCCTTGTAACTCACTAACTATACTGAGAAACGTACCTTGGGTTGGCAGGCTTGCTTCACAACCTCAACCAGTTTGAGTCTAAGACACCACTATGAGTCCCACATCATTGCTTATCCACAAATAAGCAAGGATTGCATGATCTCCTTGTCCCCATAGAGGTTGATTGCATGCACAAGTGCTCAGTGTTGCAAGCACTGACCACAGAGAAGTCCTATGTGTTTATTGGATATCGAATCTATCGGTCACACATAGCAAAACCATGACAATGCACAGACTCTGCAAAGAATGGGGAAGAGGGAAGAACAGGGGCAGAACCACCAGCAGGGGCTGGGGAGATCTGTGGGCTCATCTCTCAGTACAATTGGGCAGCACAGGACAGCACTGCTGACAGTGGCTTGAAGGACACTTAGTTCCAAATGATATTCTGCGAGGAACTGACATCAGTAGAAAAACTTGACAAAAGCTTGGGATTATTAAGTGTGAAAGATACAGAGAAGCTGCTCTTTAAAAGGCCTCTTCTCAAGTAGCCTGTCTGTTGTGCAATGGCTACAGGAAGTTTCTTACAGGACAGAGTTGATTTGTTTATATTTGGAACACCAGATCATGAAATAAGATAGAGAAAATGTTATCTATATTAATGAAATGCAGCTGATATCCACTGGGTTTTAATTTTGCATTGCACTTACTCTGACATCAGGACTTTACAGGGCTAAGCAGATCCAGAGCTCTCAGCTTTGCTCAGTTCCAGAGGTTCAGTATTGGCAGAAGAATGAAAACTTTAAATAAATATATCACAATCACTATGACTGTATTTGAGTTACTCAGATAATGATAAGATGACATGGGGTAAATACTTGGAGTTAAGAGCAGCTCTAACAACAGATGATCCATCATTTATATTTAATCCATTTAAGAGACGTTTTTATCAGACAAAGATCAACCCACTGGGACCATTAATAGCTACACTTATAAAAAAAGCCAGCAGCCAGAGACCAACAGAGACAGACGTAACACGAGTTAGTCTTACAGTCTAAAATCACCATTAAATTTAGAACACGCTCACATGAACATTTTGCTGTGCATGTTATTATTTAAGCAGCATTGTAGTAAGAGCGTATGCATGAATAATGAAAAACACATCCAAGGGTCTAATGAAAATACTCTAAACAAAAGACCTCAGGAAAACATGTGGCTCATCTTAGGTGATTTTAACACATGAAAAGAAAAGAGAGCACTGTGGCAAGTTGCCTGAAGCTGGGAAGGAGTAGTTCATGATGGGGTCCTATTTGTCAGAGCCTAGGTAGGATTATATGGAACAATCTGCAGTGGTATGTATAATGTCTGTTAGGTATGGTAAAAGGAATGCTTGTCTGGGTGCACTATAAACACCCTGCAGAGCCTTTGTTGATGTTAGTAGGAGCTATCCTTGGGACTGGCACACAGGCAGTGGGCGCTGCACGCTGTGCTCACCCGCCCATCATCTCCTCGTGTGCACAGGCAGGCTCAGCTCAGGGCAGACTCCTCATCCAGCTTGAAAAAAATATCAGTAGCTAGCCCAAAAACCAGAGGTTGGTCTAACACTGGATTCTTGGGAGCCATCCCACGTTTCACCAATATTTTCCCTTCTGCCACTAGACAGGGCTATCAGGAATGAAGAAGATCACAGCAGATGAGATGCACCTCTGAATGAAAGTGAACACTGCAGGCCTTTCCAAGCAGGGAAATTTTTGTGTAAATTTTCCCTAATACAGTTTTCAACAATAGACCACAAATTAATTTGTGATAATTTTCTTTAACACACAGACTTCTGCTTTTTGTTGTTGATGTTGGACTTGGTGGGGGAATCACAGAATATGCCAAGTTGGAGACCCACATGGATACCAACTCCAACTTCTAGCCCTGCACAGGACAATCCCCAAGAGTGACAGCATGTGCCCAAGAGCATCATCCAAAAATTTCTTGAACTCTCTCAGGCTTGGTGCTGTGACCACTTCCATGGCATGCCTGTTCCAGCACCCAACCATCTTTTGAGTGAAGAAACTTGCCCTAGGGCAGTATTCAATGGCCTTTAATCATGGAAACCTCCCAATGAGTTCACTGGTACTTTGGTCTGAATGAAAAATATAACCAAGAGATCCTGCGAGTTTGACAGTATTTGACTTGTTTTCAACGCAATTCCTCTTCCAGTTTATAATGATCTGTCTCTTCTTTGTCTACAGAGGTGTCTCAGTCCTAGCCTCTGATGCCCTTCCCTTTCATTTCCATCCTCCAGGGCTGTCCCATCAGCTATCTTCAGAGTACAGATTTATAAGCTGTACATATAAGGTGAGCAGGCTTATAACTTCAGAGCTTCTGGCACAGGGTACAAAGTTATAGCAACAAAAACACTGACATATGCAGCTGTTTCTTTAAATAAGGGAAGGCCAAGCAAGGTGACTGCTGCCAGCCAAGTCTGAATGTATAAAGAGAACCACTTCCAGAAAGAGGGCTCACAAAGTTCTTGAAAGTGGGACCACCTCAGAGATGAAGTTAGTCCCTTCCCCCTGCCCCAGTCTTCCCTGACCTGCTTCAAACTTCAGTAAATCAGTTTTTCCAAGCCTCTCACCCCTTCCCTCCCCTTGAGCAGTCTGATTTTTCTGTGTGAGCATTTTGGCAGATCTCAGCACAGTTTTACTCATTCATTTAATAATCACAAATAATGGTTCTGTTTCACCAGCTAATTATTTCACCAGTCTCACAGATGCATGCCTTTCCTGCACGTTCAGCAAAGAGGAATCCAGTGCCCACACAAGCAACAATAATAATCTGATTAAAGGACTGATGCATTCCAATTTCTTCCCTTCAATGCGTTTTGCTCTGTGGATGTTTAAAAGAAAAACGAAAAAAGGGAAAAAATTAGCCTGGTTTCTTTAGAGGGACACCACATGAGGGACATAAATGAAGAGAACCACTGGAGGTCACTGTGACAGAAAAGGAGAATGCGTCAGATGAAAGCAGGACCTCCAATGCACCAGCCACCCGTTTGAGGTGGTGGTGGTGGCGACGGGGCTGAAAGGGTGAGAGGAGAGACTGCATCTCCAGTCTGACTGCTGGAATTTGGAGTCACTGGCTGCAGAAGCAAGGCAGGAGACGAGGCTCGTGTCCACATCAAAAGCTTGACTTCTGACCAGATTTCCCTCCAAAGAGTCAAAGTTTTATCTCCTGTATGTGTTTACCATCTTCAGTCTGACTGTGAAGTGTCCTGCCCTGTTCAGAGTCTCCCAGCTCCGTGCAGGGCTGAATAGGAGCCTTTGTAAAAAACAAAGTTAGGTTATATGTTACATATATAATACCAGTCTGCTTTCAGGAATACTGTTTTTCCCAGTACTGAGGGAACTTTCACCAAAGGCTTGGCCTCTTCTCCAGATGGCAGAAAGGCTTTTGTGCCCCAGCACTGCACATAGGGCATGGGACTGGCTTGTTCCTGAAAGGAGAATCACACATTGGTTACAGCGCTGCTGGCTCTCCAACCTATTTGCAAGAACTGCATAGCCTGAAATCCTTATTCACTCTATTAATGTGTGTGTAGGAGGGAGGAAAGGAAGCGCTGTGGGGGTAAGGGGGACAAGGCAAGAAACATCACACCTTTCAAATGTAGGGAGTCCTTTTATGCTTTTCCATCCTTCCCCCCACCAGCTGTTAAATCCCACGTTTTTCCAGCGATGCCTGCTGCCTCTTCGACAGAGGAATGCACAGCAATCATCACTTGAAATGGCTGAAATCACTTGGCTGGACCCATAGGAGAAGACCTTTGCAAGTTCATTTGGAATAAGAACCTAAAAATCTACAAAGGCTCTCTTTCTGTTTAGGGCCCCCCTGTTTAGCCTGCATCTTTCTTTTCACCCCATAATCCGTCTCTCAGACCAGTTTCTGATGTGCCCTTTATCCACCCTATTGCCCTCCACAAGATTCTGGTAACCTCATATTCAGTTCAGAATAACTTATAAAGAAGAGGAAGAGTGAAATTATCTGCTATCAAATAAAAGAACAAAAATTAGGCAGCAAATGCTATACCTTGTGAATGATGTCCCTTCAAGGGAAGCTTTCCTTTCTGTCTTGTTTTTTGTGTATGTCTTTTTGACTAATAACTATGCATACATGCACATGCACGTATGAGTGTGTGTGGGAGTGAGAGCCAGAAAGCATATAAAGGGTATTTGGGGATTCTTTGGTTTTGGACTCTCACACACAGTCAGGGAAGGCCAGTTATAAACATATAGGTAGATCCAAGAATGAATACTTTAATATTTGCAGATCTTGATGGCTGCCAAATGCTAGCATTTCAGGGATGCATATTCACATGCAGCTGGCAACACACGTTGGAAGATATCCAACATTTTGCCAGTCAGGTTTCAGACTTGAAATATCTCAGCAGACCCATATGTGTATCTTCATGCAGAGTAGGGAAAGTTTCCCCTTATTCTCCATACTCATTAATTAATAAATAAGGAAAACAGATTGCTGAGAATAGGAGAACAGAAATAAATCTTTTACTAGAAGTCCTGGTCTTTTAGAAAAAGGCCTTTCATTCTTCCCAGGGCCTCCAAGTCAACCTGTTGCCTCTCTAACCTGGAAAAAGACACCAAAACTTATGAGGCTCAATAAAAATCAACCTGAAGTCATCCCCCTTTGGGAACCTCACCTTCATGATACTTTCTAGGCATTTGTGCTAAATGGTCCTTTGCAGCTGGGCTTTTTATTTAATTTCAGTTTCTTAAGGCTATCTCACAGCTCCAACATTCCCTAGCTTGTTTACAGCTAGTCTCACCAGTAAACTGGGTGCCAGTTTTATTCAATTTGTTTTTCTAGTGGCAGCAACAATCTGTGTGGAAAGCATAAACAGAGGGAAAGAATCTGGAATCAGCAAACGGTGTGCACAGCTGCACACCATAATTTCTGCTAGTGAAAGTTTTAATTCCGTTCATCAGAAGAAGAGCAGAAGAGTTGGAGGCAAAGAAGAGGTGGAGTAGTGGAAGAAATATAGCAAGAGGAAATAGTAAAATCCAAGGCAGCTGGAGAATCTTGGAGTCATTATAATTAAGGTCCAACAGGTTACAATTTCTCCAAAAAAAGAAGTCAAAGCCAGAAACCAGGCAACAGATCTTCAGGAGGGATTTCTCGAAGATGTGATTCTGAAATATATTGTAATAGAAACGGGAAAATTGCGCTCATTTCTCTTGCAGATAAGAACATTTCAGCAAGACACGAAATGAGGGGAAAAAGTCATAAGAGGAAGAAAATTACATCAATTCAAGAAAAGGACATATTTTAAAAAGTTAAGTAGCATTGGAGGTGAAACATCTAAAATGACATTTCAAGCCTGCCTTTAGTAAGAATATGACAAGTAAATGGCAAAGTTGGAAACTATGGCAAAAAGCAAGTGTAAATATAGAAATGACAAGAAAACTTACCCATCATGTGTTCCTGGAAGGCACCACACAGCAGCTATTATTGGTTATAGAAGCAAGTGAACTGGCTGAATTGCTAGTATCTGTATTTTGAAGAAATTAAGAGAAGCAATGGAAAATATATAAAATTAATAGTGTTATTTAAGCAGAGAGGANAATTAACAGTCAGGAAATACAATTTCTTAATACAAAACTGAAAATATTTAGAAAAGCATCTTCGGCATTTAGGGGCTGATAGATGAGTCAGGAGTAAGACTGTAGCTCCTAGTTAGGTTCTGGCTGAGTATCTTCTGATGTCAAGCATTCCCCTTGAAAGGCAAAGCTGTTTTATACCTTCTAAACCATCACATTTTAATGCACCCATTTGTCCAGATGGATTCTGTCACTTGCCCTGCTGAAAGCCTGTTGTAGGGCATGTTCATGCCTCCTCAGTCACAACTGCCTTCTCTGCCCCAACTCATGAGATTGTACTAACCACTCCTGTGCTGTTCAGAGTCAGAGGTTGATCATGACTTACTACTGTTGCTAAGACTGAGCTCAAGAGAGTAATTTAATCCTCCATGTGCTTGGATGATTCCTTCCTCCTGCACAGACCTACTTCACAGGAGCATGTAGGCTTTCATTTGACCACCCATTTCTTAATTTTTTAATATATGTGTTTGTGTGAGCTTAGGGAGGCTTCTACAATGCTTTGGGCTGTATTTGAATGCCCAGTATATCAGACTACTGTTTCTGGGTAAGATTTAGTCCCTGCTTCCAGATAAGGAGTTCAATGGAAAAGTTGTTAGACCAACCTGGGGATGACACAGGTGGAGATATTAGGATTTGCCACCAGGAGCCATGTCTCACTCTTCTTTTGGGAGAAACTGGACGTTGGTTTGATTCAAGATGCTGACAGAAACAGCATTCCTGCTCTACTCCTGCTGGATCCTGACCTAGCACCCATGTCTAGATTGGCCTTCTTTTCCTCACAGTCCTTGCTTTCCTGTGGCTGATAAACATGCCAGGAGATCACCACTTCTTTATTTATTAGCAGAACTCGGAGAGGAGAGGAGAGGAGAGGAGAGGAGAGGAGAGGAGCCACAGCCCACAGCTGTAGCTTTCCAGTACAACACATACCAGGAGACCTTCCCTTCCTGCCCTCATCCCCTTCCCAGATAACAGCTGAAACTGGCCTTGTCAGGCTCAGATTAGTGAGCAGATAATTCTTCTTGGCAGCCATTTAAGGACTTGACTGGCTGCAGATATCAGTAAGTGGCTTTGGTGATGCCATCAGCACAGAAGTGCAGTGTGCTTGTGATGTGTGTGCTTCACAGCAACCTGCTGTCTGGGGAAGCAGCTGGAGAATTCAGTTCAACCCCAGCTTAGGGCAGGTATGAAGAGGCTGGTTCCCATTCATATTTCAAAGTGTGCCTCCTATATTGTTTAACCTTCCACAGCTGAAACAATGAAGGTAAACTGTTCAGCACACAATACTTGACGTAAGAGCCGCCTGCTTTGATGAGACAGTGGCTTGTGCTGCATCAGAGGAACAGTCCAGCCCTCAATCATCCTTGCTTCACTGCTAGAGTTCATGCAGCCATGTGGCAGAAAGATCAGGCTGAAGGATAACACTAGTGCCAGCACAGGAGAGGCAGGAAAGAGCAGTAGCTAAAGTTGTGATGGAGGAGAAGGTGGCAGAGATACCACTTTTGGCTGCATAGATTTATGCCAAATTAAAATGACCCTTCAGTGTGTGGCTGAGATCTCAAAACCTGTGACTGTTGGATTTTTTTCATGGACTGACATATATCTTGACAGCCCTTGAAATTTTCTTTTGATCCACCGTCACATGTGATTGAAGACACACAACTGATTGAAGACTTTACCCTTTTAGCAGTGGCTGACAATCATATTAGTGTATTTAAAAGGATGTTAAAATATGTATGTACAAGTGACTGAGTACCAGACATGCAAGAAGAACTCCTAAAAACTTACTAAATAAAACAAAGATGAAAATAAAGACTTTTAAAGCAAATAGTGTATTTTTATTAATATTATCCTGTAGTTTAAAAGACCTATGGATGAAGTGAACATGGAGAAAACTATCTGAGTTTTAGCAAAGATTTCAAGGTAGTGCTATTAAACTTTACTCATTTATTTGAAAATTGACTTGAATTTCTACACTGGAAATTGGCTGAAGGACCATAAACAAAAAGGCAATAAGGACTGCATTTTTGTCACAGCTGTCATGTGAGTCATGGATTTTCATGTGCTTTCAAAGTATCCGTGACTTTTGATATTTAGGGATTTTGCATGTGGGCTGGTAAACGTGATGGTTAAAGAGCTGAACCAATTTCTCTGGAAACCTTGAGTTCTGCCAAGTTAAACCCTCGACTGCACAGGAGGCTAATAGAGAGCAGGAGCTCAGCAACAACACTGTGGTTACACAAAGGATCAGACCAGTGAATTCTCTCTGAGAGCTTTAATTCCTCCAGGGATAGAGAGATTTCTCTTTCCCCACAACATTTGCAGTTAGGTTGAATTTGCAAAGGCCATCTCTGGCCAAACAATGACTGAAGCGAAATGGCTTCTCACAGCAAAACACAGCATATTAATTACTTGGGGGAGGCGGGCAGGGGAGAAAAAGAAAGAAAAAACAAAACAAAGAGAAGGAAAAACATGTGTTATTTGTAACCAAAAAAAATAAAATAATTTTTTCACCTGCATCCTTGCATCTGTCACGACTCTCTCACGACAATTCCGTAAAATTGTAACAGCAGTGAGTCAGACCAAAGATCTGTCTGGCTCAGTACCCTGTCTCCAATGCTGGCCAAAAGCAGATGCCCAGGGAAAATTATAAGCAAAAGATACAGTGATACTTCCTTGGAACACTCTTCCAACTTCCAGCAATTTGCAGTTTAGGGACTTTCTGGTTTTGCATTTAATAGCCTGAGTAGATTTTTCTGCCATGAATTTGCCCACACACTTTTTGAAGCTGTGTAATTTTTTCTTGGAGTTACTGTCAGTGAAGATTAATCAGAAAACTCAGTACTAAATAATGATACTAAATAAATATTCAGAAAGCACAGGCAAATGTGCCAAAGGAGTTGCCCTTCGTCCTGTGGTGAACATTCCTTAAAAAAAAATAAAAAAAATATGACGGAGAGAAAGAAATCTTTCTATTGCTCCATCAATTGCCTGGTCCCATAACTGTTATGAAAAAGTGGTTGAGTATCTCAGGATACACAAGAGATAATTATACACCAGAACTTCTATATATACAAAATATATGAATGAGAAATAAAGATGGGAAAATAGTGTTTACAGTAAGAGATGCTGTTAATAGCTATGACAGCATGGAGAGGGATTTCAGACAGACAGATGATGGTTTCCTTAAAAAGCAGTGATCAGTCTATTCATCCTTTTCCAGCTGCACTTGTTCAAGTAGAAGATGAGTTTTGCAAAGAGTCATTGGGTTTTCTTCAGCCAGGGCACACAAGGCTAATTTGATCCAGCCAAAAATCTTAGGACCTGCTGTTCCTCCTTCATCTTCCGTGCTATAAACCAAATTGCAGGAGCTGGGGTGTGCTTAATCACCTGCACACTTTTGAAAACTCCAATTCTGAAAAGTCTTACTACCATAGTTCATTAATTTATAATAAGACTGGTAAAAAAAGCCTTGTATCTTCCTTGCAATGTCCTCCCGTTTTGTCAAAAGTGGAATCCTGTGCATATGCATCTGAACATAGAAGTGTATGTCATTTGCTGTGTCATGCTAAATTCATGTGGTAGAGATTATGTTCTTCACTAGCAAACATATCAATTGGGATGTCAAACCAGATAAAAACAAAATAAAATTCCTCTGTTTTTCCTCAAGGTGATATTTTATTTTCATAATCACAGGTAATGAAAAAGTCATGGCAATCAAAAAAAATACCAAAACCAAGAAGCTGCAAAAAAGACACCAAGATTTAAGGGAAATCTGTTGCATGGGCTTTTAAAACCAGACTGATTACATGGAACAAATTAAAATTCTGCATTGCAACCTAGTTTTGGAAAATGTCAGGGCAATTATGTATCTTTCATTTGCATGCACAATCATGGCATTCATACATAAAAAGGAATATTTGCAACAGGAATTATTGCAATGACATAGCAAAATAAGGCACTTGGTAGGGCATTGGGTGTTATGAAAGAGCCAACCTCACACAGCTTCCTTATTGCCTATATCTGCTATTTCCTGTATCTGGTATTCCCTGTGGACACTATACAACTCAGAAATAATCATGTGCATTGAGCAATACCTGTGCAGTGGAAGACATCAACTGAAATTATTGCAGTTCAATAAATTCAAAGCCCACCACAAGTGGGGTCAAACAGCCACAGGTCATGCTGCCACCTCTGCCTTAGCTTTCCAAACTGCACTTTTCATACTAGGCTTTACAAAGTCCCACTGCCTTGCAGGTGATCTTTCCTTGGACCTCAGAACTCCATGAGCCTGAGTCTGCAGCACTGTGGTCCAGTTGGAAACCCATAATGGTTTTGCCCAGCTTTGCCTGCCTCTGTCATTCAAAAACCTCTAGTCAAAATAAAGAAAGGTTGAGGGGGATTTATGCTGCTCTCTGAATCTATTACCTATCTTTTGATATGAATTACGGAACATTAGTTTTTTGTTCCATATACAAGTCCTTAAGACTCCTATAGACTCTTTGGTGCCTATGTGATAGACAAAAAACCTGCTTCCCATTGATTTTCTTCTTCTAAAGCTATTTTCTTCTAATGTTTCCTGGGTTTATATGGCTCTGTGTGTATTGTTTGGGGTTTTTTAAGTATATATTTTCTGTCATATTTTCTATCAATTCTTATTAGGCTAATTTTTACTTCTCATATCCTTGATCACATCCTTGAAGAGGAAAATTATGGTTTTTCAATTTTTCCTCTGTCAGTCCAATAACACAGTGGCCCATGGGAATTCCACAGTGCCATCTACTGTGAGGTACTAGAATAACTGATAATGCACCATGGTTTTTTCACTTGATCTTACTATCCTGACTTGTTCCAAGGTCTCTTTTGCTTCTGTGCAGATCCCAGCACATTTTGTTCTCATGCCAGTTTCTCTGGCTCTCTTTTGTGCTGTACTTGTGGTATTAGCACTGCACTATTTATTTCCAACCCTAATTTTGCCATTCATGCTATTAGTTTTGGGGTTTTTTTGTGGGTAGGTGTGGTAAAGCCATGCTGGTTTCTGAGGTATGACTCCCTCCCTTTGACAGATCTCTGGCATCATCCTTCCTTCAAAAAGGCCTCGAGAAAATTCCCTTCAGAGTCTGCCCATGATGATTGTTCAGTGGCCAGAGGGCGAGGTGACACATTCAAACCAAACAAAGCATTAACATCCTTCCGGAGGGAGCCCAAAGTGCTGTCTCTGCAGCTTCTGCTGGCCTTGGAAGCAGGAGGAGAGGAGAGAGAAATACACCCCTGATCATTCTGAGAGCAGTAGAGCAGAGCCTATGTTGACTGACACCTTGGGCACAGTCTGGCACAGCCCATTGCTTAGCAAGGATCAAAGCAACAAAGGTTCACCTGAGTGATGTTTTTTCCTTTGACACCATGAGTTGTTCCATTAAAGTAAAATTTGGAATCCCAGTGGCTTGTGAGTGGGCTGTAGGGGCCTCAGGTTAACACTGTGGGTTTGAACCCTGATTTTCAGGTTTAGTTTTTGTTTGAGGGAAACTTGAGGGCACAGCGAGACAGAGGAAGAAATATTCATCAGTTACACTATCACCAACTGATGAGGCAAGCCAACAACTGGAACAAAAGTTTCTTCAGTGTGTCAACAGTCTGATAGCTTTAATATGTGATAGAATTAAAACAATATTAAAAAGTGAATATTTGATATCATCAAACTCCACTACACTCAGGCAATTCTGTCCTGCATAATTCTGATGGGTAAGCAGAAGGGAGCTTCATCTCTGACCTTGGAGTCTGTAGCCAGAGAGGCACTTACACAGTGCTTGCCTAGAATCTGATTGAACTGAATTAAACTGAGTGCTCTTCATGCAGCTGCCAGCAACTGTAGTCGAAAAATCCCCATAGAATAACAAAAAGGAAAAGCAATGAAATGGAATGGGGAAAATATTAGGCTGCAAATCACAGTATCCCTTCAAGACAAAGTAAGGCATGTTTATTCCCCAGACCAGTTCTCACCTCAGATATGATTGATTACTGTCATGTTCTGACCAGATTTGAGAGGTAATAATGAATTATATTATTATATGAATAATATGCAAACACAGAAAGAGAATGAAGCATGGTTATCTATTTATATATTTCTTTCAGTTGTAGGGGTTTTTTTGTACACTGGTAATATACAAATGTTTGAACACTAGTACATGTTTGACAACTCCAGGCAGGAAGGTTTCCTTCGTTACTATAAATAGATTTGTAGACTCTTAAGCACTAGCACAGTCATTAACGAGTTATGTTTACTCTCTGATCAGAAAATAGATCTACCTAGACATGCCAAAAAGACATCAATATTCCTAAAATTAGTCAGGGGAGGTCAGTCATCTTTTAATAGCACTGTTAAAAATCAGCAACCTAATTAAGTTATGAATTACAAAAGGCTTTTCAAGCTGGAACTACTTGCTTAATGAACAAATAGATATATAAGGAGAAGTTCCTCATGGAGTCTTAATTCCTTTCTACATAAGTAATGCCCAGGAATCTTGAGTTGATCCCAGCTACTTAAGTGTCTTGAGAGCTGCCTAATACGTGATCTAAGAAAGGGGTAATTGTAAGTATGGTTTCATTTCATTTTTGTGTCTGTTTTGTAAATCTTGGAGTAAGAAGAAATTCAGTCTTTACTCTTGCTTGGTTTGGGTGGTTTTTTTTGTTCCATGGAAGGGCAGCTGGCAAACCACTGAGGAACTGCAGCCTGATTAGAGTTTTTCTCAACAGAGGGACAGGGTCATGGCAGGAATGACCAATATTTCCAAGGACTAGTCAGGTGGTTCCATGTTAGGCAGTGTGGAGGCCAGTCGGGCAGTGCTGCCTTTGGGAGTTGGTGTGGAGGTGGGGGCTGTACCAGGTTGTCCTCAAAGCAGGACAGTGGTTTCAGCATCTGAGCTTTGATGGTCACTCAGAGTTTCCTTGCACACACAGAGGAAAACTGGACAGCACCAACCTGTTTACCACAGCCATGATATGATTTTTAAAGCATTTTAAAAAATATTACAGCTTCCTACCCCAAAACAAGGGATCCCCTTGGAGGTTCACCCCTGCAGTTCACTCTAAATGGCCAGAAAGGCCACACAAGCTCCCTTCTCTGCAGAGCAGTGAAAATTTCCATTGAGTTGGAGACTATTTTCCCATGCAGAAATGACCCCTTGGGCATTGTAACATATTCTAAGTTCATATTTACCTGATCTATTAGAGGCAAAAGCAGTTCTGACAAGAACAGTAATTACAAGAATGTAATGTTCATTTCTACAGAAGGCACGGTGTCTGCATGCCTGGGAAGGGCCCAAGATGCTTACAACATTTCTATTTTCCATGCTGTGGTGAATTTGGAACCTCTACACAGCTTAAGACAGAATACATTTCACTCCAGCACAAATCTCTTGATCATTTCTCCTTCAAATGTGGGAAAACAACACTGAGAATGTGGAAAGTGTAGAGCACATCATAAATCCATGGACACAGGAACTCAGAAAGCTGCATAAGGCACATAAGGTCTGCTATAAAGGAAGCACTGTGCTTTCATATTATTTTCTGTTTAAAATCTACATGTGTGGTTTGGGACAAAGGTCTTTTAGTGTGGTAGAAAGAAGGTTCAGTGTTTTTCTTCTTCTTTTTTTTTTTTTTCCCCTTAAGAGAGGTACATCTCTGGAGAGACAGTGGAAAGATGTGCTCCAATCTCTAGCACACACTGCAGCAGGAAAGGTGAAATTTTTGAAACCACAAAAATAATCCTGAGAACTCAGCACCCAGGATACAGTTCACGTGTGAATAACCAACAGGTGTTTAAACAAAGATACAGGTTTGCATGCTGGCTGTCATTTGCTGAGTTTCCCTACAGATTTCTGATCCTAGAATTAGGATAGCTTAAGGAAGTCTTCCTCTACCACCTGATCTTATCAGAAAGCACACATTCTCTTCCCAAGAAGGGTGATCCCAACAGACTGACTCTGTAGCTGCTTCTCCTGGCATAGGAATGTGCCACCTGTATATTTCTGCTGCTGCTTTAGAAAACAGACACCAAAGAAGGGTTTATGTATCATTTTTGGGGCACGTGACTCTGTGTTTCACAAAGTCTGCAGGTTTCCTTCCTGCATCTTCATATGCTCAACATGCCTGTCCTTTTCCTTGCCCTGATGAAATGCAGAATTAAAATCCCCAAAGGACTTTAGGTACACATAATCTAGACAATAGATTACAAATAGAAAACAAATCATAGATTAGTCATCTATTTAATGGAAGAAGTCAAATATCCACATCAGCTGGCACAATAAACGCCATCAACTCTATTTTTACTAACATCTGCTCTATATTAGGGAGACACATAGAAGCTGAATTTTGCAATTCATGTTCACTGTGACTGACAATGGCTCATCTCCCCTCACTTTCAATCTTTGCACAGTAGATTTCATTCTACAGCTGAATGAGCCATGCTGAGGTCCCTTGATAAACAGAAGAGAAGGGGGCACTTTCAGAGACCCATTTTAGTTGTGTAGCTTCTCATGAGACAGATTATGCTCTAGGCATCATTAATTATACTGATTTGATCCTGACTGTGAATGGAGCCCAGTGTAACCAGTTCAGATATGGTCTTTGGTACAGCAGCCAGGTACACAGGGAGGAGCTCACCCTTTCACACTTGAAGTAAGGGACATGTGCTGTCTGGAGACTCACATCTTCTACTAACTTTGTTGTAAAGCTAAATGAGAGGCAACTGGAGTTTCATGAATGATGAAGCCCAAGTTTTGCCCTCATTCACATCCATCAAAACTCAGAGACTGGTTGTGTTCCCAACACAACCACAGAACAACAACCAATGGAAATAAATGGTCATGCAGTGGAACAAGATTATGCTAAAGGTATCTAGAACCTTTCCTGAAAATATACATCAGGATATATCCTCACCCACCCTGTGAAACTGTCGGGGAGAATCAGTAGGGCAATTATAAACACTATGGGGTGACTGAACTGGAACACCTGAGACCCCACAGATCTCCACAAGGACAAAACAGGTTGTTTTAGGAACAACCTGGCCTGCCTTCTTTGAAAGAAATCATGAGCTTCGTATTATCTGTGGCATCTTAAAACTTTTTTCCCTAATTCAGCCTAACTTTTATTATATTACATTTTCCTCCTTTCCTCATAGAAGTGCACTTTTTGCTCATTCAAAGAAGGTTTTTAAAATCTACATGGCTAATAAGTAAGATTTCTAGTCTAAATAAATCTGTACAGTTTACAGTATACATATTAGCTTGTAAATATTTGTTAAATTGTGTCTTGGAATGGAAAGGTACAATAATGTTCCTCAGGAAAGGCTTATTTAGGTGCAATGAATTTCAGAATTTATTATTGCTTTAGGAAAAAGTAATTTTTGCTTGTGGCACAAACATACAGAAATGTCAGAATGCAACTAGAACGAAAACTATGTGAAAGATTAATCAAGTTCATGGGCATGATGAAGACTGTTTCACTGTTCTTTATGCAGATACTCCACAGCACTGCAAATTGCAAAGCAGTGAGGGAGCTTGTATTTGGCCACTGGTGCTGCTGTGGGAGAACAATTGCTCTTCTCTGCTCCATAAATGTGGGTTTTCACAGGTTGGGGGACTGTCAAAAAGCCCAGGTTCTCCAGTCAACAAGATCTGTCTGTGCGGCCTTTTCTGCCTGATGATTTATGATTCAGAGATACAGACACCCCAACAGCATCTCCCATTGTTAGCAAAGTCCTCAGTGGGGTCCACAGAGGACTGATGAGAAGGGACATAAATACATGGGATTTTGGCACCTCTAGCAGCCATTGGACTACCCAGTTCCCCTGAGGTCCTTTTACAGGTGCTGCTGGAGTAGTTATATCCCCTTTGTATCAGCCTTGGGGGAATCCTGTCACTCTTGTCCGTGCAAGGAGTCCAGGGACACAGCTAACTTAGATCAGTTGGATCAGTTCCTGCAACTGGACCCTCCTAAATTTCATTTGGCTTCTCAGCAAAGAGAGGAATAAAAGCTGTTGCACAGCTGCAAGGTGCCAGGTTTCTGTTGATCTTCAAGGACCTGACCATTCATCATAGTGCTGTTTCATCTCTGTTTCAAGGGATTTGTGGCAGAGAGTAATCCAGGAAGGCAAGATCTCACTCCAAATTTCTATATTGAAAATATTGTATTTTCAAAGATTTTCAGATCTCTGGTTCTGGGGGAAAAAAAAAATAAATGTATGCAAATACCAAGATTAATTTATTTATTAATCCTTGCTGATATTGGATTAGAAACCACTTGTAGAAACCTTGCAAATCACCATTAAGATGATGATGCTCAATTACAGGCAAAAAGCTACAGCCACAGAGCAGAAAGAAAGCACCAAGAGTGCTTGTTCTGTCAATCTCTATAATCTTTGTGCCTACAAATGGTCATTCGTCCACACAAGTACGGTACCTGCTGTAAGAAAGCATCTTTAATTCTGCTAAAATCAACACAGGAGTCTGTGTCAAACAAATGTCATGGACTCTCACACATGCAGAATTTTCTAGATGCTAATGCAAGCTTTTATTGCATGGTGTGTAAAGAAGGAAAAAACCATAGAGTTTTTAAATTTCTGCCTCAGAAACCCAGGCAGCTTCCAGCAGGCACCACAAACCTGTGTTAGCACTGCAAGCTGCAGGAGACAGGGGGTTGTATTGAAAAATTTTGTTCAGCCATACCATGTAATAAACAGCTCTTTAAAAAATCTCTTCTGGTTACTGGAAGTGTAGGTAGGAGAGCTAACCTCCCACCTACTGGAACTCTCTCAAATCCATGGAAAGAAGATCAGTGATTTTACCTTGGAACTGACTTTAAAAGTGTGCATATCTTACATAAAATCAAGAAGTTGCCTTTCTGTGAAACAAGAGTATATACGTTGTCAAACTTTTCCGAATGGAGGTGGCTTATTTGCCATTGAAATCATGTCCATCAAATATCCAGAGTTATTTATTCCTCTGATGAGCTTTACTATTCCTAGAATCCACAGTTAACCCCTCCTGAGAATTGCTGTATTCCTTAAAAAGTCTTAAAAGTAAATATACTTTTTTCCTAAAGCTGTTACCACGTTATCATAGTCGACTGACCTCTGCAGTTTTCCAAGAAGTCTTTGGGATCCTGCATGGAAAAGTGTGTGTTACATATGGAAACATGGACTGAGCTTGGAAACTTCCATGGTTTGGAAACTTCGCGACACTGAAGGATTTATTCTATCGTCAATAGAAATGCTAGATCCTTCCGAGAATCTTTCATGGATGTAGGCTCTTTGAATCTATAAAGAGAGTGAATTTTCAGCTCAAACAAGTGCCCAGCATTAAAATCTCCATCTTGAAAGAACAGAGTGAGTTTTAATAGGCCTTTTAGTGCCAGGACATGTCAGTCAAATTATTATTGGCTCTAGCTGCACTCTCACAAGCTGTTACATTCTTTACCTGCAGCAGAGTGGCACTCAAAAAGGTGTAAAATTCTTCTTTGCTTTTGAAAACACCAATGAAAGTTAAAAAAAAATACCCAACACACCAAAACCAAACCAACAACCCAAACCCTCCAATCTAATTCACACAACTGAAAACCTCTGATCTTCATACAAAAAGGGTAGACACACAAAATTCAGTAGGAAGAGTCCTTTGAGAGATAGAAGTAAGTCCACAAAGGCAAGATATTTAATAATTAATGTGAAACCCATAAAAACATCTGAATCCTGACATAAACTGAAATGGACATGAATTCCAGCCTGAGTACTCCTGTTGCACCACACACACACACACACGTCCGTGCATGTTATGTGCAGTGTTACATAACATTGCACAAGTCACAATAGTCTCAGGCTTGCTCTTTGCCCACTTCCAATTCATAAAATCATAACTGGCTCTTGCAAATAAAATCAACCTCACTGCAGTGTTATATGGTTCATATATTCCCAGGATGGGAATTTTCTTTAGAGAAAATGAATTGCATTGAGAAGAAGGGCAAGGGGGAGAGAAAGAGAGACAAGGGGGAAACAGAATTCTTATTTTTAGATCACAATGTTTTGAAATGTGATCTGCTCTTTAGTCTAAGATTTCCCAGCTGCCCTGTCTCCCTTTTTTTTTTTTTCCACTCCTTTTCTTTTTGTGAGAGAAGGGTTGAGATGGGAGGAGAAATCATATATACACACAACAGCTTTGTCTATAAACTCTAAAAGTGTGTTTGGCCTTGCAGAAAAGAAGCCCTATATGAATTTGGGGAGTGGAGGCTAGGGGATGTTTCGTGGGGAATCACACTGCTATGTAATTAGAGATTTTGTATATGTATAAACAAACTCTGCCATAAGATCAGGAGAGAAAAAACTTGCTTACTTTTCTGATGGCCAAGAAAAATTAAACTAGAGCAGGCTATAAATAGAATGAAGAAAAAAACTGAGAAAAAAAGAAAAAAAAAGCCCTCATGGTTCAAAGAAAATATTCTTCCTTGCAAAAGGGTTAAAGCTCTGCTTACAAACTGCTAGACCTGGTATAAGCCTCTTTTTCTTTAGACTTCATAAGAGAGATCATCACACAGATCTTTCCTGTGGAGCTTTTTGACCATCCCTTTGGCATGACACCAAATGAGTGCCAAAAAATTTCATTTCAGTAGAAGGGTCAAAGTGCATTTCAGATAAAATGAAACAACAATGGCAAAAAACTCCACAAACTAAAACCTGCTATGATTCCTTGCCTGTGTCCTTTCTCCAGGACAGGAAAGTACAGCCTGTTATAATTCCCAGTCTTCCACAGCTCCGGACTCATCTTGCTGTGCTGATCCACACTTGCTGTGACAGTCTCTGAGGGGTGATCTGCCACCTGAGAACTTCCAGACACAACTACATCATCTGCTCCCAGCCCTCCCGCCTCCCAACATGGAGCTGGAGCCGGAGCCAGGCGGCAGGAAGCACCTGTAAGTATTTTACATCCACCAGGGACAACACCTCCCAACTTGCAGACTTCTCATCTGGCCAATACATCCAGGGACCTACCCCCTCCTCCTCAGGTAGCCAGAACCCCAGCCAGAGTGCTCATAAGCGGCCACAGCTCATGGGATGAAGGCATTTCCTCTCTGCCATAAAATGCATCATTTACCATCACAACCTTTTTCTCCACAGGGAACGGCTGGCAATGAATATTTGCTCCTCTCACCCTTTCTCCTCTTCTCCCTCCCTTTTTCCACCACCCCCGCACATGTCAAGCCCCAGGAGGTTTCACGGGAAGGAAAAAGGAGGTTGTACATTGTCTGAGGAGGGTTTATAAGCTGCCCTTCTGGCACAGAACTAATCAGGACATTGTTTAGCTGCATGTCTGAACTAGAGGGATAGGCACAATGAAGCTGGATGCCATTGGGTGGTTCACAGGGAGTAAATTAGCCCACAGAGTATTAACCAGCGCATCACCACAGCTGCAATTCTCTCTGACTTCGACTTTGCCAGGTAATATCCTCACAGCCATAGCACAATGCCAAATGTACTTTGGATTATTCTGTGTTTACTGCATAACACAGGAGTCCCTGGAGACAGCTGGAGACAGAGCTGGAGACAAGGCTACCTACACTGTCTGAGGTCCCTGCAGGAAGTCAAGTCATCTAGTCAAGACAGGAGACAGAAGCAGAGAGAAGACGACCAATGTTGCAGCTCAGACCAGAGACAGGATCAGAAACAGGGCTAGAACACAGGCTGATGTCCATCCTGGAAATCTAGGCAGCAAATCAGGACAGCAAGACACAGGCAAGACCTCTCAGGCTCTCTGAGACTGACCTTACTGTAGCTCACGGACAGACTGATGGTCAGGGGCTGATTGGATGGGGGCCCTGGGTAAATCTTGTCAAGGCAACCAAAGTCTTTTGGTGCACTGAAGGCCCTGACCACTTTAACTTGGTGACAGAGCTTGTAACATGAGGGAATTACTGTCTTTTAGTAATTTGGCAGTGCCCTATTGTTTAACTCATCTCAGACACAGGGTCTTAGAGAGATGATCCCTCATGGGATGGGTAAGGTCCACAGATCCATATATTACATTTCCAGATAGTAGTTGCCATGCAGATAGCTAGTGCTTGTCCAGCTGCCTGCACCCAAGGACACACAGTTCAACAGAGAGATACAGCACATTTCATGGCATCTCCAACACCTTGGCCTCTATAAGAATAAAGTTCTGAATGGAGTACAGAAATAAAAGAAGCTTTTAAATTGGGCTCCTAATCCCTTTATTCAGGTTTTTGAGATCAGCATATCTAACACTTTGACTGGCTCCTTGAAGCCAACTGGAGGAAAAGTATCACTTGCTTTTGTTTGGGTTCAGCCAGACCACTGTGATCTTTTTAATCATTTGAAGCAGTCAGAATGTTCTCCCTTTTTTTAATATCTGTGAGATAAGGCCGTTAGACATCCCTGCGAGCCTGTCTGAAGGCACTGTATGTGTGCCTGAAGAGAGCCACTCTTAGCCTTGTTTTCTAATACAACATCTTTACCAACAGTACCGTCTTTCTGCTCTCCTGAAGCCTAAACATGGCTTTGCAGTCTAAACCCAAAGTTCCATTTTGGTACAACCACTTAAAGTTTTAATTTTAATCTTCAAGTCTGAGAATAAAACCTCTCATCTAACTGGTGCCACCTCCAGTCAGAACCACCCTGCTGTAAAGTGTTCCATTTCAAAACCCCAGTCCTTGAGGGCAAACAGCTAATTGTTTAACTGGTGTTGTGCAAAAATTCTAGAGGTGAACAATCCCCCAAACACCTGCTGCTGTAGTTAATGCCTGTGCATTTACTTCTAGCCATAACATGCATATGTATAATCTGCCTGTGAAGAGACAGTATGGAAAGTTTTAAAAAGGCAAGAACATTCAAGCCACGTTTTTCTAGCTTTGCTTTACCAAAAAGACAGAAAGGGAATGTGCAGACAAGTGAGATCTCAGAACAAATGGTGACAGGATTTCATTCCTTTTAAGATACTCATATGTGAGAAGACACACATACATAATGGAGGGCTTCTATTTTGTATGGAAAAGTGGTCAGGCAGTGACTGGATGACAAATCACTTCCCAGCCTTGACAATGTTTTGCGAACAAAATTTAATACAAGGCAGCCCACTGGCTGTGCTGCTTTCCTCCCACATGGGCTGTGGAATCCCTCAGCAGAAGGGGAAGCAAAACCAGTGTGGCAGCCTCTGCTCCACAGTAGGGCTATTGACCATTCCAGTTTGCTGTCCTCCCCTCAGGCACCAACTTACTCAGGTGTCCCACACCCTGTGAAAACATCCACAGAGGGCTCTGTGCAATAAGCAAGAACAGAAACGAGTTCTTTCACAAGCTGAGATGGCAGTTTATGCCCAGAAGCAAAAGAACTGATAAACCTCATAATACTTCAACCTCAGAAGTTAACTGCAGGTATTATTCCTATTCAAGTGCTTAATCTTACCCTGACTTCCAAAACTATTTGCCTCCATGTCCCACAGCAAAAAATTCCACAGGTTGATTAAATGCCACTTTAAGGTTTACTGCCTTTCAAGTGCTTTAAACATGTGTTCTTCATTTTACCATATTGATCCAGCATGAAGAGATAAATGGAAGTGTCCAGTTAATTACACCCAGTCAGCTCTCATCCCAGTAGAATAAGAGCTGGCCAGGTAATCAGAGCTCCTAATGGCAAGGGTGTTCTAAGGAGGTAAGGGTTGAGGTTCCAACCACCCTGAGTGGATGTTAGAAGTTATGTGGAATGTGAGGCCAGCTTTTCTGAAGCTTCTTCCCAGAGAAATTTCTTGACGTGGTTTAGTGGGAGCAGAATGAAATATTGGATGAATCCTCACTTTAATTAACACCTGAAATCCAGAAGTGTATTACCTTTATCAAAATCAAGTTAAGATCATGCAATTTTCTTACAGAGGCAAAAGAGCTCCCACAATAATCAGTACAGCTAGACCTAATTATCTAAGAAGGAGCATTGCAATGGTGGTTTAAAAGCTTAGAATCAGCATGTCAAGTCCTTCAGTACAACAACTCCCGCTCCTTCTTTGCTCAAGTTTGGAAGTTCACCTCATGTGTGTCTGCAGAAAAACAGAAACATCCATAATTTTCCTTTTAGCTGTATATTTTAATGTAAAAGATACCACTTCCATAAAACCAGAATTCTTAATGGGAACATGTTAATCTAGCAAAACCTTGATTCACAAAATTGCTTCTAAATTTTGAATGAAATTTTCTGTAAAGTTTAATTTCAGTGATATGACACTCACCTTGGAATATAGGTCGAAACCTTGTTTCATTCAAAAAATATTTATTTAAAAAAATTAGACAGCTCTGAAATGACAGTAAGACTAAGCTACAGATCTGCTAACAGACTCACAGCCAGCCATCATCAAAATAAACTGTATATGTTTGAATAAAGCAGCACAAAGAAATCCAGTGGAAATCCAGTGAAGTATTAGCTCTAGCCAGATACCGTATATTCAGTACCTGGGAGGACCATGAAACAGATTAGAATTAGTGAGTTTTAAATCTTGGTAGAACTTTTTTACTATGTGCAAAAAAATATTAACATGGAAATTCTCTTACCATATATCAGAGATTAGGCTGCCGGGGAAGAGGGAAAACTACGGACCACATTGATGTGAGACAGGAGAGGCTGACCAAAAAATGTCAGTGTAGATGATATCCTATTGATTGGGGCTGTCAGCTGGGATATAAATAACTGGATTTAAACCTCTGCTAAGTCATTCGCTGCCAACCCACAAAAGAGCCCTGAGTAGACAAGTCTCAGCTGTCCCAAGGTGTCTTTGCACGTGTGTGTGAAAATATTTTACAAGGTCTTTTAGTTTTCATTGGCCTCACCACTGTACAAGAACCCTTCTTGAACCTCAAACCATTCTGTGGGATGAAGCACTCATCTTTCTGCTGTTGAAAGCTGTGCACTTTCAAATCTCAACCTTCTGAAAATTTTGACTCAAGGAACTGGCTGTATTAGATCTGTAGAGGATTCTGCTATGCAAACGGGCACTGAAGTCCTAAAATCATCAAAGCAATGCTAGCTATTCAACAATGAGCTGCCATGGGTTGCCAGAGAAACACTGTGTTGAATGAAATGCATTTACAAAAACATTACTACAAAGGGAAAATATGAGTAATCAACCTAAAGCAATGAGCCATGGAAGCTTGTTTTATGAAATGTCTTCCGGACTGTCTCAAAACATCAGACGTGCTGACAGAGATATCAGAGAGGTTTTCTGTTACTTCTTATAGAGGTGGTTTCAATCTTAGATTCATCACGCCAAAACTATACCATCTCGGTCTACCTGTCATGTTGAGTTTCTGAATGGAGGAGACTGAAAGTCTGAACATCATGAGAGAATCTGAAAGAACTTCATTCCAACCAACATGTTCATGGTTATGCCTTTTTTTGGTGTTCTTGTGTCATTGTGTGTGCATGTATGAATGTCCATCTCTAGTTCTTCCATACTACTTCCTCCCCCTTCCTTGAAGACAGAGAATCAAATTATACTCCTTGTACTGGGCAAAGAAACTTCCCCATAAATAGAGAAGGAAAATTACATGTTAGGAACTTAAACTGAGCTCTCCAGAATGATCTCCAGCTTTGAACTCTCTTGTTTTATTGAAGCATAGACTTGAAATATAACAAAGCCTAACTGACTTACGATGGACCAAAAATTCAGTTTGCACATAGGCAGCTTTCTTTACGCAATGCCATATTCTGCATGGAGGTTGTGAAGTTATTTGTCCTATGCCTGGGAATGTCCAAGGCCAGGTTGGATGGGGCTTGGAGCAACCTGGGCTAGTGGAAGATGTCCCTGCCCATGGCAGGAGGGGTGTGGTTGGAATGAGATGATCTTTAAATGATCTTTAAGGTCCCTTCCAACCCAAACCATTCTGTGATATTATGATTCTATATATTCTATATATTCTCTCTCTCTACACACACACACACANCACACACCTACACACACACACACATATATATATATATATATATATATATATATATATTCTTTGGGCTAGTACAAATGTAAGACTTTCTCCAGCAGGAGCAAAAAGACAACACAACAGGAACTATGCTTTTTAAAGCATGCCTTTTTTCCCCCTCAGGTGCTCCTGGAGTTACACAACTTTGGTTTTGCTTAAGTTGAGAAAATATACTGAGAATCACATAAAAACACACTGCAGGTCTCATTAGCCTGCTGGGCGATTTTAATATCCCACAAATATTTGATGAGAAAAAAATTACCTCTTTACAAACGAAATTAAGGAGATATGCAAGCAAGTCTGGTCATTTCAACATTGTGTATAGATCAGCCTGCTGTGTGATTTTGGTCATTTCATGGAATAAATAAGTGTATTGGCATATCCTCTGTTCTGCACAGATAAGCAATGCCTACAATATCAACATCAAGAAGCCGAGAAACAGGGAATCTTGAACCCATTGCATCTTTCTTTTTGTTTCAATGGTATAGGATGAGTATCAACTTTAACAAAGTACATTTTCAATTAAAATGGAGGCAAAGAGAAATCATAAGTGGATATGAACTCCCAAATGGGTGTGGAGCTTTCTTGATTAGCTAGTTAACAAACAGGGAAAGTAGAACAAAACAAAGACTTAATCCTCTTACCCTATATATCTTAATTAGCTGTGAAAACACAGACTGAAAACACTCATCAACTAACAAAAACGCTGACTCATACCAAATATTTTTTTCTTTTTAATTTTAATTTTTTTTCCATCATGTTTCAAGCCTTCTTAGCTAATTTAGGTGTCAATCTACCTTGTAGAAATGCTGTCAACTTTATGACATTTGTTTCCATTAGGGTGTGCACTTTTTCATTTTGATGTCTCTCCTTAATAAGAAGTTCCATCAGAATTAGAACACTTGAGGGTAGGATTATATCAAGTATATTCATTACTTGAGGAAAATAAACTGTTATTGTCACTTGATAGGTACTTCATCTGTTACAACAGGATTTTTTTTCCCCTGCAATTCTGCTTTTACTAACTGATACATATTCTCCTACGGCACCTTCTTGGAGAATTTTTCCTCTGGCCATGTGCATTGGTCATGAGCAAAGAAAATAACATTCCAGGCATGCAGCTGGTTCTAACACATTGCAGGCACATCTGGGTCCTTACCAAGCCCTGTCTGCTCTGTTGTGCCATCATTATTCCAGGACCTGCTCTACCTCTTCCGAGGTAGCCTAGATGCTAATCCAGAGAGCTCTGGGAACAGGTGGGTAGCCTGTCAAAGCAGAGTGAAGCAGAAACATTCATCTGACCAAATCTTATTGCCTAAATAGTCTTGGTAGAGAGCACAAAAATGTCAAGCAGTTGTAGGTGGGACCTTTCTCCCACATCTGAATAAAAGACATGTACATTTATATGCACATGTATATGAATGCTACAGCCCAGTGAAAGGTTATTGGTAATATTTGACAATGCCCAGAGAGGGATGATAGCTAGAATGTTGGATTCCTAGGATCAAAGGACAGCAGCAGGACTAGATGGAGATCCAGTATTCAGATTTTTTCATTGCTTTTATCTCACTCTCCAGAAACCTTAATTAATTAACCCTTATCGATGATGTGGGAAGTTTGCTGGTAGCCAAATACTCCACTGAAAGCACTCAGCTTCTTGCTCCTGTACCAAGCAGAGCCCAGCCCAAAATTCACTTATGCCAGATGAAGTCCTGCCTCACAAGTGTCTCTGAATGGATCTAGGCATCTAAGGGAGAGGAATTATTTCAATATTCTCATTACACTCACACATATTTAACGCCACATGGTCAGCCTCAGGCATCCAAAAACTATGAGTAAGCATTCTGCTGCCACACAAAATGTTGAGATTTAGTTCCTTTGAAAACAGTAACAGCGGGTTTTGTCCCTGTTCAGTTCTTAACTCCCACTTACTTGCTTGTGACATTTAGTTTTGCCAGCTCCTAGAAATTTGTATAAAGTGATCTTTGGCACCAGGAACCCCACATGAATTAATTATGCACTCCTTCAGCCCTGTGACAATTCTTCAGTGTCCAAAGAAATCTGCCCTTTGTGTCCACTAAACCATCTGCTGCTTCTGCGTCTGCAACAGATCTTCACCTTCTGACCAAACCAGGGAATGGTAGCTTCCAGAAGATTTCTCTACATCTCACTCAATGCCAAGACAGAAGTAGTTACTTGAGAGGTATTTTGCCACATTTATTTCCCAGAATGGAAATTAAAGGAGCATGGTGAGGAGGGAAGGGAGAACTAGAGTGTAAACTGACTCTTTTTTTTTTTTGTATAGTGATGGAGTCAGCTTAGATGTCCTAAAATAGAGGATAGTTTCTGTTCCATTCCCATCCCAGGAAAATAACATCAGATGCTGCCTCCCCTTTAGATTCTCTGGTAGCCTGAGCAAAAGGAATAGAAGAAGGGATGGCTTAGCCTCCTGCAAGAGCCCTCGCTGCGTGCTCTTCCCCAGGAGGCAGGCAGGCAGGAGCACCCTGTGAAAAAGCCAGCTGCAGACTGCAGCTTGGCACAGCTACCTGACTGCAGCAGCAGGGGTCAAAGACATATGATTAAGGTGAGAGGTTCACCAGCTGGCACTGCTGCTAGAATGAGCTCAGAGAACAGGGTGGCTCCAGATGGAAGGAGTTGTCGATGCTATTAATAAATCCTGTGCTTTCTGCCCAACCCTGCAGCTCCATTCTACTCCCCAAATATCCAACTAGATTAAAAAGTAGATTCAGGCTTCTATGCACAACTCCAGCAATAAAGAGAGAGGAGCCAACCTGCAGAGTATTCTTGGCCTACAGAACTTTCCTGAATTGTCAAGGGAGGGCATCGTGACCCAAGGCTCTCACAGCTTTGGCATGACAGGCATGGCTGAGGAATAGGCAAGTGCCATAGCTGAGGCAAATTAATTTAGTCTTGTGGCTGTTCCAGTTCACCGTGAGCCAAGCAGGGATCTGACCTAGCTGGGAATATCAGCATGTGGCATAAAGCCAGCTGTGCCATCCCCTTCCAAGGGCTCCAAAGACAGAATTCAGATTTTATTTGGCTGGGTTGCTGTGCTCCAATATCACTAGGCCAGACATCTTTTTTAGATATTATATTTTACATGTATGTTTTAAATAAATAGCCTGTATTTTAGGAGCACTTAGCCATAAGTATATAAAGTGCTCTGAGGTTTACCCCATTGGAATTAGAATGAACCTAATTCATAATTCAGACATCAGGCTAGAAACAGCTCAGCTTCGCTCCACGGACCTATAGCTTGATGTCTGAACTGCCCATGAGACGCCCTCTAATCCCAATAGCTGTAACCTAACCTCAGAGTGGTTTCTAAACTTACTAAATAAATATACTCTTTAAAGAGGAATGCACCATATTTATTAGGGTTTTTGCTCCGTTCAGGCAGACTATCATTTTGGAGCTGTTCCTGTGAGAGAGGCTGTGGAGAGGCACAACTATATTCAAGAAAATTTCAGAGTCTAGTTCTTTTTTATTTTTTCTTTAATGAAAAAGAAAAAATCCAGCCTGCTCAATTTAATTTACTACAGAAAGCATCTGATGTACAAATTCTTAAGCTATAGAGGGCCACCTCTCATAAGCCCTTAGCCATGCAAAAACTCTCCTTGCATGGGAAGTGACACTGAACTCACTATCCCTGCCAGTTTCAGAAGGTGACCAAAGAGTGGGCCTAAGCTCTCTACTCTTGTGTTCATTCTTCAATCAACATCTTTTTTTGCATGTTTGTACCTGGTACCTGGGTAAATAAAAAAAGTCTTCCCAGTTAAAATGGAGTGACAGCATTTGGTTTCTCATTAAAATGTGCATTCAACCCTCACTCCCACTTTGTACCAAAATCTTGTTCATTACCAAGAATTATTTTACAAGCATCAGTGTATGAAGGCAGAAAAGCTAGATTCTCAAAATAGCATTTTTGCAAGAGGAAGGAATACATTAATAGCATGAAAGTCTGGCTGTCGGATCAGATCACAGCTTTCAGATTTGAACTTCATTGATAAGTTTTCAACTTCACTCAACACTTTGAATACTGGAAAAGGGCTGTGCAGCAGGGACTTTTCTGAATGCCTTAATACCACAAACTGTATCTGGTCAGTCTGTCTGCTCTCCATGTGTGCCTGGCTTCAGAGCAAATAAATGCCAGAAATAGCATTCCTACAGGATTTCCAGTTCAAAAGCCACAAGAATGCTCTTTCTCATGGTATGGCACCATGCAATAAAATGGTGTCATCTGGAAAATTACAGTCTTGGAAACAAATGTTTTTCCCTCTTGACTGATTTAAATCATCTAAAAATAGATGGGTTGTCATATAACTTTTATGTTTGTCAGGGGAGCCCCTCGTTTCATCTTGTGACAGTACAAGAAACGTATCCTATAACAAGACAGACAGATCTTCCCAGGGAATCCCCCAGGAATATATTTTTTCTCTAATTGTGCAAATTCCTCAGAAATAAAGCCTGAAAGCAATTTATCAAAGCTTGAGAACCCATTCAAGGTCACTCCAAGCAATGATTTCAGGGAGTATTCATTTAGTACAAGTTTAGAAGGAGACGGAAGAAAAAGGAAGGAAACTCCTCTTCAGTTCTTTCTGTTTTCTTAAGCAAGACTTCTTAAAACTGGCTCCATATAAAAACAGGTTGTCACATCTGGTGGTTGAGAGAAACATCACCTTAATCCATCTCCCTGATCAGTACAGCTGAGCCACTTGGGGATGATGTTTATCTCTTGACTTCAGAAAACAGGAAAACTTTGCAGGTGAGAAGTCGTGGAACAATTTAAGTTAAGAAACCAAGACTCCTCAGTGTTCAGCTGGTGAAGGAAGAATCCTTTTGATTTTTAAGTAGGACAAGAGCTCAGTATTATCAGGAGGGATTTTTTATTGTTTAAGGAAGATCACTAAACTATGAAACCTACTGGTATGTTCTTCCCCATCCATTAATCCTAGCTTCCCTCCTCAAACTTCCCTTAAAAACAGCCTCTCAACTTTTTTGTCACCATTCGAAGCCAGTGAAAACACAGATGTTTTTGAAACGTCACCTGCTCTACTTGAAATCATTGATGAGCAATAGTTCCAATCTCCATGGGCTTGCTGCCTTTTGCAGAAACTCACAGTGTGTTCCTCATTTTGAGAGTGTTTTATTCCCATCTTTTTCAGACCATTTTTTAAAACAATCAGCACAAAACCTTGAAGTATAAACTACTTCATTGCAAGTCTAGCTCTGAAAGGATTCATGCTTTCGCTCTTAGGAGTTCAAGGGTTCAGGCCACACTGATAGTCTGAAGCTGCACAGACACAGAAATTCTGGCTGTCTCTTAAATACTACATTTACAATTCTATATATAATCTATATCACATCAAGGATCAAAGACTCCTTATAAGCAAAGTGAGCAATAAATTGCAGTGTCTGAATGTGTCATTGCCATTTTCAGTGACTCACTTCTGAGAAATGTTCATGATGGAGAAAAGAACAAGTTTACAGGTAGGGAGTAGAATGTTAATGACTGGCATGCTACATTTTTAGGTAATGAAAGTGCATTGCAACAATTGAAAATGGTGTAAATCAACACACATCTATCTGAAAGGAGGTTGTAGAAAGGTGGGGATTGGCCTCTTCTCCTAGGTAACAAGTGACAGGACAAGAGAAAAAGGCCCCGAACTATGCCACTGGAGGTTCATGTTGGACAAAGGAAGAATTTCTTCATGAAAAGGGTTGTCAAGCATTGGAATGGGTTTCCCAGGGGGATGGTGGAGTCACCATCCCTGAAAGTGCTCAGGGAATGACTGGACATGGCACTTAGTGCTATGGTCTGGTTGACAAGGTGGTGATGAGTCAAATGCTGGACTCAGTCTTGAAGGTCTTTTCCAACCTTAAAGTTTCTGTGATTTTGTAAATGAAAAGCCGAATTGTTTATCTTCTGCGGACAACTTTTTATTACCTCTTTCTACCCTGCTAAAGTGATATTTGCATGCAAAAATTTCAATGCACCTTAGAAAACTTTTGGCCTTCCTTTCTCTTAGAAAAGGATGCTGTTTGCTTTGTCGGCACCTACCTTTCTGGTAGTAGCTCTGTACTAGTTAGCAATAATATACACTACAAATTGTCGTGTAAACTCTAGAACCAAAAGACATATTAAAAATTAATTTTTCTAAGTGGAAAACCTGCCATTCCTCAGAGCAAAAGTCCTTTGATTAAAGTACTTCCTTGCCCAGCCCCAGTAATTAACATCTCTTGGACTGAAACACCTCAGTTTGGCACACGTAGAAGAGAGATTTGCATGCAAGCTTTCTTCCACATACTTTTGTGCAACAGCTGTATACAAGATCAGCCAGGACAGGCACATAACATGCTTTCACATGAAATGCACATGTGAGCCATAAGCCTGCTAGAAATTCCCAGAACCACAACATTTCACTTGTCATATTACTTGGCCTCATTCCTACACTGATGGAGTATCAGCTTCAGAGTCTCACTAGGAAAACAGGCATCTTACATTTTGGTTTCAGGCATTTGGTCACCCACATTCACAGCAATATTGCAATCATGTTCTAACCATATATAATTATTTTTCTTCATCTTTTCTTAAGCTTTATGGAAGGTTATCTGCCACTTACGAGCAGCAGACATATCCTTTTCTTACAGGTGACAGCAAAATGATGTCTGGTGACAGTGCCAATACAGCAAAAATTGCACCAAAATCTGTATGGAAAGACAGCTCTGATAACCAGATTTTGAACAGAAATTGAGCACCTGAGTAAGCAGGCAGACACCTACCAGGATTTTAAATGACTAGATTTTTAATCATCCAAAACCTTGTAAAAATCTAGTCCCATTTAAGAAATAGAATATATCATTAAATTAGCCTAAGAGCTTGGTTACTTCTTGTTGTCTGTTTGACTGTGTTCCTTCTCTGCAGACCATCTGTAATTGTGTCTTGGGGCCTGTCCACTCGTCTGGGAAAGATTGAGGGCAATGAAGGCATGAGCAAAAAGTGTGTTGCAAAAACTTTGTGAAGGTCAAATCACTGTCACCATGGCTTCTCACCCTCAAAATTCAGCAGTACTTGTGGTGAAGGACAATATGATTCGTAAAAGCAGTAGAACCAACACCTTGGCCTCTCAGAGCAGAAGAGTTTTGGGACAGAGGGCTGGTAATGACAGAAAAAGAAGAGGCAATGAGACATTCCCTGCTCCTTGACCTATAGCACTGAGCCCAACCCCAGCTTACAAACTTGAAACCACCCACAGAGTTTCATTGCCAGATCCCACCTCGTTCTTGAGCTCCTACAAGGTCACCTCTTTCCCTTCTGCCTTTCAGTCACTGTGACGAGAGGTCTCACCATTTGTTCAAGGGTAAAGTAGAAGCCAGACTGGTAACAAACTGATGGGAGCATAAAGCTGCAAGCTGACAGACAACATTATATCTCCTCGAGGGCAAAAAGGAAGAAATTGTGAGAAAGAAAAGAAGCTCTCTGCCACTCTGACCTATGTTCATCGCCAGAAGAAAATATTCACAGTAAACATGTCAGGTTGTACAAATCGGCACCAAAGAAAGTGTGTGTCCAGGTGGACCTTGAGGTGGATGATGTACCTTTGCAAGGGACCCTTCCATGAAGATCAAAAGCTGGATTTAGTTGGGATTTTTCTGGTCAAAGTATGGAAATTCCTCAAATGCAGATATAACGTAGTCCCAGTCATAGAACAATATTGTGCTAGCTGGAATTTGTGAGCATTTCTCAGAGACACACACACTACATCTACCTGAGCTGTAAGCAGCTCTCTCCTAACAAATATTAGCCTGAGGGCTTCCTGCAGGGAAAAAAAAGGAACATAAGGTTCGTATCTGCACCTGGAAGGGAACTGCCATTGTCCATCTCAGTGTCTGAATTTGTATCTTTATTTCTATTCCAGGTCCATCATAATCAGCACAAGCCCAGCAGCACTGAGTTGCCACTTCATTTCCTAATACAGGTTACTTTAACCTGTGACAGCCCTGAGCACACTCAAGGAGTTACTATCACTTGGAAAAAAATACATCCAAGATTTATTTTAATTGTGGTGGTTGCCTCTGCTTCACAAGAAAGACTACAGGCTGAGTTGTAGAGTCTGTACAAACTAAGTGTTTGTATCAGAGGTGTTGCTGCTTCAGAAAATGCTGGACCCTGCTAGTTTGAGAGCATGCCACAATCTTCCTTATCATAAGACCCTACTGAGCTGACATAGTTCTGTCTTCATGCAGTGTTCAATAACTTAGTGCTCGTAACCAAATTTAAGATTAAATATATATTCAGGTCATGTCCACACACATCCTGCCAATGTAAAAACCCATGCACTCTACAAAAAAACACAGAAGGAAACAGCATTAAGCAGCAGGAAGAATCCTGTACCAAAATAAATGTTTTGCTCATTAGATTGTATTTTTGTCCATGTTACTGAAAAATGGAAACAGCAAAATGCAGCTTGTTACACTTTAAATCTTTCTGTGTAATTAAAGAAGTTTGTTAGTGAAGAAATGGCTGAAATTTTCAGAGAATTTTAAGAAATCTAGATTTATGTTTAAACAGTGGCAGAGTTGTCTGGCTAAAGACTCTGAATGTGTTATAAATGTCAATCAATAGCTTATGGTCTTGTAATTTACTTTTGCTGTGGACAGACCAAAGTCCACTTCACCTTTCAGTGATGAGAGTGAAGGATTTGATACCATTGAGTGGAACCTGACTAGGCCCAGAGGATCACGTCATAGAATCATCTAGGTTAGAAGAGACCCATAAGATCAAGTCCAACCATTAACCTACCACCACCTTGTTCACCACTTAATCATGACCCTAAGTACCACAGGTACATGCTTTTTAAATACTTCCAGGGATGGTGACCCAACCATTTCCCAGGGCAGCCTGTGCCAATGCTTGACAACCCTTTCAGTGAATAAATGTTTCCTAACACCCAATCTAAATCTCCCTTTGTGCAACTTGAAGCCATTTCATCTGGAGGAGAGAGACCAGGAGACGAGACTGACCTCCACCTGGCTACACTCTTCTGTCAGAGAGTTGTAGAGAGTGAGAAGATGCCCTTGAGCCTCCTTTTCTGTAGCTACCTCAGGTCACAAGACTTGTGCTCCAGACTTCCCCAGCTCCACTGCTCTTCTCTGGACATGTTCCAGCACTGCAATGTCTTTCTTGTCACAAGGGGCCCCAAAACTGAACACAGGATTTGAGGTGCAGCCTATAACCCACTTCAGCCCCTATGCTCACTCAGTGGAGAAAGCCAAGCACCTCAGAAGGCCTCTGAAGTTTGGTTTAGAGGGCTGAAGTACACTAGGAATGGAGATTTTGAAAAACAACTGATAGGAAAAATTGGGTATGGGCACTGTGGGGTTCAGGCTTCCTGATTATGGCCTCAGTGTGCAGGCACCCTGCCATGTAGTTTGCATGTGTGTTTTGCAGACTGTCAGTGCTTGACAGAAACACTTTTGACAGAAGTCTTCTTTTAATTGTCTTCTTTCAGGTGTCAGGGACCTCTGTTTCAGACCTGCAGTTCCAGAGTTGTGGAGCTGCATTTCCAGAATCGTAGCCCTGCTGGTACATGGGTTGTCAGTGGCTTCCTCACAGTTATAGAAAACTTTTCATTTTCATAACCTAAAAATACGAGATGTGCACACTCCCATACTCAGTGAAATATCACTGACCACTTGAATACCTTCTGATTGTTTGCAATAGGCAATTTTAAAATTAAAAGTTCTTATAATTGTTTTTAATACATACTTGGATCCCTTCGTCTGTATATCTAATAAAGATCTTTTGGACTAAAAAAACTGGGAACAAAGACAGACCAGGGAGGTTTTTAAAAGTAGAAAGCATAAAATGTAAACAAAATTTACATCACTGGAAAAAGAGACAATTCTCTTAAGAACTGCAATAGAGACATTCGCTGTTGGTCTCAGAACTGAATTGGCTAACCTTCCAAAAGCAAAAGAGACTCCAAATCTGGTAAAGCAACTCCTCATCCTGTCTTCCCTCAACAAAATGCCCCCCCTGAATTCAGAGGAATTTTCCAAAGGAAGGAGCAAAGGAAGAGAAAGTTTGCCAGAGGTTACATAGGGAATTTGCTGCAGAGCCAGGAATGGAGTGAGCTGCTTGCTAAGGAGTTAGATGCAGGTCCTATCCATTAGACCACAGCAATCTCCATATTTAGTTAGACCAAGAGTAAAGGCAGTCAAATAATATCCATCTCCTAACTCTCCTAAAGGCGCTGAGATTTCCAGATGAAAAGTATGACATATGCTCAAAACATTACTTGCCATCATTTTCAGAGATGAAGCTGTGCAGGTTTCTGCCCCAGCTAAGGACTGAAAACACAGCATATTGTTGTTTTGGCTGTCTTGTATCTCACTGAGGTTTGTGCACACCTTTTTGCTGATAGGGAGACCTCCTGTTCTCCCACACTGCCCCAGATCTGTGAGGGAAAGCAGAATCCATAATCCAGCAGCCTAAGGCCTGCCTTAGCCCTAATGATCCCCACTGGCTTGTGCCACTGAACATTTAGATCTAGCCTATATTAGGGAGAGGGATTTGTGTGGAATTTAAGGCTGTGTGAAGACTGTCTCAAGTGATGATCTGAAAGAAGAAGTTAAAAAACATGTCTACTGCTGTGGTGAAGACAGCTCTAGGGCCCTGAAGCCATGCCAATCACTTTGAAATAAAACTAAGTCAGTGACAGCAATAAAAAAGGGGTTAAAAAGAGCTAAGCTCTTCCAAACCTGTATGTAACTTTAAACCAAATATTAACAGAAAAAACCCCTGGCATTTAAGTTGGCGCTTAACCCTTGTTAATGAGGAGTTCAGATTTCCATTCTAACCCTCTTTTTCTGTTGCTTGTAATTTTCTCAAATAAACTCCATTTTGGGATGAAATTTTCCGTGCTTGAGATTTTTTTTGGTAAGTTCATACAAAATCAGTTAAACAGTTTATTTGTGTTAGCACTGAAAACAAAAAAAGCCACACAAAAATATTTCCATGTATGTTCTGATCAGTTATTTTCTGCTCAATGAACTCAAAATCAGCCACAGTAAGGAATTTACAAATTTTGTTTTGATGTACTCTCAATAAGTTTAGGAAAAAAACCCAAGAGTAAACAAACACAAAAACCTCAAGCCAAATCTGGACATTAACAAATTTAGTCTTTTAAATTTCATTTTCAGGATGTAACATAAGAACATTTTGTCTTTCAAGAAGTAGTGGGAAGATTTATAAATACTTAGAGTGGCATCATCACCATTAGCCTAACAATGTTCATTGAATACGTTCACATAACTCAGAAAAGAAGTTTTAAAAGAGTCTATTGGCACACTATGCCTTATATCCTGTCTGTATGGACATATAATGAACTGCATATTGGTTCGGACCAATTTGAGTTAAACTTCCCTGAGAATGCACCAACCAACTCTGTGGGCACAGACAAACTGAATTCCACCTGTAGTGGCCGTGTTTTGGCTGCGCCAGTCCCCAAGTTGTCTTCTAAGTCCATAAAACTAGTTTCAATTGCCACTAATTTCAAGGGCAACAGATGAAAGTCCAGAAGTGCAAGTTCCTTGAAGTCCTGTGCTCAAAAGCAGCAACTCTTCCCGTATGTCCATAAATCATCCTTGAAAATTTTATACAGTGTATATATACTCTAAGTTTTTTGGTCTAATTAATCAAAATACATAAACATGCATAACTAGATAGATAGATAGATAGAAAGAAAGAAAGAAAGAAAGAAAGAAAGAAAGAAAGAAAGAAAGAAAGAAAGAAAGAAAGAAAGAAAGAAAGAAAGAAAGAAAGAAAGAAAGAAAGAAAGAAAGAAAGAAAGAAAGAAAGAAAGAAAGAAAGAAAGAAAGAAAGAAAGAAAAAGTATATATGTTAATTGGCTAAACATACTTCATGGAAAGTAGTGTTTCCTTGCTGACATCAGGTCAAGAAAAAGATGCCATAACAGAGTTTAGCAGAGATTTTGGTGTGGCAAAACACAGGAAAATAGCTATGCAAAACACTTCAAATATGTGTGACATTTCTTAATGCAGACCAAACCAAAGCAAGATAAATCAATTTCCCTACTGGCAGCGTGCAATATCCTTTGTTTTATTCACCACTAAAAATGTTGTTATTAATGGCTAGGTATGTTCAGCATGCTTATGAAGAATGTATTTCAATCCCTCTGATGAACGATCTATCCATAGACAAAATAGCTTATTTCCACTGAGAAATCCTACTACTTGGTAACAACAAAAAAGAAAAAAGAGGTCATTACTTGCAAACTCCAGCAGTCAGGAAGAGTTCACTTCCTTTGTATTGTACTTTTTTACTGCAGGCATTTCATTTCTTGGAGAAATAAAACACACAAACATTATTCTCATGAATGAAAATTCTGTACTTCACTGTAGACTAGTCTCCATGAAGCTTTCCTCTTTTCTCTCATCTGCACCATGATTAAAACCTCATTTTACCCGTGAGGATACTGAACAAAAGTATTACTCTGGACATAATTCACAAATGAAGTTACTGGGTCACAGTTCCACAGAGCACACCAGTGGCAGTATTTCTCACAACCTTGGCGCTAGTTCGGTTAAATATTTAAGCACACATGCAGCATAAGCACAGGCATTTTTGCTCAATTTTCCTGCTCATGCTCATATTCTGTTGTTTTTCACTGGGAGTCTTATTACATTATGTCTCTGAGCAGTTTGGAAGCAAACAACAGGGAATGGTGCTGCCTTCATGTTACCTGCTTTCAGATTACTAGTAAGTAAATGATGTTTGGCAAGATCTGATGTGAGGGAAATGTGTTAACTCAAAACACAAAACTCTCCTATAAAAAAATCCATATCAACATATTTTGCTGCCTTCAGAGGAAAAAAAAAAAAGAAAAGAAAAAAAACAGGCAGACTGTCTGAACCACAGACTCCCTTCAGTCTCTGAAGCCCACAGACACACACTTTGTACAAATATATGATCTTATATACAGACACAGGGATATTCCCCCCCTTCCTCTATTACATTGCTGCCATACTTACTCACAAAGGCGGTATGTAGGCTGTACATGGTAAATACAGACACTGTAACCTATCTTGGCACACACAAAACTGAGCACTGGCACAGACACACATGAGGATGTGCACATTACTCCTGAAGCCAAGGAGTGAATAACACATTAAGAGGAAGCAAAAAACCACCATATTCTCCTACATTAGACATAGTCGACACTTCCAATGGGACGACAAATCCAAGAAACTAAAGCTTTCTCCAAACACAACGAATACTTCGAGTCACTGATGTTTTCTTGATAAGCACCACTGTACAGGCAGAAAAGTGAGGAGCATGAAAGTCAAAGTGGCTGGTTTGCCTCTCAGTGCAAGGAAGTCAATGGCAGGGCTGGAATAGAAGATTAGACTCCTAAATCTTCACTCCTTCCCAAGGCAGCCGCACAGGGCTGCATGAATGCAGATCTGAAGCAGCGTAATTGTTAGCTCCTGTACCACAGGGCAAACCCAACAGGTGCTAAATGCCATGGGCAGCTGGAGAACTAGTGAGTAGGAGGGCATAGCAATTTTGCCAAGGACTGGCCAGTCCCAGATCCACAAAGCTTCCTTTATTCTGCAGTTCCTCCCACTCTGTATCAACTTCTAGCCTGGGCTGAATTTGAAGAGGAAACGCCTCTTAAAGGGTTGGGAGAAGCTCATGGGATCAGGGAAGGGAAGGAATGCCCCCCACACAGGGGGCTCAAATCTGCCCATCTAAACTGCACAGCTTCCTGACAGTCATAATAATTGTACTCTGCATGTCTCCCCTCAGCTGGTGCTGGAAGCTTCTCTTCATATATGTCCTTACATAAGTTTTACATGGTAACATTTTTTTTTTGTATTTTTGGTATCTAGAAGAAATACATAATACTATGAAAAATTGGGTATTAGCAAAAAGACTTCTAAGAAATAACATTTTCCAGCAACAAATTATGAACAATTTTCTTTCTCTTGATTGGTTTTATCGTCTGTTGCAATTTACAGGTTGCAAAATACAGTAATATATCTAAATAGGTGTTCAAATTTCTTTATTGATCCACTCCAGTTGAGATCAGCCACTCCTTCTTTACTTCACCTCCTTTCCTGCCAAAAATTCTCCATATTTCAGCCTGAACCAGGGGTGGGGGAGGTAAAACTGCCAGCTCAGCATTTACTGCAATGGCAGGCACAGTGTGCTGGTAGCAACGATGGTATTAGAAAATCAGGAGTTCTGGTGGAAGAGAGTTAATACTTTTCATGGTGAACAATTGCCTTGTGTTAATCTGCATAATATTGAAAAGCAATGCATTTCAGTAGGTAGTACTTATCTGTGAGAAATCATTCTGCTTTCAGAAAAGGAAAGCTTTTTCCCCCTTCCATCCTTTCTAGGGATTCAGGTACCAGTCAGATGGCTGTACATTTAGTGATGGCATTGGTGGGGTCTTATCAAAATATGGTGCTCGTACACTTGGTGACTTGCAAACCACTCTGCTCTGGAGATGAGGGATGATTGCCTAACTCTGAGCATGGGAATGGTCTGTCATGGAGCAGATGCAGCTCATGGGCCACCATGCTCCTGGTGAGGCCACACCTCAAACCATGGGTTCAGTTCTGGGTGCCTCACTACAAGAGGTGCTGGAGTGCGTCCAGGGAAGCACAATGGAGCTGGGGAAGGATCTGGAGCACAAGTCTGATGAGGAGCAGCTGAGGGAGCTGGGGGGTTCAGCCTGGAGAAAAGAAGGCTCAGGGAGGACCTTCTCACTCTCTACAACTCCCTGACAGGACGTTGTAGTGAGGTGGGGATCGACCTCTTCTCCCAGGTAACAAGTGACAGAATGAGAGTAAACTGCCTCAAGTTGCACCAGAGGAGGTTTAGATTGGATATTGGGAAACATTTCTTCACTGAAAGGGTGGTCAGGCATTGAAACAGGCTGCCCACAGCAGTGGTGGCATCATCATCCCTGAAGACTTAAAAAACATGTAGATGTGTCACTCAGAGACATGGTTTAGCAATGCCAGCTTCGCAGGTGGACTCGATGATGTTACAGGTCTTTTCTAACCTAAATGATCCTATGATTCTATCCTACAACACAATTCCCTTGTACTGTGGTGGTTTCCCAGAGATTAAGATTGGTTCCCACCCTTGGTGTAATATCTAGTCTAATTGAAAGGATTATATATCTGTTTGGGTGTGAGACAAACCATAAACTGAGTACTGAGGCACCAGTTGTCTTAATCAAAAAGAAATTTGCTGCTGAAGTCACTTTATAATGGTGGGTTTCTACAGTATTTAAAAACTAAAACTGAGTAAGCGAGCTGTCATCTAAAGCTCCAAACATGTTAAACAAACAGTACATGGATGCCAAACTTTATGAGTGGTTAGTTTATTAAAGCTAACAAGTCCACAAGATGTTAAGTTAAGCACAGGTCTAGGTCTCTGCAGGGCCAGGACTAAGCTGCTGCATTTTGATCAAAGCTAAGGGGTCACTTTGAGCCACAGCAGAGTTACTGAGATCCAAGAACAATAAGGAGATATCCCGATACTTGGGGATTTTTCGCTGAAGCCAGTGCTCAGATGCCATCAGATGCAGATTGAGCCCAGAAGAACCCTGGCACTGGAATGGGACACACACACAAGAATGTCTATTAAGTTGATGTTGGGTTTAATTTGTTCAGGGATGGAAATCTGTAGTGTCAAAGAGAGCCCCAATGTCCCTTGGTGGAACAGGCAGTTAACTCCATACTACAAGAGGTCTGCTTGGAGGCTTGAGGTCAAAAGGGCTCCTAAAAGGATTTTGAAATTTTCTCGTAAATGCTGAATGTTTAAGTTATGATTAAGTCATGTTTACCTGTTAATTGTGCAGTAAATAAAGCTGTGGCTTTTTAACTTTCTAGTCATAGCGTGTTAATTAGGACTGAGAGACTGAAAGCCTTCCAGAGCTGTGCTGTATGGGAGGCTGAGACGTACAACTTGGTTATCAGCTCTGTTGACATGTGCTGAGCGTTATGTGGTCACACTGCATACCCTACAGATCTAGCACAGGCTCTCCCGCTTATGAAAGGGCTGCTGTTTGAAATATTTGGCTCTCAGTCAAAGTCTCTGAGTCTAAAAATCAAGAGTTGGTTGGGTTCGGGTTTTTTTTTCTCTCTCGTTTCTATTAGTTTTTATAGATCCACTCTCCCACTTAGAGGGGTGTTGCAGAGGGAGAAACAGCCTGACTCATATAACAACAGTGTATGAGGCAAGGTTGTGGGGAGAGGGAAAAGAAAGGGTGTAAAGATTTGACTTGCAGCTCTGCATCTATTTACTCTTTTCCCACTATTTCTAACCTCAGCCATTTAACAATACTTGGAACTTAGTCCTAAGATGGGACTTGAAACTTTCCCACGGGTTGAACCTCCTTGGATTCAGAAATCTGCACATGAGCCATTGCTAAACGTTTAGCAAAGCTGTCTGCTTTGAAGCTCCCATGATGTTCCTAGGGCACTAAACAGAGATACAGAATAAGGAGATGGAAGTGACAGATAATTAGGAAATGTGAGGAGGAGAGGACAAGGGAAAAAAACAGTTGGTTGTTCACAAAAACACTTCTTCAAAAATGTTTTCTAGACAGAAAACAGAAATCTAAATATTCTCATGTGAACTCTGTCATGTGTATCTGCATCTCAGATTTATACCACTCATGCCAGTACCTTTTCTTTGTCCCTCTATTTCTTCTCCACAGCACATTTCTTATGACCTTGTCAGGATACTAACACATAAAAATGCTATGATCTGTTATAGTAGGAAGTCAGCTCTTCACCAATCCAACCCACAAGCAAATTGCACAATCAAAATCCAAGGAAATTCTGAAAGAAAAAGGAAGGGACGACATTGCCTGAGAAATTATTATCTGGTGGGGAGAAGTGGATGAATCCTGGAACAATTCAGTATTTTGTTGTTTGGGGTTTTTTTTCTGGTAGTGTAGAATTTTCTTAAAAGAAACCACAGTGCTTGAGATATTACAGTCCTGCAAACACAGCTGCAAACTACAACGCAGGAAACACAGATCTAGTTCTCACTTCTGACTCATTACATCACTTTCTGCCTGTTGACCTCCCACTTTTGTCTGCCAGCAATATTTGTTATAATAACAATCAATATTTTATTATAAGTTTGTTGAAGCACAAATTCTCTCTTGCAGAATAAGCACAATGAAGACATTAAATCCAAGTATAGCAGGGAGTTATTTTTCCATAAACACATGGTGTTTGTCAGAAAACACAGCTCATCTAATGTTTAGTCTCTACTTACATGAAAATAATAGATTGACTTTCCCATTCCTTCAACAATGAATTATCATGGTAAACTGACTATTTGCAGAGTAATTAAAGGGATTCTATCCAGATGATCCCCAAACAACCACAAAAATGTGGATGTCACTTGCTCCAATATGAAAGCCATCATGTTACTTATAAAGAGCTTCCATCCAAGCTGATTCTCCAGAAACCTATAAAATTCACGCAAAAATGCTCCCTATGGCATCCAGATAGAACATTCACATTACATGTGTGGTAGTATCAGCAACACCAGAACAACACAGACACATTTCCAGTTCATGCAAAGTTGGAATCAACCAACAGGAGGTTAAGCACCTTGCCTGGTCAAACAGCAGGTTATTTGCATAGACCAAACTAGAACAGAAAATTCGATGATCCTCGTTTTGTCCTTAATCCACTCAGTTCCATTGGCCCAGGAATTCCAAACTGTATTGAAGGCCATTACTTTTATTCTCTTCACTTTTTAATGAACCACAATAGGGGCATTTTTGTCTCTTTCAAGATAAAGCTTGAAATCAAGGACAATCTCTCTTGCTATTGTTTGTCTGTCAAGGATATAATTTTTGCAAGACAAATTCCATGGACTATTTTGATAGTGCAAATTACTGAAGGATCCGTGCAAAGAATGAAAATCAATTTCTCATTCCCCAAGGGTGTCTCCACACATGGGCATATTAAATTAAAGGCCTGGAAGCAAAAGGTCCCTTTTACTTCATCTTGGTACAACTCTTATTACTTGAAGGATACTTTGAAATACCTCATGCTTACATGCAGTTATGCATGGGGGTTGCAGACATAGCTTTAATTGGTCCCCAGGACCTTGCTTTGAAGTGATGACTCACAAAGAGTATTTTGTCAAGCCAACTGTGCCATAAAAATATTAAGTGTGGCTTAAAACAGTAAAGGTTTTATTATCCTGTTAACTTCCTGTCATGAAGCATTGCATTAAATTGTACTTTTAAGGGATTAATGACCTATTTGCTTCATTCCTTGCTGCATTTGTGGTTATAAAAGCTATTAAAAACTATGTTATCAACAACAGTGTTAATGAAGATATTGGAAAACCAGTCAAGCACAAATATATTCTAATCCATAGTATTAATCCAATTGCCTTTCCCTAGGAGAGGGTTTTTTTAGTGTTCCCTGGTGACCTTGCAGCCTTGTCACCATTTTGTGGGCACAGGCAGGAAAGTTAAATGTTTGTGAGAGAAACACAGGGAAGAAAAATCTGAAGCTCTATTATATAAATCTAAAACCCTCTCACTTTGGGAAGACCATACAGAAGTGTGGAAATTATCCACATCAACAGAGACAACAAACAGCACAATGTGTCGTTAACACAGCTGAAAACAAATTCAAAACTATGAGAAACAGTCACGATTGTTGTTTTTGTTGTTTTGAACAGACATACTACAAGACTGAAAGCTAATCCAATTTATTCAGTAAGAGACAGGTCTGCAAAATAAGCTTTGCAAAACAATGCTGAATTCTTAAAGTTTTTGCTTATAAATAGAACCGAGTAGATTGATTTCTTTGCTTTTTTGGCAAATAGCTTATCCACAGAACTATGTGGTTCTGGGCAGCGGAAACCATTAATGAAGCTGTGCTGGATTTCACAATCAGTTCTGACAAAAAAATGAAGGATTAAAATGTAGGAAAGCTGAAATGTTTTGCACTGATGCTAATTGAAACATTTCACTTTTTCACATTTTTCACTTTAAAAAAATTCAGAATTTGATAAAAAAACATTAAAAGTAAAAAATTTCAGGCACACCTAAAACAGGATCACATTTTCAGGCTTACAACTAGACAAAGCCCCCACTATTTATGTAGTTTAACACATACTTTTTTTTAGCTATCAAATTGTCAACCCTTAACAAAACAGCAACAGACTGCTCCATACTCCTACACTGATGGCCCTCTCAGTGGATCTCACACCAAGTTGCCACCACCCACAGTAATAAGGACACCAGGAAACTGGTACAGTAGACTTGTAAATCAAAGCACTGATGAGACACCACTGAAAAACCCTCCATGTTCAACACTAACAGACACTGCTCAGTGGAGGAAAGGAGGGTTCTGGGTAAAATCAAGTAAAGTAGAAACCAAACAAACACCCAAAGTCCTGTCTTTTTGCACAGGAGGACAGGTCTCTCAGTCATGGACATATGACATGGACATGTGGTGACTTTCACCTCTTCACCCTCAAGGGCTTTACTGGGAACGGGGCTGTCACAAATGGGGGCATCAAGGCTCAGTGGTTTTCTTAACCCCACACAGCCACTCACAGAGAGAACCTACAGGAGAACCCAACTCAGCCAATTCCCAGTCTGGTCCCTCGTCAATGGCTCTATTATCTACACAATGCAGTTTTTAATGTCTTATATGAAAGACCCATGCATATTAAGACACATGGCACTCAATTTATTTACCTCAGAAAAGTGAAGAGATTCAAAAATTCTGACTAGTGAGTAATTTGTGCCAAAGTAAGGAAATAAATGTGAACTTTTCTTCCTTCTGGGTTATCTTGCTATTTTTACTGACTGCATGCAGTAAACTGACTGATGGAAGAAAGTTTGAATGTGACTCTCCAAACTATTGCAAAACATTTGAAGACGCCACTCTCATGAGCAGAATTGTAGACAAAGCCACCTCTAACACAAAGTACAGATTTAGTAGGTCATTGCATATGCATTGCAAATTAGGTGAGCTCTTTCTTTACTTCACCATTTCATTGTAAAAGCACTGGAGTTGCAGAGAAACTGATGATGAATTTTTCTTCATGTCTATGCTGAGAAAGCAAGCGGGGCCAGTGGTGGTGTCACTAGTGTCTCTGGAGGGCAGGAGGGTGTGAGAACCCACAGGTGGAACCCTCTCCCTTTCAGGACACCAAAAGCTGTGAGAAGCAGAGGTTTGTCTGTCTCCACTTTGGCTCCTATCATCCTCACACAACACCCTGTCATCCCAACAGGAGCAAAAGCTGACCTTGAAGGCACTATGGGCAATGAAAGCCTCTGCTCCTCTGCTATCATTGCTTCCTTTCTGCAGTCTTTCTTTTTGGGAGGCTTCCATAAGAGCTAATAACTTTCATTGTAAGTGGCTCTCCTCTCTCACAAGAGAAGAACAACTTCTAAATGTTGGTACACCCCCAACAATCCCACAGAGTGGCTCCAGCAGGCATACGTTCTAGTAGCCAAATTCATTGCAGCGAAACAGGAAAGGCTTGTGAACTCTTGGCATTATGAAGGTGTTTGACTTCACTCTACAAGTAATGGGCGTAGGCCAGTTAAGAATGTCTGCACAGGTTCAAAACTTTGCTTAATATTCCACTAGCACCACAAAAAAAAAATGAGTGAGGAACATTTTCAAAACTATTTCCAAGGTTAACATTTCCAGGGTGGTGCAATTTATTATCAGGTGTGTGTGGCTTAAGAATGGGTTGATCCCTGAGTGGTATTGGAAGCACAGATATGTCAACTGAACTTGCTTTTTGTACTTTCTTTCTATTTCTCTGATTCTTCCTCTCTTTTAATCTCCTCTTTATTCCCCAAACACACACTGCTCCTTCGTCTTTTTTTTTGTTTGTTTTGTTTTTTGTTTTGCTTTGTTTTGTTTTGTTTTTCTCTGATTACCTCAGTATTCAAAGACTGTTTCTCATCTCTTTCCCCTTCCTTTCTGGACAGTCCTTGTGTCCCCTTACTGCCTATTTCAGAACACAGAAGAAATTCATAGCTTATTTGGACCAAGAATTTTAGGATATGAAGGGATATGTATCCTTGGGAAGTACTGACTGCCAGAGAGGAGCAGCCTGCAGCAGACAGGACAGTGCACAGCCCACTGAACACACAGACACCACTCACTTCCAAAGCCTGGATGTAGATCCTCCATCAAGTGATACCAACTGTTATTGGTACAGGTTGACAGCAATTTGCCAGGAGTTTTGGTTCTGTGTAATTTGAGTTGATTGTACACAACTCTGAAAACTATTAGAAACAGACATCTATATATCCATTATGGGTTTAAGCAAGGCCAACAGTTTATGAGGGAATGGTCTGCATTAAGCAGCTTTCAGAGATGTTGAAGAAAGGATTTTTTCCCACATTTCTAGGAAGAAGATAGGGATTTTTAAATAAAATTAATTCTTTATAAATTTTATATGCTGTAGCCCTAAAAATCCCAAATTACTATAAACTTCTAAGGCTTTCAGTCAAGACAGAGATTGAGAGAAAGGCAAAAAATACATGCTTATAGCCACACACACACACTTTGGGAAATACATATATAGCATAAGCCATAGCACTAAAAAAAATAACAGATCAGCTCATCTAGTGTCAATGAAATTAAAGCACACCAAGATGTATTACTAAAAGCACTCCAGGAGCAAATGCTTGTATCTGATATTACATTTCTCAATTACTTGGATGTATTAGATATTCACATCAATGAAATAATTCTACATACGGGGAAATAGAAGTAAATACAGACAAATATAATGTCGGCTGTTGATTCTGATTGACAGCTGTGAAGTAAGACCACATATGGTTGTTAAAGTTTAAAAGGATTTTAAAATTAGAAGTAGTGTTCCTGAGCCTAATGCTGAAAACCCCTGACATTTGCAGTGCTGGGAGCAGGCTGTGAGAGAGATTTCTATCCTGGTTTCCCACCCAGAAGAATATATTTACTGTTCAAACATTTTGAGGCAGGCACCCATGGAAATCAATGGGAACTCTGCCATTGCTTTTAAGGGGAGCAGAATCTGTCCCTATGTGTAAATATACAGCAGTATTTTTTTTCCTCTGACTGTTAAAAACCACCATCACAACTGGATGGAACCTGGTTTTAAACACTCTGACACGGGGCCTCTTTACCACAGGAGTCTCCAATGATGTCCATCCTTAACACCACACCAGCTGCCAGCTGAAGGCTCTGAAATGCTGATTTTAATCAAAATCTTTCCTTTCAAATCTAGCTTACAGTTTACTCATAGCGCAAAAGTGCTTCTCAGCACTGGAATTTTCAGGATGCGATGCTGAGCCAAATACTGCAGGCACAGCTTGCTCATAAGACAGCAATCTTGTGGCCCACCTTGGAGGCTGTAATAGGGCTACTGTACTCAGCCTCCCACCCTTGGTGAAGCCCACTAATAACATCTGTTTTATAGCATTCACTCCTGCAACCTGCTAGTTCCTTGGCTCTCCTGCTGTCACAGAGAGGATGTGCTTTACTATGCTGCAGGTCTGGTGGAAAGTTGTCAGACTTCAAGCCAAATGTAAAAGCAGCCAGTGCTGAATAAATGACTTGAAATACTTTCTCCAGGGACCCCTTCCAGGTCCCAGATAGGCAGATTTGGCCAGTGTTTGTAGACAGTCTTGCTCAGAGGCAAATTAAAAATCAAAATACAGACACCGTTTGAAAAACATCGAAAGCTAGACTCAAACATCCACCATGTATTAAGACATTCTTATATAAAAATAACCACAAGGTTGCAAATTCATACTTTCCTACTTGGTGAGACCAACTGCAACCAGGAATAAACCTGGAAATGTGTGGGGCAGACTGCGGTACTGCCTTCAGAGAAAGCATAAAACTGAAGGTGGAAAGCTGGAGTGAGAAAAACAGGGCACTGTGAACTGGGCAATTGAATGGAGCAGTGTGTGGTACACGGGGTAGGACCCTCACCTGTACCAGGGCTGCCCATGGGTGCTGCCCCACTCAAGGCAGTGGGAGAAAAGCAGGACACGCACTGAGCTTTAACTGGGTAAGTCCATGGTGTCCTCTATACCTGACTCACAACTCAAACTAAGCTCACTCCTCACCCATTGCACTGGCTCTGCTGGGACTGAAACCCTCACTGCAGTTTAGGAATCTGGACACCAGCCCTCGGTACCATGACAGCAGCAACCCATCCTGTTTCTGCTGTGTGTTGGAGAGAAATGGGAGGGCAAGGTTTGCCAGAAAATGGGCAGGATCCTGAGCTGTGGGTCAGGAGCAGACGCAAGGTAGGGCTTTTCCACCCAATTCGAACCAGCACAGCAAAGATCTCCAATTGCCATGTGGTTGTCATGGAATCAAAAAATAGCTTGGGTTGGAAGGCAAGATCTTAGTTCCAGCACCCTGCCATGGGCAGGGACATTTTCCACAAGTCCAGGTTGCTCAGAGCCCCATTCAACCTGGCCTTGGACACTCCCAGGGATGGGGCAGCCACAGATTCTCTGCCCAACCTGTTCCAGTGCCTCACCACCCTTACAGGAAAGAATTTCTTTCCTATATTTAATCCAAATCTACTCTCAGTTTAAAGCCATTCCTCCTGTCCTCTCACTACATGCCCTTACAAAAAGTCCCTCTCCAGCTTTCTTGTAGCCTCCCTTTAGGTACTGAATGAAGACCCGCTAGCAAATGCTAGCTCTCTTATTTCATTTTTGGTGGTTTTTTGTACCTCCAGAGCATTAAGAAAGCCTTCGCTCCAGCTGCTAGGCTTGGCTGCATGAATGACACACAACTGAGGGGACAGAGCAGCACAGAATGAGTATAAAAGTATATAGGTAAGGCTGGAAAAGAGGCAAGGTGAAAAACTTCAAGCCAGTTTTGCTGCTGGACTTTATCTCAGAGACCTACAAGCTCAGAGAAAAGTAGTTAGTCAGCTTTCCAATCAGCAGGTCCTTCACATGCCCCTTTTTCTTGGCAGTGTCTTTTTAGGATTCTCTGGCCGGGTTTATAGCTTGCAATGTGAATGATTTATTGTCACAGTGAGCTGTGGTACAGAGGCAGGAGCTTGCAGTGAGCCACAAGCCAGGCTTGCCACCAAAATCTTGGCACTCTCAGACCACAGGCTGTGGTCACACACACGTGATTTTGGCAGCAATCCTGGCTTCTGCAGAGCATACTCTTGAGCACCCAATCATGGCCCAGCATGACACCCTTTCTTGTGCTGGAAGCCCATCACTTTTCAAATCTGAAATGACTCAGGACCTGGCAGTCAGGGATGACTTTGAAGCAACCCTGCAATCCTTACTGCAGAAACATGTTTATAGCCACCACTTCCCACAGCACAGAATGAGTAAGCTCAGCATATGCCTTCATGAAGCTCCTGTTACATTCTTCTGCTCTCCTTCTCCGTAGCAGGATCATGTATCACAAGTCACCTCTCTTCTCACAAACCGTTGCAAATCTCCAGAGATCCAGGAATTGATAGTTCTGCCTCTTCAGGTCACTGCTGTTGCTGTACAGGACAGTCAGGTTCATTATGGAAGCTACAGGGCTCCCATAAGTGCCACTTATGACAGTATCGCCATCCTGCTGGCTGACTGTGGCTTGGCCACAGCTTGGTCATCAGCTGATCATTGCAAATCCATGGCACAATTGACACAGAACATCCTGCTGTTGACTGGGGATACCTTTAATTTTGCATTCACTGTTTTTCATTGTTTTAATCTGCTCATCCATCTTTTTTTTGTGTGTGTGCTGCTGTCCCAATGAAAACAGAGAGAAACCCATCCTTAGATCCATATCTTAACAGAATCTCTCTAAACCACTTTAGACCTCAAGGTTAAAAATCCTAAATCAGTTATTGCAGGATGTACTGTTTGTACAGTTATTGTAAATGCTCTTGTATTATCTGGATTTGAGAATGATTTAAAATGTGTTAAAAATGATAGTGAGGAAAAAAAAATCCCCCAAGCAGTACGGAGGAGATCAGAATTTGGGGCACATTTCCAAAATTGATATTTAACAAAATCTTCAGCCAACTCAAACCCCCCTTGTGAGACAATATTTGACTGTTTTAAAATGTTTGCTTACACACCAAAAGTTAAATTCTGCTAAACAATATCACAGCTTCACTACAAGGTAGTGGTAGCAGGAGATGTTCACAGTAACTTCTTTTAATTAGTGTCTTCATGAGGAAACTGTGAAAACATGAGTTAGAAAGCAAAAGGAAGAAATAACCTGGAACTAACACGTTTTCCATCTGTTTAAGCACCACAGAGCTTTCTAGGGTAGACAAGCCCTTTGAGCTGCTTAAGAGTCCAAATTTATTCTTTGAAAAAATGACATAAGTTTTGTTTTGTTTACATTCATTAGCCATTGATAATGCTCTTCATAAGATAATACTGTATCGGAGTGGGATTGCGTGGGGGTAAGTTAAAAACAAACTTATGTAACCATTGAGGAAGGGAAAGAAATAATCACTTTCAAAACTGAAGCAAAATTGAAAGTGAAGATACTTTTCCTGTGCTGACCCAGTTAACCAGACAACAAACAATTAGTCAAAGTGGTGGTATTTTATCTTTTTTGAAAGTTTTTCTAAATTTAATTAAAAAAATAAAGGTCCTCATCCCCTTTAATGCATAAAGGAGCCTGAGAGCCCTGGAAGATGCAAGGAGAATTCCTTAATGTGCTCACTCACAGACAAATTACTTTAAAAGGTTACACAGAAAAGCCTGTCTTCAAGAAACTGGCAGGACCTCGTGTCAGCTCTGGAATACCTTTAACATTGAAAAGAGCTGCCAGTGTTTATTATTTCACATCCAATTTGTTGTCATAAACAGTTCAAAAGAAAGTGATTAGCTTCACATTAAAGAGGCTCTGCCAGCAAGGGAACAGAGAGTGCCAGAGATGCCAGAGCCCGGGGCTTTGCTCTCGTCCTTTGGGAATGCTTTCAAATCATACAGCATCAGACAGAAGTTGTGCTGGAGGCCAAAGCAGAATAAACTGAAAAGTTAAACAGAGTGTGACCCTGTGCATGTGTGTTATTATTGTGTCTTACTGGAGTGCTGTTATTGCAAGCCTGTAATGACATCATGATAAAACTGCAGGCAAATCCATCATATTTTTGTAAGGGATCTCTAGTCTCTGGAATATTTTGACTAGAGGGGAAAGCAAAGCTGATCTCCCATCTTCCACAGCTAACAAGAACTGACCTTCTCTGAATTTCCTTTGAAGGCTGCACAGTTCAGCAATAAACATGTTTCATGCAATACGTGTATCTTGATTTGAGGAAAATCAGATCCCAGATTTACACATACAAGGCAAGACAGAAGCATAGGACAGGGAGAACAGACATTCAGTCAAACCCAGGAAATCACACAATGTTGCTGACCAAATGTCGAAAATGCCAATAACATACTGCCCTGGGAACATGGGATTTGAGAGTCCAGATCACACATTGTTCAGCAAATCTGGCCCTTCCAATCCCACTGCTGTGTTTTAGTGCAGGCAGCTCTCTCCTTAAGCAGGGAATTATTACTATTACTGAAAAGCCGAAGAAAAGAGATTTCCATCACCATCAAGGGCTGCACAAAGGTACAATTATAATAAGCTTCCACTCACTGAGGGTTTTTGGTTCATACAAACAATCATTTTACAGAGTCAAAAAACATGTATTTATTCTAGATAACAGATGTACTGCTATTGCAAAAGCAGGCTGTGCACTTGGTGTAGCACTTAGTACAGCAACACCTAGCAACATCTTCTTCCCCCAGTCGTGGGGAAGTCTACATCTGTGTTGGAATAGGATAGATAGCTACTTAAATATTTACTAAAGGAAATATATGATATGATAAATATTTGCAGAATGCATGGTATGCTTCCCTAAAGCACTAAAACTGTGGGGTAAGTGCATTGGGTTTATCCTAGGTGTATGAGTTCACTTTTGGAGATGTTCTTAATGCAAACTACGACATTTTTACAGCATTTGAGAAATGGGAGTTTGTATCAAAACCGCATTTGGAATTGTAAGTTTGTTTGGGACAGAGTATGTACATTGCTAAGAAATCAAGAAATCCATCTTGCCTAGGGTGTAGATCCATATAAAATTTGAGAATTTATAAGCTTTTACATTTTGAATGCTGAGATAACTTAAACTCCGTGTTTTTATACGCTGGAAGTGTTAAATTAGTAATTAGGCACTCAAAATCAGCTCGAGTGAGTGAGACCATCTGAAAATGAATCTCTTTTAGATTAAAATTCCCTTAGAGCTGAAGGAAAAACTTTGCAGAGATAACAGTGCAAGAAAGATTTCTAGAGCAAATGTCTAGGTGAAAGTATACACTGACTCATTTATACATATACACAGAGTAAATGCAGTGGAACCACAACATCCCTACAGGTTCTTATAATGGACAGGTGAGGGTATTACAGACTCTGACACAAAAGGTACCCTGGTGGCCTGGCTGGTTCAAACACATGCAGAAAAGGGAGATTTCACTCCTGACTTCACTGGGCTGTTCGCACTGAGGAAAATAAATTCCCCTCTGGGCCTGCTGAGTAATATTTCTTCACACCAACAACCCATTTGACCCAGAACAGATTAAACTATCGAGCACCCGGAACAAGTCCACTGTGAGACGCTTACAGGGTTATAGGAAAGGAACTACAGCTTTGCATCCTCACCCAGCCACCTCTTACTGCTTTAAAAATCCACTCTGTAGTGCAAACCAGTAGGTTTCAGCCTGACACTTCTGCACTTCCCCACCGGCTTCTTATTCCTTTAGCTCACCTGCAAACCACGGAGACCTGGGAAGTGGCTTTTAGGAGGTCACCAGAAAAGTACTCTGCAATATTCTATAACCCTGCCAGGTCTTTGCAGCAAACTATCAACTAAGTAATTTTCCCAGTTGTTGGCTGTTCTGGGATTCCATCAGCCTCACAACATGACATCAAAACTGGTCTTTGTCCTGCAGATTTGAGACACAAATCCATAGATTATTCTTTCCAAAGGACAGGTTGTTTCAGGTGAATAATGTAAAAGGCTCAGTAAAGAACTCTGGTTCCTAAATATTTCTTAACTACTGCTGTCAAAAAATAATGGACAGATGGATGTGCAAGGCTGCTCCCTCTTCCCAAAATCATTTACAACAAGAGATTTCCTGGTCACAGGAAATACTTTAGATGGGAGAGGCAATGGAAGGGTCCAAAAACAGAAGACGCCTCTCAGCACTGGATAAAACAAACTCTGTCTTAAAGGTTAAGTACAAAAGTGGGTGAGGGGTACAGACACCTGCACAAAAGTTGTGTGCATCCAAACCCAAAGGTCTGACTAGCACTTTGTGGTACATACAGATCCTTTATTTCCAGGTACTTCTGTTTCTCTGTCTCTCTCTTCTTTTGAACACTCACTCCCTCTCTGCTGCTTTGCTTAACATGTAAGCAAACCAACGTTGCGTGGTTCTCCTGCGTCACCCAATTCCTGTTTGCTGAGCACTGCTCAATAGCTTTTAATGGACAGGCCAAATAAAATATATTTTGCAACCTCTTATCTGTAATTGCACAGAAACTGCAGAGATCTGACCTGGAAGAACTGCACTTCCACACTGGAAGTGAGGCAAGCACCTCATTCTTTCTGTCCAGGTAACATGACTTGAGGGAAGCCAACCCAAATTAATTCATTCCATTGAGAAAACAGTCCTTTCAAAGTTGCAAAGTGTTCAAAAGAGGAAGATATTAAAGGCTGCTTAGTAAAATTTACAGAAATAGCTCAGAGTGATTGACTATAACTTCTAGATGTCTAATTGGAAATACTTCAGAAAGCCCTTAAGCACTGAACTTCTGAGAGCTGAAGTGCCTGAAATTCAATGCCCCAATGCTTCAGGCATTGCAGACCATGCTGAAAAATCTCTGCCCTTTTTTCCTTTGCCTGTGTCTGCTGAGTTGTCACTGCTTACATACCTGTGAACAGTGAAATTACAGAGTATTCTGTACTTTAACTCACTTTTTCTTTGCACCAGAACATTTTCCTGGTCATTGCCTTCATTTACTTTTAAAGCATAAGTACATTTTAATCCTGATAAAAAGATAGGTAGATTTTAGTATTAATATATATGGTCCATGCTTGCTACAGAGGGTGGAATTCAAATCCCAAATTTTCTGCCTCTGAAGAAAATCTTGAACTTCTGTTAAGACCTCCCACAGAAACCAGGAAAGAATTAATGGGCTGCTGAGTTCCTAATATCTCCCACCCTGTGGCACCTGAAGGAAGTAGGTGTTAGACTCGCAGGGAAGAGCTTGACAGGTTGAGTATCCAGCTATTTATGGTGACTAACTGAGGGGCCTGAAGCCAAGAGAGACTGTTCCCAAGTAAAGCCTACCTCTGGCGAGGAAGGCCTGGCAGAAAATAAGTGAATTTTCTGGCTGCCAGTGACTTAGGGGGCTCTGATACCAAGTGGGATGGAATTATTTGCTTTTGTTTTCACTTTTTTGCCTTCTATTGACCACTGGAGGGGTGAGGAGTCTGCTGAGTTCTGGGCCCAGAAGGGGTGAACCAGTTTATGTTCCTGAGTGTTTATTTTGGACTTCAGGGGCCACATAGAGAGTGGAACTTTTTATGCAACGCAGCTGGCAGAAGAAAAGCTCTCTGATTTGAGGGTGTTGGAGGGTGGATGGATCAACAGAAATTCAGAAGGAAACAAATTCAGAATTGCTATTACATTATGCTGCTTGGAAAGGGGATGCTCTAGGGGCATTATAGCCATCAACTATCACTCCTCAGAGCGACAGTCAGACTTCATAATGGTCTCGAACAGCTGGCTCAGCCCACTCTGACCAACTGCCCTAATGAAAACACCGTGCCAGGAAAGCCCATGCCCAACGCCCCATAGATAGGTACAATTATTCCAGGCTGGATGGACAGAGAGACACTCCTGTTTCATGAGCTGTTTTACAAATACTCAGAGGACATAACATGAAAATGTTGAGTATTTAAGTACCTGAAACAGATTTAAATCAAAAACAAGGGAACTAACACACATGAAATGCAAGCTTGAACATGCTGATTTGGGTTTGTTATATGAAGAAATTTGGGGTAAATTTTGTATTTTCTGAAAAAAAGCAGTTTAATTATCCCTCATAAAGCCTGACCTTCTTTTTTTTTTTTTCTTAAGCAAAAAACAAAAACAAGTTACCCATACAAATTGAAGAGAAAATGTTTACTGGCAGATTTGCCAAGGCATAGGAGATTTGGGTTTAAGTCCATCCTCTTCCTCAAGGATTTCAAATTACTACTTGGGCCACACCCTTATCTTTCCTATAAAGGTGTAGCCCTGAGGCGGTTTGCTCTCAAAAAGTTCCTGGAGCTGTTGAATGGAATATCAGCCAAGGTTCCAGTCCCTGTACAAATAAATCTTTTGTATTTGTGTATACTGATAGTGTAAAACAGGAATTTTGCCTGTCTGTTCCACATGACTATACTCAGGTCATTTTGTTGGCCATGGCATTACTACAGCACGTCAGAGAAGGATCCAAATCCCATATACAAGGTTTTGGGTTTTTTTTCAAGGGATATTGTGCAAGCAAACAAACAAATAAAAATCTCATAGCACCAGGATCTCAAGTAAAACATTTCAACTTCACACACCAGATTTCTTGGTTCAAGGAAAGGTAGATTAGGACACACAAAAGTGCTTTGATGTTCTTCAGTCATGAAGTATCAGCAATGCTTTCTCAGTGACTCCCCAGCAGCATAATTGCAGAGATGTTCACCTTCTCCCCAGATATCCTTATGAAAACATCATTCTTCTGACTATTTTAGAGCCAGTATGTTTGCGAGACTTGTGTTAACAGAGATGGACAACTTCACATTGAAATTCAAAAACCACAGATGGGGCATATCAGAGATCATACTGTGACAAGCTCCTCCAAGTCTATGCCTCTTCTTTCATCAGCCAATTGTACATCCGTTCAGATTCTTTCAGAATTATCTAATTCACTGAAACATGTGCCTAATTCAAAGCTGGTTCTCTTTATTAGCATTAAAAGGCTTTGGATCAGGCCCTATTAAAAAAAAAAAAAGCTTTTCTACAAGGCTATTGTGCATTTTCTATCAGCTACACAATAGGGCTTCTGTGATTCCACTCCCTGCCTCACCTATCATTAGACACAGGTTAGCAGATAACATGTCATTAAAGACTCATAAATGTCAGTCAGAGAGTCATCCAGAAAAGCTGCAGGAAGGTTCCTGGGTCTGCCAAGTATCAGCTCTGATAAGGGATCACCTGCCCAAGCAGAGCATTCCTACCTCACCACTAACATTCCCTCCCAAATACACAGATGCCTCGCCATGAATTACTATGGCTGAAAGGGTTTGAGTTGCCGGGGAAGACGTGGGAAGAGGGGAAAGGGAGCTGTTATTTTAAAACCATTTAAAACCTCTTCTGCCTGCTTCTGCATTTGAAAATAGCTTATGCCTGGAGGTTAGAGAATTGCTGTCCCAAAGCATCTGGTTCCTGACTTTATCTCCACCCCTACCACCCAAAATAATGTTTTTAAGGGATTCAGAGCAGTTATCATCTATCAATAATTTACAACTGCAAAATACACATTCTCAAATGACACAGCTCTAGCCTTCAGGGTAAATGAAGGCCCTACCTGTAAAAGGGCAAAATTTCCCTTGCAGCCAATTATAAAGGCACACAGCGTGACACCAGACAAAGTAAATTGTAATAACAATACCCAAAGATGAAAACAGAGCCCTCATACCATCACCTCCCATATCACTGTTCAGTTGCAAGTGTTTTAACCTCAGTGAGTGGTGTAAATCTTGGAATCAGTAAATTAATAAAAATGAAATTCGTAAATCTCTAAGTTAAGAGTCCAAGTTCAAAAGGAAATTAAGTAATGCCATTTTTTACATTCCAAACCTTGCATAGCTGAAGCCACGTCCTTGAGAAGCTACAGATAAGATTTCCCTACCCTTACACTGCATAAATCCCTTATATTGTCAATACTAAGTACAAGAAAGTACTCACAATTCTATAAAATGGTTTTTCAAAGCATGACTAATAAAAGAAAACCAGAAAGTTTATAGACTAAGCAATTTTGAAGATGGAAGAACTTGAAATTAGGAAGATTCTTGAAAAGAGGATTTTAGGCTTTTCTAATAAGAGAAAGTGAATGAGGGGAAAAAAATATATTCCCTTGGAAAACATTATATGAGGAAAAAATAGCACACAGAAGATATGAATGGATTTGTGTACCCTAGGATAACTCCATGGGATATCTCCAAGGGGAGGAATGAGAAGGTCAAAACCTACATAGCAGTTAATTTCAATTTTGAATTGTGATTGTCCTAGGAATTCCCTACAGTAGGAATCTTTGTCACTTGAATTATACTTATTTACAGGAATGTTGAACTAGAAGGGTTGAGTGTAACTCCAAAACACACAGGCAGCTCCCAGCATGGAGGAGGGTGACACTTCCATCAGAACCCTGATGTCTGCAGTGATTTGTGGACTGACAGCATGTTGTTAGTCAAAGCTGAGTTACTGTACAGTAGAATCAGTGCATTGAAGGTTTGTACTGGCAAAGGAATTGGGAATTTTCAGTACAACATAAGCCATTGCATGATCAGCTTAGCCTCATCCAAAAGTGCTACCAGTCTGGGGTGCTCCTGGAGGATAATGTCATGACCAGGGCAAATGTGGGGCAGCATCAGAGCAGCATGTTGGCCGAAAAACAGCAGAGCTGTGCCTGGGTAAAATCTTCCCAGGCAAAAAAAGACGGTCAGTCAGAGTAAAATACTTTAATTTCTGAAAATTATTTATAAGGGGTGTCTTATCACCCTTCAATACATCTGGAAAATATCAGAGAGTGGAAAATGAACATTAGAGCAAATAATCATAAATTTGAATTGAAAAATGGAGTGAGAGAAGGAGGATCCAGAGAGTTTGCATTCAGCATTCACTCTTAAATAAGGGTACCAACAAACAGGAAATGTCTTTGCTCAGGTGCTGAATATCTTTCTCTTCTGCTGAAGAGAAGCATGCTGAAGCTAGATGTCAGTATAGATGTGCAGCATAGCATAAACTGGATAGTCTAAAAATGGACCCTGTCTGATCTGCCACTAGAAAAATACAGTAATTGCAATGATTTCTCTTCATTTATGAGACAGTTTGTACTTCAGAAACAAAACACATTTTGATCTTCTAATAGCAATAAAAATACTGAAACTTTAGAAAATGCTGATATTCATAGAACATAACAGCATATATTTACTGGTAATATTGATGGTTTTAGAAAAAAGTCCATATACCATGTATAATTAGGATATCAATTTCAAATCTGTGAATGCATGATCCCTTATTAGCTCACAAAATCCAGATTCCTTTTCCAAACTCCACTCTCCTTTTGAAGAAAAACCCCTTAGACATTACACTAAACCAGGGTCTAAGTTGATTAGATAGAAAATCCACCCTGAAAATGGCAGTGTTAATGTTGTAGGGAAAAATGTTTAAACTCTGTGTCTTAGAGATCAGTTCTGGTTCCCAAACCTTACTGTGGGGCTGGAGAGCCACCCTTTGGTCATTACTGTAAGTGCAAAATCAATATAACACCACAAATTCTGACAGCTTCTGCATTCTGAGGAGGGCTCTTGGCAACCACCTATAAATTCATTGGTCTTACTGATAGATACTCCAATGATCATGTCTGATTTAACACCATTTACAGAATCTATCTTACTTTACAGGGATGATAGGGATGTGGAATGAACTTGTGTGGGGCTTTGGGCATTTTATGTGCTAAATGCTGTCATTACACTCCATGCCTTCTGTTCTCCATCATGTTACTGACACAGACCAATTTCCACAAACTGAATGTCTGTAGCCCCATAGATCTCTAAAATGAGGATTAAATGAAACAAAACATTTGTAGATTTGTAAATTTCTCTTCCAAGAGCTCAGTATTGAATGAATGAAAAGGTTCCACCTGAATTACAAACTACTTTGCTTTTCCCTCGTGGTGATTAACAGTCACAAATGAGTGTAAAAAGCAGAGTAACAAATAGAAAAGACCAACAAATTGCTACCATATTATTTCAGCAAAATGGGCTGAAAATTTCTACCAATGTAGAAAGGCAAAATCCTCAAAGAATAGAAAACACAGATATTAAGCCCAAGAAAGGTCAGCCGACAGGGTAGAAAGGGAAACCTATGGAAATCTGCCAGGGAGATTAAAGTTAAGCCCCACACAACTCTTATTTCACATCAAAAGCCACAAACCATTCCCGGAAAGGAAGAAACTTTTATGCTCTTTCTTAGCCTTGATGTGAGCAACCTTCTTAAATGCTTCTCAATTTTATGAGAAGGGACTAAGTTCCCAGAGTTTTCCATTTACTCTTCCCTCAGGACTTTGGAGGCTGTTTTCTTTCTTTCAACTTGGGATCATCTTCTACCATTGTTAGCTTTTGCTGGTCAGTATCAAGGGGAATCAGTCCATGAGACAGAGAAGATAAACAGTGGATATAGAAGCACTGGATAACCCAGACACAGCAATTCTGGTTTTGAATTTGGATACAGACTTGAGAACACCAAGACCAGGAGACTCAGATGAACTATAGGCTATGAGGTGATGAAAGGAAGAAAGGGAAGGGGAGGAGAGGGGAGGGGAAGGGAACTGGAAACAGCCATCAGTTCAAAATACAGGTAATTAACAGAGATCATAATGAGATTACTAGATACCTTCTGTCCTATCACTTACCATGAAGCAGTTTGATTAACCAAGGAAACAGTTCCAACAATGAGAACGTATGTACTTCTTCATATGCTCAAGGTATGACACTACACACTACTGCACCAGACAAACTGTGTTCCCACAAGATGAACATTCCTATTCACGTGCTACATTTGGAGATGAAGGTGTGAGGAGCTGAAATGATGTCTCCAAGCCCACATGGTAAGTTAGAAGGGGCATCAGGACAACACAGGAATTTCCAGTTGACTGTAAGGCCTCTTGGTCTACTCCTTTATTTAAAGGCCTTTGTCCTCTAATCACCAAGGAAAGGAGAGCACACAGAATTGCTGAACATTTCCACTGGCTAAAAAGAAGTTTTTTAATTATTCTCTATTAGTGGCTCTCAAACAGTTTTCCTTGCCCCAAAGAGCAGAAGCTGCCCAGCATGGCCCTTTGTGAAACATAAAAGTGATAGAAAGAAAACGAACAGGGCATGAGACAGTCATTACAGTGTTTGGTTTCTTTCCTGAGGTATGGGGCCACACACATTGCACACTTTTCTGTAATGAATTTTGTTTGAAAAAGTTGTATTTATTTCAGTCTGTAGTAATGCAGTGTATTTACGTTATTACAGCCTGGCACTACCACTAAATTCAACACCAGGTTTGATTTGTGACTGTTAGATGTCAGTATAGGAGGTATTTGCATCATGGACTGACAAAAGGGTCTGACTGTATCTACAGCTAGACACATCTTTGTCTTCTGCATCTGAGCACGTTTTCCAGCTTTTCAAGATGGTCACTTGATCACTGGAAGTTGAAACCAAGAAGATAAACACAGTGTGGAAAGGTTTCTTCTGAAAAAGGGTAATCACACCTAAAAGATGACGGCATAGTTTTGGGAATTATGACTGCACTAAGAAATTAATGTTTTAGAAAGGACTTGTTTAGATATACCACCCTGCAAATGTGGGCGTGATGGGTTTTCTCAGTTAACTTGCTAGGAAGAAGAGTCCTCAAGGATGTGATTCCCTCCACCAATACTGGTCACAGTTGACTACAGGGTAGTGAATCTGCAAATGAAAAGAAATGCAAAGAAGCAAGCAACATAATGGGACTGAAATAATTTATCACCAGACAATGGCACACTGCTGGTATTTATTCTACAGCACATCCAAAAGAAGAATCTTACGAAAGTCACCTTACTTCTTCATTGCAGAAGAGCAATTGTTTGGTCTGATATAGCTGTCAAAACACAGCAGCTGCTCAATGCACTGTTCTCAAAGGAATTAACATGGAACACATTGACATTGACTCAGCTAATTAAAGCCATGCATACATTGAAGGGCAGGCACTAGTTTGGGCTGGAGCATAACATTCTCCACCAGGCTGCAAAAGTTCCACCCAAAAGGTAAATCTTAGACATGTAAAATATGTGTCATGCTTACTTGCATCCTAAAAAATGTTCAAACGCAAATGCCCTTATTCTGGACAAGCTTCCTGGGATATTCTGTTTGGGTTGCTATCGATTGGAAACACCAGAATTAACGTGTGAGCAGTGATTGGAAAGGCACTTTAAGACTGACAGCACTTTCAACCAGGACTGATTTCATTCAAAACCATGGAAAAGGAGGGAGTTAAAAAGACCTTGAGGGAACCATTGGTGCCACCTCCTCCTCAGATACCTGAATGCTAATGAAGGAACAAAAAACCCATCTCCACACATTAGGAACGCTGCAATGTTTTCAGCACATGTCTAACCTGGTTAGCTCTTCCAATGGTAACCCAGACCTTTTCCTTTTCTTGTTGTGAGGACCCAAATTCCATACCTGGGCAGGTGTCTTCAGAAGACACTTATGCACTTGTCAGCTAAAAAGAGAAAATGGGCCAATTGTGACTGTAATTCTCTCAGGCAATAGGCAGGAATTGGGAGAAGCTCCCAGAGTATTTATTCCTGAATCCCCACAAAGGAGTATTTATAGTGACCAACTCCCAGTGCTCTTTATAGAGTAACAACATTGGATGCAAACCTGAGGTAACCTCCACGAGCTCCTGGTGACACAGGTAAGAGCCAAGATTCATGTGCCCCTACTTCAGGGGATGTTGTCAGGAAGTCACATACATGAACCAACCCTTCCATATGAAGTAATGGGTGTCCCAGATCATTGTCACCAAGCAGGATATGCCTGGTACAGAATCACCACTGCATGTGCTCATGTTCATTTTCGTAACATGCAGCTTATTGCCAATTTGATCTTTAATGCTCAGTACTACAGAATACGACCAGGTAACTAAAACATAAAATCTTTATGAGGTGAGCAAACTTCGCCATTTGAATTTAGAGCCTTTTTACCTCTATCTTAATGGTAGCAATAAATGCTGCCAGCTTCCATTAAAGGAGCATCCACTATCCAAACAGCAAGCCTGAACCTCTAGGCCATTTCTTCCAGTCCCTGGCAAAGCATTTCATTACAAATAATTCAGATGAAGTTCTTACTTCTTGATGGGACCCCAGTTGCTGGCACCTTTGAGAATCTCACTTGTTACCACAGAAGATATAAAAATGTGACAGTATAAACAATTTCAAATATTGCACATTTGAGAGACTATAGCTTGATTAAAAATGGTATTTTAAAAGAAATAATTCCCAGTGATTTTGATACTTATTTACTTTATTGAATTATTTCCACTTATAAAATGTATACTTCTTGCTCACACTCTGCACTGTCTATTAAGATGGAGAATAAAACTATACTGATGAGTTTTGGTATTCCTGTATCAGTTACCAACATAATAATTTTATGTTTAAATTGAAAAAAATACCTGGTGAAATTTTAATCCAAACCAGTAGAATTTTTAAATCAAAATCTTGAAGCTGTTTCTGTCTCTGACTTTGTAACCTTTTTAAAGAACAGAATCAGTATTTTATGTCTACATCATGCAACCACATTGCCTTCTGAAAATGGATTTAGGGGGAATAATTTTTCTTCAAAGAATGATTCATGAGCTGAAAAGAAAAGCCTGATGCTGTTACACTTTTCGCACATCAGGCAAATACATAGAACAGATCAGTATGTTTTGTCCAAAGGCTGGAAAGCGTCCTAGTGACTCCCAACTGTCCGTAAATATATTATACTTCAGAAAAGCACGGTGCTCCAAGCCCGTAGATAGAGTAATATTCCTATTCAATATATAGACTCCATCGTTGTGGAGAGTGCAAGTCAAGTTCAGACCTGATTTTGATGAGTTCTCATTGAGGTAGAGCCATTCTTTGGTAGCAATGTTGTAAGACTGCACAGTCAACACGTCCTCACTCTGGCTGGATCTTTGGTTTGGTCCAAGTTCAAGAATACAACCCCCTACCAGATATATAGTTTCTTCAACAGAGAGCATCTGCTGCTTGCGAACATGGACATCACAAAGTTCAAAGTTGGTCCAGGAATCAGAAGTGGGACAGTATTGTAGAATGTTCATATTCCTGTCTGAAACAGAGAGGAGACATTTACAAATAAATATTTGTATCAGAAGGTAGTCATGGAGGAGGGTTATTTCCCCCCCCTACAAACTCTATCAGCCTTTATTACAGATAAAATATTACAGTGCAAAAGCATGGAAAACCAGGGAAGAAATATTGATCACTGAGAACTGCAACTCTTTGCCCGTGACAAGAAAGTTTGAACGTTCTGTTCCTTTGCAGAGGAGCAAAACTATGCTCCTCCTGGCACATTACATGACGTAAATTGTCTGAGGATGCAGATTTTAGCAGATTAATCCCTGCCATTTAACTTATGATTTTAATTTTGTCTCCAAATGATAAGTAAGAATTTTTTTACGAAAAGGGAAATGGAGCAATATTCTCTCCAGCAGTGGTCACAGACGAATCAAATCGTCATGAAGACAGTATGCTTCATTAACGGCTGTCAAGTGATGATTTATCATCCAAGCTTAACTTTGGTACTCTGCATTTCATTCCATAAATCGAAGTTTTATGGAATAAAATTCATAAAGCTGCTTACATTTCAGCAAGTGGCATGGATGACCTAAGGGCACTTCATAAACAGAGACACACACATTGTCAAAATTGTCTAAGAACTAAGAACTCTGTGTTCCAGCATCAGATGGAGGCTCAGAAAGAAGCTGAAGTCATCTCCTTATTACAGTCAGAAGTCAGTGAGTGCATGTGTTTGCAATAGGGTTATTCTACAAAATTGTTACAATACCGCCCTGATTTATGGGGCAGTGAAGACCCTGGCTGTGTCCAAGGCTTCACTAAATTATCACAGAATGCACAGGGCTCGTTAGCTAATAAATTCAGTTTTGGTCTCTGGAGACCTGAGCTTAAATCCAAACTCAAGTGACAAGCAGCAACAGGTTTGCAGAGTTCAGACTGGTCTTTTTATAAAATCTGCTCCATGCTACAAGTCAATCCTGCATAGCAGTTTCCAGATCAGCTCCCAAGGGGAAGAGCAGACGGTGACATACTGACAAGTTATGTGAGGGCACAGGTATAAATAGCCAGAAATATAACTGGATTGTCATGAATGAAGTGCATTGGGGGTGTTAGGGAGGTGCTGCTCTAGCATTTGCCTGCACTCTGAATACTTTCATGGCAATGCTCTAAGAAATTGCTGATCAAAGCTCTACATATAGATGACCTTTGTCTACAAATGCATCATTCCCTGATTCATTAAGGGGAGGGGGAAATCCCACTTAAGTTTCTATGACTATCTATAGCAGTATACTTTCTCTGTAAAAAGTGCTGTCATTTGAGAGGGGATGTAGGAAAAAGAAGTCCATTGCAACGTGGCCCTCATTTGCTCAGTCCACAGCCTGGGTCTTTTGTATCCACTCAAACAATGAAAAAAAAACAAAACAAAAGCTACAATATAAAACATGAACATTATAGTGGCTGACACGGAGTGTCTATTAGGATCTAGGTTCACACGTGACAGCTACAAACTGGAAGGAGAGACTTTATTCAACACGTGTCTTTACAGTGGGAACTTCCAGATTTAACCATGTTTTAGAAAGCACAGTCTCAGAAGAAAGCTCTAAACAAACAAAAAAAAATAGCCCACAAAACCTACCAAAACTGAAGTATATTCAGAAATATCAAAAAATACTAAAAATAGCATAACATATAAAACTGTATTAATTGCTGCATATGTTTTATGTACTGAATATAGCAAACCAGCAAATAAACCTCAGTGTCTCAGCTTATTAGGCCTTAACACTCTCTGACATCTGCATAGTTTGGAAGGTGATTCACCAGTGTAACTGTGGCAATTCTGGTTTCTAAGTCTGTCAGCTGTCCTAAGCCAAGGTGTCACAGAAAACCTGATTCTAGACCCTTGTTCAGGAAATTATTTATAACAAGCACAGCCATTTGTTGTCGTGAAAGGCTTATGTTTAAATCCAAGACCAAAGTATGCTACTTATCCACTAGTCACAATTACATATTGTTTTACTATGCCAATTCCATTGAAAAAGGCTTTTAGGAAACGAGGGAGGCATGAAGGGCAGTAGCAATCCCCTGAGGTGTGGGAGAAGCAAGAGGTAACTCACTGACTGTTCTCCTTCAGTTGAAACCACAGGCAGGGAGTACCAACTAAGGATCTCAACTCAGGGCAGCAATCCTGACTGCACATGCCTTGTTAATACATTTTAAGGAAATTTAAGGGAAAGATTAATAAAAATAATCTGCATTAGCAACATGCTGATCTTGCTCTCCGTGACACGAGGAGTAGGCAGCCTGATGAAAGAACAGCACAGGCATCAGAAGAGGAACTTGCAAAGTGCAGGGGGTGTAGGTGAAGAACTGGTCCTCCCATAATCGTGTGGAACTATTAACCAAACCAGAGCTTTTTCCCCTTACCTCTTCTTTCTCTTTCTCTGGTCTCTAGAGACAAGTCTTCCCATTACCCTGTTTCCCATTACCCTTCTCCTTGTTGCCTTGTCTCATAGGATGTTTCCCTTTGGATCTGGCTTTTCAGCACAGCAAGTGTTTTGTGCCAGAAACCTCGAAGTCCTAGTGCTGGGAGCACAATGCCCACTAACAGGTCCTTTAGTGGGGATGGCCAGAGGACTGGGACTGCAGAACATAACATAGAGTGGCCCTCCATATGGACACAGGCATGGCCATAGTTTTCATTTTCCTCAGTGAAGCCACGAGGTTCTGGGTCAGGATGGACTGGACAAAATGTGTTTGAAGGTTTTCATTACCACAAGGACCACGAGGAGTGCCAGCATGTCCTGCATAAATTTTAAAATAATTCAGAGCTAAAATCTTCTCAGACACTACAAGGGACAGCTTGTTCTAATGTCAGTTTAGCTTTGCTTGCAGTCCTGTCTGTAACAGTTGTTCTGTCTTCCAATTTTACTCTCCATTTGGAAAGAAACCCTTTAAAACTACTGCGGTCAGATGAAGTGGGCAAAGGCCAAATTCGAACTTAGGAAATCCTGATAAATACTCAACATCTGACATGTGAAAAATTGACTTCTAAATCTCTGAGAAAAAGGTATTTCCCCCAAAGAATGGCACTATGAGCTTAAGGAATGAGCAAATGGGAGCTCTTTTTAAGTGGCTTGCTTTTCCACTGGATAAAGGAAAAGTGATTGTCAGGAGAGAACGAAATTTCAAATTTTTCCCCCTGTACAGTGTCCTCAGAAAACAGGGTATAGAAATAAAGCAAGTTAAATATGTTGGTTCTTACTTAACCTTTTGATTATGCTATTAAGTTACTAAGCTGTAGCTTGAATTTACCTATGAAAGACTGAAATGTAGTGAAAAGACCATGACATCTGTTAATACATGAGAAATACTAATGCAGGCAGATATTTTCTACATATTTTTCCTTCTGACAGTCTTAACCAGGTATTTAAAAAGTAAACAAGGTACATCTGTTGAGGCATCTCTTTCTACAATGTGATAAAAATATAAAAAAAGGAGGACTAAGCTGGGTGCTGCAGTTTGTTCTCTCACAGCCCCAGATTCATGTTGGAAAAAATATATAAATACCTGATTCCTCTATGCCAGAGCTATTTTTTTCTTTCACTTGTCTATTATTTTCTACCAGTGATTTATTTCTACATGTTTTAACCATTTCAAAAGCTTTACAAAAGACAAGAAAATCATCTGGGCCTTTGAAACAATCAGATGAAAAAAAAAAAAAGAATTAAAAGCAAACTTCCTACCTCGTGTAGTGTATCCTCCAATAACATATATCTTGCCCTTGCATTCACAAGCTGAGAATTCTGCAAGAGGGTTTGGCATGGATGCCACGAAATTCCACCAGTCGTTTTCTGGGTTGTAGCACTCCACATTGGAAAGGGATTGACCACCAATGGCATAGAGCTTTCCATTCACAGCCAAAAGCTTAAAATTGGACCTGAAAGAAGGGATTGCAGCATTGAAATAGGTTGCACAGATGTAAAGAAATATACAGGAAACAAAGTGCTTCCTATCCAGGCTTCAACACACTCATCATCACTTCCAGCTTGTACTATCCCTTCATATATTGCAGCATCTGAACTCTTCTGGCCAAAATTCTGTAATTACACTGCAATTACTTAGGTCAGCAACCAGTGACATTCTGGATGTTATTAAAGTTGATGCCAACACTGATGAATATTTTATTTTGTATTTTAATCTGTGCTAGCTTGAGCTCTAAATATTTAGTTAACTAATGTGTTCAGTAGATGTCTCATTTTTATTAGGCTTTTAGTAAGGTACTTCCAGTAGAGAAAAATGCATGACGTGTACACACAGTGAAGGATATTAATTTAGTCAAAATTGCAGAAATTTCAAACAAGACTTGATGAATGCCTAAGAATGAATATACGTCTTAAGCTGTGTTATAGAACCTCTTTAATAACCCTAATAAAAAGCAATTTAAAGTGGAACACATTGAATCATGTTCTGCAAAAGGAAGAAAGAGAAGCTTCTGTGCCTTATTCAGCATTAAACTACTAAATACATCCTCCATCCCACTGAAGCAAGATCTATCGGTAAAATTATGTTCTAGCCATAGTTGCACAAAATGCATGGCATTCCATCAGCAATTACTTCTTTCTTATTCTGCTCCATAGTCCTCTCAAATTTTACACATGGCAAGGGGCGACTTTCTAATGACTGAAGCACAAGAAGCCTTGAATCTGACGCTCTGAAGGTGATACAGACAGAAACAAACGGCCCATGGATACTAAAGGTGCGAGTCTATAGGATAAAACTGGAGGACTTGAAGACCAAAGGATGGTAGGCTCAGCAATCCCTTCCAGCTATGGGAGCTAAAGATGAGCTCCTCCTCTCCTCAGAAACAGTCCCATTGCCTAGAAAGGCTGATCCTTCTCTACGGATGAGCCAATTGAGGTTTTACCACGAGTATCCCAATTAACGGGATGTGTGAACGTAGCTGGAGTGCACCAGCTCAGCATAAAGCCAAACAGGGAGCTGTGCTATGTCTGTAAAACTGAAATGATGTTTCAGCCTTGCTGAGCAGCAAAGGGAGTTTCACCCTGCATGAATCCAAGACTCCAAACTTACTGCTAAGTAGTTTTGCAGGGTTTTGTCTGGACAAAATGAACCCTGCCCAGCAGCAGACTGCCCTGCAATTTCTTTTTATTAAATATATTTGGAAAAAGAATTTGTTTCCAGATGGAATCATTTTGTTCTTGTCATCCTGATACAGCTTTGGAAACTAAAATGCTCCTTAGAAGGAACTAAATATTTTTTATTCTTTTTTTTTTTCTTTCCTCCTGACATTTATGATTGGGTCACTCTGGTCATCTTCTCTCTATAGCAATTATGTTTTCTATTTTAGAGAATCCAGAATAACATGGTAATCAGTAGCAGGTATGAAATGAGGATAATTAATTGAAAAGCATTATGATTTTCAGGAATATACCTGTTCTAGAACAGAAAAAGAACATCCCTGAATTAACAAGGACAAAACCAGAAAATGTAAATGCTTTTTCCAAGTAATCCTTCGAAATCTAAAGTATGTTAGAAATTCCGTAACTCTGTGCCTATGGAGGAGATGGTGCAGAATTTTGCCTTAAGAGTTCATGCACACACAGGTAGAGTTTCCCCATTCTAGGATTTTTTAGCCACTTTTTAACATGCTGCTTCTGCCACTGAGGACAAGAAACAACTAAACAAGTGTGTAGTGTCCAAACACTAAAAGAAGGCAGGTTTCCTAATTCACACTTGCTTCTCCAGTTACCCTCTAATTGTAACCTCTTGCTATTTTGTTTGAATGGAGGCAATTTACCTGGTTTTTGTTGATGGCATTCACCTCATTGAATTATTTCTTGCAGCACAGGGAAAACTATCTGGTGAAACACCTACAGCAAAACTTTCAGCTTTAAATATTCTAAAAGGAGGCTCCACACCTTCATCTCAGTCATTTAATCACTTCCAACACTTGTTAAAATGGATGACATTCAGTGGAAGTATCTCAGATTTATGGAACTAATTAAAGACAAGGTTCATTTTACTTGAAAGTAGCTGCAAATATACATGAGCACACTTTATATGGAAGTTTGGACAATGGTTCAATATGTTAAAAACTTCTGCCATTCCCTTTTCCATGCCAGTAACAGCAGGTGTTTTTATGGAGAGTGAACATTAGGAAATGTTTAGTGTACTTTTACTCTTTCAATGTGTTGGAGCAGCTGGAAAGAAGGAAAGCAAACCCTGAGCAACCAGCCAGTTCTCCACAACTAACAACTGTTCCATGGACCTCAGCTTGGAAACAACAGAGCTAAACAGTCCATCAGACTCAACTGCGATGTAACTCCACTCGCACCAGTGACTTATCCAAACCTATGGATCAAAAGGTACTTTCCAAACACCAGGCCTAGTGGGTCCCTTCTTCTTTGGACAAGAGGTATGAGCCATCTTCCGATGGCCCTATGTACTCTGAATGGAACCCCAAGAACACAAGCAAGAGCGAGTTGTAGGGTTTTACCACAGCTCAAAACACATTTTTCATTCAATATGCAAGGCACTATATGGACAAAGGAAGAAAAATACAATGAAAAATACAAAGAAAGAAAAATACAAGGGACTCAGGGGTGAGAGAGGCTATTTGGATACAAGACAATACTCAGCACCTTGCCAAAATCCCCATGTCATTCTGGATTGTGTTAGCAGCTGTAGATGTATCTGTAGGAGACCAGTGTGACAGTGCCTGTAAAGAGGACAGCACTCACGTTTCCTTTGCACTGACAGATATTTTTCATTTAGCATACAACAAGAAAGTTAGCACAGACACTAGAGAGCACTTTTTGATCAGAGGGGTGTCTAAACATGGGAACAAGGAGGAAGGAGGTTGGGATCTACACTGCTGGAGAGCTTTAAGAACAAGTTAGACAAGTATTTGCAAGGTAACCTTGGTCGTGCTGCAAAATACAAGGCTTGGATTAACTAACATATTGTTTCTTCCTGCCAAGTGACCAACTTTACCTTAAAATTTCTCACAAATCAGATTACTTATTTTTTCTAGAGTTTAAGTACTTACAACAAAGAATCATGAAAGCACAGTTACGAAGGCAATTCCAAAGCACTTTATATTTTTCAATAAATTCCTTTTACTTATTTTTTTCTTATACGAGTCTGCAGAGCACATTGCATTCAATATTTAGCTTTGGAAGTGTATGATACATTTGTGTTAAATAAGGTATGAATATTTCTAAGTTAAACATTTTTGAAAAGTCTATTTTCCTCCAGCACAGAATAATTTTGAGGGGAAAAACAAAAGTAAAAAATGCAGAAGGAGAAGGTCTCATAAACAGCTAACACTCCCCAGAAGTGCCCTCTCCTATATGCCTGTAAGAGTCCTCTGAGTGGCAGTGGTTCAGGCACAGATTGCTCACAAAAATCATGTTCCATATGGATGTGTATAATTCCAGTCAGTGGCTTACATGGGTCTTCCAAGCCTGGAAGATTCACCAGCCATGAGTAGGAAGGTTCTGAAGGAAAATAAAAGTGGAATACACAACTGTAACTGGCACATGCAGTAGAAATCCTACAAGTATATTATTTTTAAATAGCAAATTTCAACTGATAGTGTCAATAAAAAATAAAAAAGTATACAAAGGTATTCAAGGGCATTGCTTCAACAGTCCTCTATGTACTTTGTTACCCTCTTGACCCCCAAAACCACAAATGGCCTTGGGCAATACTTATATTAAGTTTCTTCTATTAAAAAGTTCAGGTCATTCTCTGAAGACACCATTTCAAGTACAGAAATATCTCCAGAATGAAAAGATCTAGAAACTATGATCTGCTATGGACTATTTGTGACCAGCACTAGATTTAGACCTCAGACGATGAGAAATTCCATGGTCAGTCACAGATTTCCTTTACAAGCCTGAGCAAATTAAATTAGCTCCCTTGTGTATGCACAGATAGGGAAAAACCCTTTCTCAAGGTCCTGTGGTTATCAGAAGAATAATATACAGGACTTACCTGTTGCAAACAAGTTTGAAACTACAGTAGTAAGACCTTCACACCTAGAAAGAAAACTAGCAGTGATAACCTAAACCAGACTAGTTTCTAAGTATTCATGATACATTTGGTGGCTTTTGTCTTCTACTTAGAAGTAAGTTGGTACCATTTCATCCAAGCATGAGTTGAGAATCTCAGCATCCTGGGATTCTGTATTACAACAATGGAAATAATTAAAGATAAAAATATCATAGTATTTAAAAGGTTTGTTTAGGGCAGAGAATTCCTACATGAACAGCAAACCAGCACAACTATTTCCACAACTCCTCAGCCTTCCCTCTAAGCCAACATATGCAGCCACTCATTAGGCCAAATCCAGATACTCTGTTGTCTGAAGTCAAAGCAACTTCAATGGAAACTCGAACTCTCCTTCAAGGTATGTAAAAAATTCATCCAAGGGATGTAATTGTATCACCTGACATAAATTCACTTGCCAGACAGTCACATGACTGCAATTCCTAAGCAGCAGGCTGGGCCACTGCCCTGCTTATTTTACTATAGCATAACAAACTAAAAATACAATGCCAAGCAAACTGTAGAACTAATTGCTGCACACGTGTGTGTAGCAGACAGGCAGCAGCACTGTTGATGTTGGATGCAAAACCCTTCATATCAAAACTCTCCCTGCTCTTGGCTCCTTCAGAACAGGCCATCCCTTTCTGTGCCACAGAACGTCAAGCAGGTCCCCAGGGAGCTGAAATGTTATGCTAGATAGAAAAAAAATTAATAACTGCAGAGCTGAGATGCCACAAAGATGGTAAAGTCAAAAACAAGGGGTCAGCTGAGTTTCCATGAAAAAAGTTCGTCCAGTTATTCAGGGAACAACATACTTAATTGCTGCTACTTTACAGTCTGGGGGCAGGCATAATTTTCGGTTCTTTTTGTCCTGCAATAACTACCATGAAATGCAGGACTAGGATTATTCCAAAAATATCCACTGGCATTCTACTTTTCTGCAGTAAATGGTCAATGTGAAAATGCATACTAAGGAACACTTTGCTGTCACCTGTTCACATGGGTTTGAAGATTAAGTTGATATGACAGTGCTGTTGAAGATAGCGATATTAGGATACAGTATCTATGTGGTTATTTCAAGTATAATGATTATACATCGCAGAAAAAAAAAGAAAAAGTGTGGAGATAAAAAAGGCTGATCTAGAGTTTGAATACCCATGCTGCAAGATAAAAAAAGGGCCTTAAAAAAGTGCTTTTTAAAAACCCGTGCTGCAGAATCATCGCAGACAGTAACATCTCTCCTCCTTTACATATCACACAACTCAAAACCTCATGAATTGATCAACATGGTACTCCTATGATTAAGTTAATTTCCACAGAAGACACTCTGGGATAACCCCACCATCCTTTCCTACTGAGGCCAACATGCTCTGAATCTGCTGAAGTGAAGCCACCTAAAACATCTTAGTTCCCCCAGGCACCTTCAGTGCAGGTGGCTTAAAGGCTTAGCCTCTAAGAAACAGGTCTGTAGGAAAAGGTGGTGTTTGCAGTTTCTAAAAGCTAAATACCCATTTTACAGATGAAACTTTTTACAACACTGTTCCAAGAAGTCAGAAACACAGAAAAACTGGTTTTGCTTAATTTCAGTGTCTGATCATGGAGGTGATTATTTCAGTGAAATTCTTGCAATACAGGAAGTGGGGGGAAAAAAGGTGAAAAGGGAAACACCTAATTTTAGGTCAAGCTCTTGTTTTGAGGGGCTTTAGGTGGCAAAAGCTGAATAGAGACTGCAGTTTTACTATCCAGATACAAAGTATGGTTTTGGTCTCTTCTTACTCCTTCAGTTTTCTGGATCAAGAGAAGAATTTCCATTCTACAGTGAATTTTGGCCTCCTTACTTGTTCTTTTTCAGAAAGACACGATAAAATTTCAAACACTTTTTATGGAAACAAGGAGGCAGTTCACATTGGATAACAAAACCTCTTGGTTTCAGTGAAGCAAAAGATTTCCTTTTTATAACTTGGAGGCGTGATTAAGGTAGAACATCTACAACGTTGTCCAGGGAGAAGGCCTCTCTTCTTGAGTCCTCCTCAAGCCTAGCTCTATATTACTCTTTCAAATACAAACTATACAAGTATTTCTGAATACTAATTTAAACATAAATGTCAAGTAAACTGTTAGAAAAGATAGAGGTAAAAATAAAAATGGTCAAGATGAATGATTCCCAGATCCAAATATTCCCATCAAGTGAAAAATTTCTCACAATATTCCTGACATTTTTCTGGTGACTATTTCAAGGAAATGCAGGCCTACAAAACATTCAGAGTTTTATGGAAGTACAAACCAATGATCAACTGCTCCAACTAAATTTCTTCAGCCATCTCCAGCCTTGCTAGAGAGACTATAACCCCACTGAGGGCAGGAAAGCTTGTCACTTCCTTAACTGGGATTAAAATACACCACAAAGAAAGTAGGAGTGGAATTTTATCTTTGGGTTGTTTTTTGTTCGGTTGGGTTTTTTTAAATCTTTGTTATTTCAAAGAGAGTTTTTCCTACAAGCCAGCTGTTTGGAGATGCTGGATCCTTCTATGGTGCAATTTAAAGAAGTGGGAGCCCACCACCGTTCCACGCCAGGGTGAGTGACCACCCATGGTGGAGAGCAACAGCATGATGCCCAGATCATGTTCTCCCTACAGCATTTATGCAGTGAAGCCCCATCCCCCTGACGCTTCCTCTGCCACGGCAGCTCCCCGTGCCTTGCAGGGGGGTTCCCAAGTGGGATAGAGGGTGCTGTGTGGTGCTGCTGTGGGATGAGAGTGGCTGGGAAAGGCCTGGCTGGTGGCTCCCTGCCAAGCCATCGCCAAGCACCGCAGTCCTTCCCACCACGGGATGCGAGGGACGCGGGTGGGGGCTGAATCACCTCTTGTAACACCGAGCCCAGCCAACGCCAGGTGACTCAACAGCATCTATTTCTGCAATACACATGGACACACGTGTATTTCAGGGAGAAAAGGTGTTACCTCTTCTGGTTCATGGAAGCCAGCTGAGTCCATTCATTGAGGCAAGGGTTGTAACAATGCGCGGCTGAAATCTCCTGGCTGGTGATCCTGTAGCCCCCGACGATGAACAGGTAATTGTCCAGCATCGCCGAGCCGTAGCCTCGCACGCTCACCAGGTCGGCGGGCAGGTTGTTGGCCAGGGGCAGCCACCTCTGCGCCTCCTCCTCATACCTCAGCATGGACCAGGGCGCCTCCACCTGGGGGTGGCCCGGGGAGGAGGCGCTCGTGAAGTCCCCAATGACCACGAGGGTGGCGGTGCCGCTCATCCTCCTCTCCTTCAGCTGCTGCTGGAGGGCGTGGGGCAGGAGGAGATGCGGCCGGGCATCGGGCCTCCGCAGCACCTGGTGGTAGTGGGCGGCCATGAAGTCCAGGCAGGCATCGTGCAGGTCCTGGAGGCCGTAGACCTGCGCCAGGCGGTGCAGCTCGAAGCAGTTGCCCAGCCTCACCTGGGACAGCAGCAGGCGGAGCAGGGGCGTGACCTGCAGGTAGGAAGCNGCGGTGGGAGGGGCGGCGCCGGGATGCCGGGATGCAGGGCGGGGGGGCGCGGCCGCCGCTCCGTCCCTGCAAGGAGCGAGAAGGAAAACAAAACAACCGAAAAAAAAAAAAAAAAAAAAAAAAACTGCAAAGAGAGGAAAAAAAAAAAAAA
>VWZF01002175.1:179840-430028 GCA_013396755.1 Sclerurus mexicanus
CTCCTCGCCGCCCTCCTCCTGCTCCAGCCTGGCCAGGCAGGACGTGTTGATGAAGTCCAGCACCAGCTCCAGCCCCAGGGCGCTCAGCCCCCCGCGCAGCAGCTGCTCCTCCTGCCCCTGCCCTGCCTCCCGCATCCCCGAGCGGTACAGCGCTCGGAAATAGTCGCTCTGCTCGATCAGCTTCCTCTTGCACACGGGGTAGCGCTTGTCCCCCAGCCGGATCTGCACCACCTCCTCNAGAAGCCCTAAAAAGGCAATGTCGAGAGCTCCGGCGCTGCCCGGCTTCAGCGTAGGGGGGCCAGGGGGCATCTCCGGAGCCCAGCGCTGGGCACAGCCCTGGTGGGTGGCAGGGACAGGGTGGGAAAGGACAAGGGCTCGGCTCCAGGGGACAGGCGGTCCCCCCGCTGCTCCCGATTCCAGCGCTCCTGATTTGGGCCGGGATCGCAGCCCCAGCCGCAGCTCCAAGCCCTCGCCATAAATGTACCGCTGCATCCCTGGAAAGGGGGAACATTCTCGAACCACGCACGCAGGGAAAAAAGTGCATGTGTACACGAATTCGCGCTCTGCCAGAGCGGGGGACGGAGCCAGCCTGATGCCACGGCATCCCGACACTGTGACATCCATTCCCTGCCAGAAAGCAACCGGCGGGCTCACCTTGCACATCAGTGGGATTTAGGAATGGCAAGTGCGATACCTAATTCTGCTGTGACCTTCCTGATTCCTCCTGCATAAGTCTGTCCGTGTCTCAGCTCCTGTTTTGGCCTGTGAAGACACTGTATAACCTGTTCGGCTACTCTGTCTTCTCTATTTCAACTAAGTTCCTGGAACAGGACATCTCAGGAGAGTGAGCTACATGCCAGGGCCCTGAGTGTGTTGGACATGAACAAGGAAAGAGTAAATTAACAACTGAGCATCTTGAGCAGGGATAAAGAGGCAGATTTGATTTTTGCCTTGTTACATTATTCAAACATAATGACAGTTCTTCTGTAGAATATAAACCACCCACCTGCTGAAACAGCTTAAGGAGTCTGCCATCCCTTATATTCCTATCTGATGATGCTTAATATAAAGATGTTCAAAATATATCTTTATAAAGATATTTCTTTCACCATGGCAGACCATAGAAAATATTTTCCTTTAGCAGCAGTGTGACTCATCTCCAGTTACAGCAGATTGCTGTGTTTTCAGACAACTCCCTATTCTCCTTATTTCCTCTGCTTGGAAGGGACCTTTTCCCCCACTATTGAAACTTTTCAGAGTAATATTAGGCTGTTTGGATGTCCCGTCCCGTCCCCCCCCCCTTTTTTAAGGAAGGTTGTTTGCTTTTTAGCATTTCCTCTGTGAAAAGATCCTCTCTTAGTGTTTTGTTGATCTTCAGTTTCTTCACTCTAGCTGATACGAATGTCAATCTCAGAGGTGTTCTTTGCTGACTTTTGTACAAGCATTTTTTGAGGTGAGGTAGATTTCTTTGCATTTTTTTTCCACCTCACTTCAAAGCACTTCCATCAGCTTGCTTTAGAAGGGCCCATTTCATGTTCTGAAATCCTTTCGTATAGAATCTCAGCCAGACCCAAAGAGCTCTCTTCAGCAGCCTCAGTCCTCGCTAGGTCACCATCACCTCTCACTTTTTCTTCCTTACTGAGTTTCCCTGTTTGCTTGGTTTGTATTCCTCTTTCATTCTCCCTCGGTATTTAATTAATTTTCAAATTCCCCTTTCCTGTCTTCTGGTCATGATGAAGCACTGCATCCTTTGGCTTTTTTAGTTTCTTACACCTGATTGAAGCTCAGTTATGAGCACTGGGCTCATAACTCTGCTTCAGGTTCAGCCTTGAAAAGATCATCACACACAAGTGTCTCACCACTTTCCATAGGAGTCCAACCCATAATTCCTTCTAGTACTTTAATTCCCATAGGCAGATATTTCAAGCCATTGTAATCATTCATACTCCAGAGGTAAACAGAGTTGTCATGCTTGGCGTGGCCAGTAAGCTCCCCTGCTGGAATACAGTGTGATTGCCAACACGGTGCTATGATGGCCACCTTTAGATATCTGTTTTGGAGTCTCTTATGTTTCATGTGTTCATAAGTTAACTGCTAATTGGTGAGTGTTTTTTTTCCATGTAGTCAGCTGTGGTAAGTTCAACCTCAAAGTGTTGACACTGCAGCCTGGGTAGATGGAATATTTTTTCTGTCAACTTACGTGCTTTCCTGTTGCCTGTGTGCCTGCTCCTGCCACTCTGCCTGGAATTTTGAGTCCTTCTTCCTCACAGTCCTAGAGGTTTGTAAATAGACTGGATCAGTTCTGTCATGTAATAATAAGTATTTTCTTCCTGCCAGCAAACTTTTGAGGGCACCAACTCCTACAGCTTTCACCACGAGCTCTCACATGCTCAAAGGGTCAGCAGTACTCTCTGTTGAACGGCCACTTTTGCAAAAAGCCGAAATGCGTTTATGTGTTTCCTTACCCAATTGTTTTTACTAGGCTGATTGTCAGCTATCTGTGCTTTATCCAGTCTTAGGGCTGGGCAATTGTGTTAAGCCAGAGTGTGCTGACAGGGCAGTTCCCTTGTTTTTTACTACACTGATCAGTCAGTCTGTATGGTGTGCTTATAGAGTACTTACACTGCAAATGCACCAAGGCAAGGCCTACTCTTTTGTTCCACTTTTGTGGAGATAATTTCAGTTTTCTTCCAGTTCACTGCTATGGTTTATGCTAAGATCAATAATATGTATTATTGTACTGGAATCAAAGAACAGGTCTTGCTGTTTCACCGGCAGTCATCTTGGTTCATCTTAAGTGAGTAAGAAATGTATTTTTCAGAGTTGAACTCTAGTGCTAGAGCTACAAAGTCAAAATCTGTAGTTCAGACCCATAAAAGTTTTGAATGATTTTTGAAACAAATATGAAAGACCATCTAATCATTCTTCGAGAAAACACTGAGGCATGAAACAACATTAAAACAATAATTGTAGATGTTAAATGAGTTCATGATAAAACAAATCCTGAAGAACAAGATATTTACACAGGTGCGGTGGTTTAATTTTCTTGGTTTTGGTTTAGGCCTTCCCTGGTAACAGGGTTATAACTAAGGAAGTATTCCACACCATTCCTTTATGTAATCAGGTGTATAGAAGATGAGGAGGAAGGTTTCCTCCCTTTCTCTTCTTTTCGGCTGCTTGGGAGGACAGCAGATCTCAGTGTGTTGGTTTGGCTCTTATCTATGATATGAGCTGAGGCCTGTCTGAGGAACTGTTGTCCCAGTCACGTGGAGGTGAAGGAACTGCTTCTCTTGGGAAGCAGTGAGAATTTATTGTGTTAGTTACTTTATTGAGCTTTTCCCTGAGTTTACGAGTGTGTGTATCTGTTTTGTTTTGGTTTGACCCATTTTTGTCCCTCTTGCTTTCCCCCCTTTTCCCTTTTGGGGTTGTTCGGAATTCTTGTTCTGTATATTCATAGTGTTTAATTGTATATAACTGTAGAATATGTGAATATATATATATATACTTTTACTACAATTTTCTTTTGGTACCTTTTTTTTTCTCCTCTTTTGGAAGTGGGGTGGGGAATCTGTGTGGTCAACAGCTGGGTTTGGCAGGGAGCCAACCCAAACCTCCACAACAGGGAGGAAGACAAGGGTAATTTTGCTCAGCTTTTCAATATCTGTCTTTTAGAGTTTGGCTCCTGGAGCACAATCTTCAAGGTGTTTTAGATAACTCAGAATTCTTTACAGTACCTGAGAGACAAATACGTATCAAGGAAAAGGGTTCTCAAGTGCCAACAAACACACTGTGAAAACAACAGGAAGTGTCAGTAAGGGCTCTCTTGCTCTAGAGTTGAGATGGCCATTTTTGTTTGGTATTCACAATCTAGACAATTTATTTCCTGTGCCTGGTGCCTGAACTATTTTCTTGCAGTTAATGCCTGAATGATTTCCTAGGCTGAAGAGAGATCATTCTTTTCTTTTAGAAAGACTTGGAAATGAAGAAGCTCTTTTATACAGCAACTACATTGTAATAGACCATTCAACCGTGATACAGAAAAATCTAAGCCTTTTCTCTTCCTGGGCATACATTTCTATAGCCCTCTAACTATTCCAACATAGCAAAAACAAGAAAAGAGAGGAGCTACAAGAAGGAGGAGCTACTGCTACAGAGACAGGAGAAGTAAAGCCAGAGATAACTAGATAGAAGTAGCAGTAATTCTGTTTTGTGTGGAATTCAGCTCGTGCTTCCTGACTGGCAAGGGATGTGTATGGGGCTGGTGGGAGCCTGCTCGGTGTGCTAAGACAGAAGCCTGCTTACACTTCAGAGTCACTTCAAGTATCTTGCAGTGCACAGATTTAATTAGAAAACCATGGCCACTTGTTTTTCCTCTGTGAACCACTCAATGACTTCGTGCACTGAGCTAGGTCTCCGGACTAGGCAAGGTTGGAAGACACAGCAAAGGGAGGGTGGAGGGGTAACCAAAGTACCAGTGACAGGGAATCAGAATGACAAATGCTCTTCTTGTCAGGAAACCTGGTTTACATATACATGAAACATAGCCTGAATTTCTTTGGGAGTCTAACTCAAAAAATGTGCAGCAGAAGAGAACTCAACCCTTAAGCATACAGTGCCTAAAGAAAGGCTGCAGTGGTTTTGTGCTTGTTTCAGACAAACCTTCTCTGGATTTAACACTGGCTAATACTTGAGAACCAGAGAGTAACACCAACCTGAATGCTCTAAGGAAAGAACCACATAGAGTAAAAAAAAAAAAGGAAAAATATAATTCCTTTTAGCCTTATTAGTCTGAAGTGTGAAATGGAACAGAATCGGGATATTTAAAATATACATGCTATCTAATATAAAATATAAAGTGTCGTATTCTTCCCTCTGAGACACCAGGGAATTGTACTGCACTGCCAGGGAACTGTGAATTCAGTAATAGTGGAATTACTCAAGAGAGGAATTAGTCTTTTGGAAAGGATTTGCCAACTGCTGCTATTGTTTAGTATTTTCCTTGTCATAGGATACAAAGTAAGCATCTGTGGAACATAAGAAATATCCTGCAGTATTTCAGCATTAAAAATACCAGTGTTCTAAAGGATCTTGGCACTTCTGAGAGGAACTGACTGGAGCATAATTTTACTTCATCTGAAATCTCTATCATTTGTGAAAGATGACCTTCTAAATAAAGGTAATTTCTTTTTTTCAGATTCACAGCCAAACAAAGCACTTCTTATTCAATGCCGCTAGCAATGCTATTAAAAAAATATTCTAATAGCGCTTGTTTAGACTTTACTCCCTAATATTTTCTGTTTAATTTTTTTCTGATTTTAATGTACTGTTTAACTTGTTCCTTGCAACAAAGTTATGCTGCAACACCAACTGAAAAAATACTTGGCGTGTTATTTCTTTTTTAATACAGTTTATTTATTATCAACTACTTATCCCTGCTTTAGTCAAACCTTAGTGATTAACACTGAAGTGTGTGCTGCTGAGCTCTCTCAGGGCAGCAAAAAGGCCATTCCAATAATCTGTGTGCTCCTGGGCATCCCCTGTGGATCATGAGGAGGCTCAGGCACCAGGCAGCAAAGGAGGTGTAAGAGTGTAAATTGTTACAATGGCCTTCAATCTGTTCCATATTTTACGCCAAAGACCTAGTAAGGAATTTCCTTGAAACTCACTCAGGTGAAATAAATGTTGCCTGACAAAACCTGAATGGGGGTCAGGCTGCTGGAGTGCTCTGCCTGCTGTGTACCCCCTGCTAGGGATGTTTGCTTTGCACAAATGCATTGTGCATCCACAGCCAGGAATGTCTTGGGTAGCTGTGCCTAGAGGAGACTAAACTAGGTGCTTTTAAAACACCGGATATTTTTTAGTCCTGGTGCAGACAGGCAGAGCTAAATTTTTGTACATAATAACTAGGTAAGATGAATGGTAATCCACATGGAAGACTTACTAAGTATCCAGCTGTATAAATTTAATCACAGTATTGAAACTCCATCTCCTTTGCCTAGTTTCAAGTTCTGTCATAAATCAGCATTTGTTCATTAGTGTTTGCTAAACATTGTGCCTTTTGTCATAAACCTTGGCTCAAGTTTACATGCGTGCCAGTAGATTTATATTTGTATAAATCCAATCTGGCTAAGACTTCTGTTGCTTTTTGTTTGAACACACAGATTCAAGCCTTTGTGCAGAGGTTTCACCAGAATTAGTCTGAAGCCAAGCTCCAAGAGAATCTCAGGGCCTGGCAGCCTCTTTGAAACAAAGGGTTTAAAAATGCTTTGCACAAAGCCCCAGGAGCAGAAACAGTGATGTTTTACCTCTATTTACCACGTTGCTGGGATGGAGCTGAAACCAGAATCTTGGACCCAACTGTCCCAAACCTCAGAGAAGGTCAGATTCATTAAAAATGTGATATATTGCTCCAAACCAAAATCTGACCACTAATAGCTGTGTTTGACAAAACAGTTCTCTCAAAAAATGCTGCTTTGTTGGATTTAAGACATCTTGCAAGAAAGTTTTGATTTCAAGGAAAATTTTAAAGGAGAAAGAGAGCAGGCACATTATTTCAATAATGGCAAAAAGATTTGCTTTGATTTTTTTTCAAAGTATTTACATTTCATTATTTCATGATCCCTTACATTAGTATTTTATGACTGTTATACCTTGATAGAGTTACAGTGACCGATTCTGGTATTATCAAAATACTTAGCTTATGTAAAATTTTGACCTTACCACTGCTGTAATAAAGGGAGAACACATGTACATATCTCAGAAAAACGAGATAGATGATTTCAACACAGGCCTGCAATTCAGTTTATTTATGTGGAGCACAACACAGGCAGAGAACTTCCCTGACTTCATGCTGATGTCATGTGGGATTGTGCTTTCCTGTATTAAGGCTGAGAGAATTGAGATTACTCAATCTGAAGAAGAGAAGGCTTTGGGGTGACCCAATTATGGCCTTGCAGTGCCTGAAGGGAGCCCACAGGGAAGGTGGAGAGAGACTATTTCCAAGGGCCTGGAGTGACAGGACAAGGGGAATGGCTTCACACTGACAGAGAGTGGCTTTAGGTTGGATATTATGGAGAAATCCTTCCCCGTGAGGGTGGGCAGGCCCTGGCACAGGTTGGGCAGAGAAGCTGTGGCTGCCCCATCCCTGGAAGTGTCCAAGGCCAGGTTGGATGGGGCTCTGAGTGACCTGGGCTGGTGGAAGGTGTCCCTGCCCATGGCAGGGGGTGGGATGGGATGATCTTTAAAGTCCTTTCCAACCCAAACCATGATTGTATGATTATATAGATCCTTTCTGATCTTTACATATTCTGAGTAGTAGTACCATATATTCCATATAAGCTAAATATAGTTCCCAATATCAAGATAGATCTGTTACTTTATATGGAAAAAGTGTCTGATTTTGTTTATATTTGGCAAAAAAAGAGTTAATGCCTGATGATGAATCCTTTGTGCTAGGAAGCTCTTGGATTGTGCCATTCTCACTGTCAGCCCAGGTGGGAAACTTTGAGTACTGTTTCTAAGAAGAATCATTAAAAATATATTTTTTTTTCCTCAGTAGCAGGTTCATTTATATCTCTTCTACTGAAAAGTCTGCAAAAATATCCATGTTCTCACAGAAAACAGGCAACTGCCTTTTTGTTTTCCAGGAAGAAATTTGAGCAGATGGATGAAAAGAATTGCTAAATAACACAAAGTGCAGGTCTGATACTGGCCAACAACTCCTTACTAACAGTAAAAGTCCCTTGATCCCTCTTTGCAGAGCACATGGAACAGTCGGTCACTAGTTTGCAGGTAAGACTCAGATATTTCCTTCTTGCAAAATGATTGTGAATTAAAATTTGAGCATTAATTTATATATATGCCTCTCCCATCAAAAAAGCCAAAGTGAAGTTATGGGGAAACAGGCAGAAGACTAAAATTTTATGGTCAGAACTTTTCAGTTTTTAAAGGAAATTGCATAAAGCAGCCATATATTTGCTTCTTTATTTCAATCTCTTGATTTCATTCAATAGAAATTTTGCCTGCAGTTATTCTTGCTCTTAAAATTTATTCAGAAACAGAGAAGGAAAAGAGAATAACAAGTAATGGAAAGTTAAAAAGGCTGCTTGGTTCAAGTACGGAACAGAACAAAAACATGAAGGCATTAAGAGCAGCTACGTGTCTGTGGGCAAACTGTGGCAAGAAAAAGATTTTTAAATATACATTGAAAGCACATAGATCTGTACACAATAGGATTGGTTACTCAAGCTCTTTTTTGCAAATACATAATTAAATTTTATGCACAGTGAATACTCTCCCTTACTGTGTTTGGTGGCTGCCTCAATGGAAGCAACAGGTAGTTGTGAATTGTTTTACTTTATTCAAAACGTGATGCCAGAGAAAGACTTACTGAATGGTCTGGCAGATGCTTATGTGTTCAGGTATGTTCACATCCAGCCTTGCACTTTTTCCTAATGTCTGGACAAAGCCCCACTAAAATAACAGAGCTGGTGTCGTATTCCAGGTCCAGCAACTGAAGTAGGATACAGCACCAGTCCTGTAGTTTTAAACTTCTTCTTCTGAAAAGGAAGGAGTAAACAAACTTATCTACACATGCACTGTGCAAGGCATCAAACATACAAAACCAAAGGAAGTGAGACAGCGTAACCTTTAAGTAAAAATACATATACATAAAAATACATATACCAGTAAAGCTACGTCTTACATCTAATTCTTTGTCCATGCAAATAAATGTATTTTTTTAAATGGACTAAAGGCATATTCAGCTTAATCCAATGTAAGTACTTAATTTGTATCAGTTTAATCTCGTTGTTAAATGCTTCCCCCAGTTATTCAAAGTCTCCTAGATTTCTCTTCTTGAAGATACAGGACAAGTAGGAATGAGGAAAGCAATCAGGAATCAACATTTTTGCATGCAGGTAAATAAATCTAAAATTTCTAGTAAATGCAGGAGGTAATGCCAAAATACAGGCATATCTTTCAAAATTCTGAGTTTGTCCCATATCAAGTGATGCCTTAGAATATTTGGAAAGCTGAAAAAAACATTTTAGAAAAATACACTGTCAATAGTGCTTGTAGCAGTGGTAGAGAAATGTCTGAAAACTTCCCTGTGCAGTCCAGCAAATGCAAGCTCACAGGTCTATTAAGGTGCATTTAAGGTTTTAAGGTGTGATTTTCACGGAGATGAAAATGAAAATAAAGCACATTGAACTACCAAACCTAAATAAAACTCCACAAGTGCCAAGAGCTGGTTTTCAGGACAGAGGCTTAAAGAATTACCCACTTGGCCTCTTTTTTACAATTCAATTCTTGTATTCCCCACAACAGATATTTATTTGGAATCCTCCTAATTATTGTTCCAATGAATAAAATAATGCCTTGGCTTTCCTATTGGATCAACAGGAGTTAACATGCTCTGGGCTTTATTACTTTCCAAGGAGCTCTGTAAGGAACACAATTGTTTACATGTGGGTTCACTTCCAAACTGGGGGCCTTGTTTTGCAAAACAAACATTAGCTATAATGACTAAAGAATTGAAATGAGTTTGAGGTTTCCCCCACTCCATGTAACTGATCTGCACTTTATGTAGAACTAAGGAAATTCCTTGATTCTAACCTTGAAGGATAAAAAGGCAGTGAAAACTGTTTTTCTATATTTAACACATAATTTTTATTGTAGACAGCTGTATTTCTACCTACTTCTGTCAACCTCACTATATAGTCCACTGAGTTTAAATCAATTAATGTATTGTAGTAATTTAAGGTCTTTCTGCATGAAAGGCATACAGACGTGGGAATCAGGGATCAGACTTGGTCCTGTGAAGAAACAAAACACGTGGGAGTTTCAGGTTTCAGACCAGGTGCTTGAAAAATTGCCTCTCTGTATGTCAACTATTTCTTTCTGACAGGCCTTTCCCAAGCTTAAAGATAAGCAGAAGACCCCATATGGACTGCTGAATAGTTTTAAAATTTTTAGGGCAGGACTTTAATTACCTGTCTGGCCTGGAGATCATAGGTTCATAGAATATCCTGAACTGGAAGGGACCCACAAGGATCATCAAAGTCCAACTCCTGGCCCTTCACAGGACACCCCAACAGTCCCACCATGGGACTGAGAGTGTTGTCCAAACACTCCTTGAGCTCTGGCAGCCTTGGTGCTGTGCCCACTGCCTTGAGGAGCCTGTTCAGTGCCCAGCCACTGAACAGGGGAAGGGGGAAGAACCTTTTGGCAATATCCAACCTAACCCTCCTCTGACACAACTCCAGCCATTCCCTCGGGTCTGTCACTGTCACAGAGAGCAGAGATCAGTGCCTGCCCCCTCCCCTGCCCCTCGTGAGGAAGCTGCAGATGCTCTGAGGTCTCCCTTCAGTCTCATTGAGGCTGAACAGACCAAGGGACCTCACCCCCTCCTCATATGGCTTCCCCTCAAGGCCCTTCACCCTCTTCATTGCCCTCCTTGGGACGCTCTCTAATAACTTGAATGTAGCTCACAGCCTTCTGCAGTCATATTCTAGTCCAAGATCTTTGTAAATAAAACCACATTGTTCTTGCAATCAAAACAGAGTAGGGAAAGGGAACAAATTTCTACCTCTGGCTGGCAGACAGAATTAGTTCAGTTAGTAAAGAAGGCAAGTATAATTCAAAAAGTGTTCAGAAACTAAACTGAGCTGCTTCTCCTGTGTTGAGTGTAATAGTGTGCTTGAACAAAGTAAGGTGAGATGATGAGATTACCACTTTTCACCAAAAGTTAAAGCTGTCTGCCTGGTTTGGTCTCACAAGGACAAGAGATACACACTGAGGACGAAAGAAAGAAGTTCTCTGAGTGACTCAAAACAACCTGTGCCTTTTGTCTCTCAAAAACTGTCTCCAAATTATTAGAGAGCAACAACAATAACCATTATAATCGTATGTAACACATAAAATGGCTGCTTTCTTTCAGCAGCTGTCCAAGCAGCATGATGGGAATTGCTTGGATAAATACATCCCCTGGCTCATGTCCCTTGCAGAATTGGCAGTATCCTCACCACTCCAGAGATTGCCTCTTCCAATGCTGGTCCAGCCTTTAGTGCATCCATGGAGGAGAGTGCACACTGACTGAGCCCATTACACCAAAGCAATGGTTCTGCTGGTGGCTGTGGAAGTGCTGTTGGTTCTGGGATTGGCTGTGGAGTCCGACTCACTCTGCTCACCCACGGCCTTTTACAAGAACTGCTGGATCCGACGCTTTCCAGGCCTTCTGATTGACCTGCAGGAATCGCAGAGGAGGGGAGCCCAGGTGCTGAAGGTTTATGCAGAAGTCTCACCTCAACAGTGCAGCAGAACCTGCTGCCTTCTGAGGAATGGTGAGTGGTTATTACCAAGATCATGGCACATATTAAAATTTACACAACATACAAAAACCACATTTTCGGTAAAGTTTATGAAAGCATTCCTTTATTTGCAGAAGAAATAAAGGGGGAGGATCTATGTATTTTTTTGAGGCAGGAAAGCAGAGGCACATTGTAACTGTTCTCCTATCTTCAGTTCCATAGACAGGAAATTGATAAACTGAGTTTTCTTAGAAGACTACACTAGAAAAACATGTAAATCTTAGGGTCTGCTTTGAAATTTGAGGTCTCTGTTACAAATTGTAGACAATGCCAACATCAAAAGAATAACTCTTCAGTGTTTGACACTGTCTACTGCAGAGTACCAGTGACAGTGATTCCAACAGCCCTCTTCTTCATGGAGTATGGCATCAGACTAAGACACGGTGAGAAGGAAAGGGGAGGGAACACACCATTTGTCCTTTGAAATACAAGAATGGTCATTTTCTTGGAGAAAACACTCTCTTATTCTGCGTTCACCCCATGCTTGTGGTACAAACCAAGTATAACTAATATGAACATTAAAGGTATAGGAATAAATAATAGCAGTTTTTCAGCTGGCAACCCCTTTTCCCTAGCCTTATAAACTCAGAATAAAAATAAGAAAAATCGTTGTTTATCTTAAGCCCAAGACTGTACTTTGTCTGTATCACACCGCACTAGTACGCTATAGGAGTATATCTTAGGAAAGTACATGAAGTGTATGTTTCTGGTGCCTAAATTTTCAAAACTCACAAGACTTGAGAGAGCTTTAGATATGGAGGATGAAAGTGAGGAACCAGTTACTAAAAACAGTTAATATAAATTTTGATGAAATTTTGAATTATGAGCAAAAACCTGACTGACAACCTGACAGTGACATAAGTAAAGTAACTGCCAGCAGCATTCCTAGGAAGAGTCAAATTCTGTCTTAAATAATGTGAGGAAATAAAGATCTCATACATTACAGCAATGTTCCTTCTATCTGGACAACAAACTTTTTCTCACAGAAAAAGGGACTAGATACCTTACAGAGATAAATAATGGCCACTTGGAATCTCCTTTTTATATTCTTATATAGTCAAGCAAAAACTTGTTACAATCTTAACTAAACTAAAGACTTTTAGAGGGCATTTCAAAGATAAATCAGTTATTATTTAATCAGAGACACGTTTAGAACTCAGATGGCTATTCTAGTCCAGATGTAAAATAATAATAATATATTATTATAAGTAGTTCTACTTTTTTGACTGTATGCTCAATTAGTTTGCATGCTAATGAGAACCACAGTGTCTGGTTCTCTCTTCCCATAGGATCTGGGCTGAGCTGTCCAGTATTAATGATCTTCTGATGTTAAATAACATAAAAACCATGCAAAATGCAGTGGTCATTCTGCTGATAAGCTCAATTTTATTCTTTATGCATTATAGTTTCCTGCAATCTAGCAGTGTTCTACCATGGAACCATTCATGAGAATAAGAACTGCCTGCACATGTCTTGCCCAGCATTGGAAAGCTGCATCCTAAAGGCTGGAATCAATGTCATTTTGTACAACATCACAACAGGTAATTAAGTACTTCATTTATAAAGGCTGAAAACATAGCAACTATAGAAAATGTTAGTTATACCAGGTCAGCTGCTGTGCTAGAAGGTCTTCTGAAGTAACATGCAATGCTTAAAAAGCTTGACATTTTTCCTTTTTCATTATGTACCCACTTCTGAAAATACTTCCCCCTTTTTCCACCCAGTGAGAAAGAACCTTGAAGATACACACTGCTTTCAAGATTGATGCTCTGAGTATCAATACTGTTTGCCCAATACTTAAGCAAAGTAGCCTACCAAGTCTGAGAGACTGAGAATGGAGGTTGCCACTGCTCCATGTCCCCACGTTCAACCAGTAGCAAGGCTAAAAATTTATTCTCATTAGGCACATGCACAGAGAGCACACAGGTTACACAGCCAAGCACATAAAGCAGACACATGAATACAGGTAGCACCAAAGGCCTAATTGTGCTTTTTCTCGCTCACAGGATGGATATCTATTAGTAAATATATATATATACACATATATACAATGCAAACCTAATGAGCAGTTGGGCTGAGATGCTCAGTCTGCCCAGTCTGGACCCCAGTCTCACCAGTTGCTGTCACCTGGATGTTTGAGCCCCCAGGGGGCACAGCTTCCCTCCAGTTGCTGGTGCAGACTGTCCTACACAAACACACAGAGCTTTCTGGGATTTCCCTACCCTCAGTAACCCAGATCCCACGCTTTCCTCACCTTTGGTTCCTTCACCAAGCACCCCAAATAAGTCCCATGCAATCCCAAAATGCACTTCCCTTGCATCCCATGAGGTGTCCCATAGCCTCCAGTCCAACAGGTGCCGATGGGTATTATTTGGGCTCCCTGACCTGCCATTGTCTCCATGTACTCCTTTTGTGGGTGTGCAGACAAGCTCTTTTTACACAAAATTAACATTATTATGATTTCATAGGAATTGATCCAGATCTTCTTATTTTTGAAAAACTGACATCCAAAGAGCCAAATACTCACTCCTCACCAAGTGAGTACGAAAGGCACAACATCACCAAGACCACCAAGTGGGAAAGATGCCAACACCACAATGCCACATCAGGTTCTCCTCTGCTCCAAGCTCCAGCCTCTACCACAAGCCATGGCTTAACCGCAAACACTTACACCCCGAGCACAAGCCTCATGGTCCAAAAAAATGAAGTTACTACTTATTCCGGGGCAGAAACTTTTCCAACAGGTAATCTTTTTGCTAAAAGGACAAGCACAACTTCAGTAAGCACCAGGCCAACCACCGGGTCAGACAAGAAGACTGAGCACTCAACTTCGATATCCAAGTCTGCCGAGGGAGTATCCCATATGCCCACTCCTCGTCTGAACAGCAGCAAGCACCATTTAAATGAAACCAAAGGCTATAGTGGTAGGAATTCTACTTCGGAGAATGAGACACCTGCATGGGAAGCTGCAGCTTTGGGTGTCTGGTTGATTCCTGTTGTTCTCTGCTCTTTTCTCCTCTGCCTTTGCTGTTGCACTGTTTGTCTCACGACAGGGTGCTGCAGCAACAGGAGAGGTCAGTATAAGCCCATAAGGAGAAGAACAGAAATGTCAAGACAATTCATAAAATATACTACTGTCAAAAGTAATTTGTGAAACACTGTCATGATCCTTGCTATGGAAAACATGCATTTTTAAAAATGCATCCTGTTTCTTTTACAGAAGCAATGATAATTTTTTTCATAATACTTCATTTATAATTTAATTCTTGTCAGGCGAAACACAATTCCCCTGTGTCTTTAGGTAAGAAGTACACACTCATAGCTCCCACTGTGTGCTCAGAGGTGTTTGAGCACATTTTGAATCACAATCTGATGCAGAATAATATCTAATGAACTGTTAACATTTTCCTTGACTCAAGAGAGCAGCTTCACTGCAGCTGGACCTACTGGCATGTCTGTGTGGCAGGGAATTATGTAACCAGTAAGATTAATTCAATGTTCAAAGACTACACTGATGAGTTCAAAAGGCCATGTGAATACCTAGTTACAGCTGAGCAGGTTTCAGAAGAAAAGACCGCTCTAGAATTATGTTTTAGTCCACAATGGACTAAATTCTAAGCACTGGAGCTTAGAAAACTGAAGTTTAAAAAACCCCTTTTTTATAGTATTTGATTGACCTCGTATGCTAATTTATATGTAATAGAAGAGACTGATACAAGATAAGAACATTTAAAAAGGATACTGTTATTTAATCAGTTGACATAACACAAAAAAAATCCTTCTATTTCAGCTAGAAAACTTAGAATTAGCTATGATTTGATTTTAAGGACAGTTCTATGCTTATGTGTAAAGTGATACAAACTCTATAGATATGTGCCCACTGCATGATGTACTTTAAATTTGAACAGCCTTTCATCATCAAATTGTACTTCCTTATTCATCATGTGGCTGAATCTAGCACAGTTTACCTATCACTAAAAATTTCAACTAAGAATGATGAGACCCCAAGGGCTCTTCTGAGTTAGAGGAAGTTGACAGGTATCCTTTTCCAGTTTTTTAACACCAAGAGGAAAGGAACTAGGAGGAAGGAACCAAGATCCTCTATATTGTATAAATTATGAATGTGGTAATATTGTAAATAAAGAATGTATATTATCATTTTAGGGTAATCTTCATGGACCTGACCCCAAAATGTCAAAGTCCCAGGTCTTATGACTCATTTCATTAGGAAAGAAAGGCAAAGATGCATCAGAGATTATGAATCTGATCAAACACATTCAGTAAACTGATTAACCATATGCTCCATGTGAAGTTGTGGTACTCTCACTCAGTACTGAGGATAAGCATGTTTTGTCATAGAATTCTCACAAAACACTTCAGCCAGCATTGCCACATCAATTTGCAATGAAAGTGCTTTCTAAATTATTTTTTCTCTCCATAGTTTTTAAAATCATGTAACCAAACACATTCTAAACCCAACTTACATCTAAAAAACCAGATGGATCAAAAGCAGATTAAAAATCAAGCTAGTTATCTTTCTACCTGTCTATTGGATGAATAAACATCCACTCTAATGCAGTAATACTCAAGTGACTTAGGAAACTGTATTTTTGTTTGAAATGGTGAAAACTATCAATATGCTGAAGTTATGTTTGCTACCAAAGAAGGGCTCAGCAAAAACCCCACACTTTAGAGAACACTGCATTTTATATGACTAAGAGTTAAGAAGCCTAAACATGAACTCAGAAAAATACTTTGTAAAAAACTAGTTCTGCACTCTGGGATGCCTTTCTTCAGGCTGAATACAGCCATTAAAATTCTGCTTGTGTTCACTTTATAGACTCCATTGCTCCCAAAGAGAAGGTGTTCCTTGAGAAATGAAGGCATTTCAAACTGCAAGACTTTGCAGCACTGAATTCCAAATACAATTTCTCCTGAAAATCAGGGAACTAACTAAAATTATTAGTGCTACATAATTGCATGTAGTTTTTAGGATACAGAATTCACATGCAGGCAGATAGTATAATTTAGGTAGAAAAATTATGCTCTCTTTACCTCAAAATTGTCCCATAGTTTCAGCTGGATAATGTGTTTCAGTTTTCTTAGCCTAGAGGTTTGCCAAGCATTGCCGAGTATTCGTTATCTTCATTTACAGAGGCATACACATTTTGTGTTATAGTTGTTTCATACTTTGGATTTTTTTCTTTGAATACAAAATTATTTTTTATTTTTGAAGACAAGATACAATCAAATCAAAAGTGCCATTCTTTCTGCCAGACATTATTCGTAACATCAAATTGTTATTTTAACAATTGTTATTTTATGAAATCCAGACTTCTGCTTAGGTCCATCCAAAGTCTATGAAGAGCAAAGGAAAACTGAGTTATCCTCTGCTGCAGAGAGGATTTTACCTAAGGGTAACTTTATGGAGAAAAGCAACCTTAAGGGGTTTCTTAAAACACTTAAGGGCATTACGCTTGACAGTCCTATATAAGACATGCCACTGCAAAAGAGAAGTTGCTACATACGCTTGCTCGTATGCCAGTCCTTCTGCAAGCACTGACAAAGCTAATTAAGGAAACAAATTTCCCTTGTGTACACACTAGAACAAAACTGTCCTTGGAATAGAGCCAGGCACAACTGCAGGCACCACCCATACCATTCTCTGAGTCAAAGTGCAGTTACTTTCTCAGTAATTTTGGTTTCAGGCTGTTCAAAAAAGATTTGGAATTACACAGATGTACTATTTCAAATGAGAATTTTAAACATTACCCTCATTAACCCTGAACAAAGGAACAACCTGATAACAGCTGAAATTTCCCCCATATTAAGCTTCTGCTAAAACTTCACATTAATACAAATCTAAAAGGAAGGACCACTAAATAACCAAGTCAGTAAGTGCAAAATTGGGATTACAGGACAAGCATTTTCCATCTTAGCTACAGCTCTGGCAAATTCTTGTAGGAACTAAAAGGCTGCATCAAACTCAGTCTCCCACCATATGAAAACACTCTTGACCTCAGAAGAATCCTTCCAAAACAGACAGTGTTTTGGAAGTGGGAATACATCCACTCCTGGCTGTATGTAAACACAAAACAGACAATGAGAAATCCTGGCAGTGAGCAAGTCAAGCCACAGTGAACACTGGAGGAATAAATTCCCTTCAGTTTTCTATGTCCTTATTCTTACATTGTTTCCTCTCAACAAGCTGCTGGCTCACATATTTGGTTCTTTCACAGGTATGCAGAATCCTTAACTCCCTCTGCCCCTTCCAGAAAATTACTTTCTCTCTAAGCTGCAATCTTACTAAGTCAGGAAGGCATAATAAAAGCAAGAAGTTATTTATGTCCTTTCAAGATGCTGTTTTTAAGTGGTTTTGGTTTTTGTTTTTTTAACTGTGAAAAGGCAGTAAAAGTTGCTTGTGATTCCAATGTTTCAAATCAATTCTTTTCAAATACAAATTACCAAGTAAAGCTAAACCTCCGTATAATTTCTTTCTCTATGCTGCATAGTAGTAAGCTGGATGCTTTTTTTTTCCTTGAAAAGCCTGGGTAGATTCAAGAGAGAACTCAGCAGGCCTCAGGGCACCAAGACTCAGTCCATTCCTATTTAGCTACATACTCACCTCACTACTTACCAGCTCTCACTTTCAGCAACTCTCATTCTTCTTTCTCATATCCTTTGGAATATTCTCAACAACTGCTAGTTCAGCTTCCCATTTTCTACCTTATTTTATTCCATCGTTTTAGAGATAGGTATTTTTCCTTGGGGTATCTGTCAGTCCTCACGATCACAACTGAGAACCTCACACTGTCCAATGTGCTTCAACACTTCTCCAGAAGTTAAAACTACTTAGACAGCGTCTTTATTTTACAGATAGGGAGTACAAATAGAGAAAAATCTGAGCGACATTTGAAAAGCATTTAGAAAGTTTAGAGCTCTTAACTTTTACCCTTTCAATTCATGGAACTGGGAGCTTAAGTAATTTCATTAGTTTTAACATTGTTGCTCTAAGTTATATGCCTAAAGAAGTGTGTGAGAAATCAGAATGTGATTAAGCAGAGGACTGAACCAGGATGTGCCATGCTAAGAAATCAAAGAATAAAACGTCCAAGTTATCAATATGAACCAAACATACTTTATTCAAATAACAAGATTCATGGACAGGACAACTATGTTTACAAAAAAAAAATTGAGAGTAAAGAGAAAACTGATTACTACTGTGATTATCATCACCAAGTTTGATATTTTTGGTTAAAGTTCTGAATAATTCTATATCCATATCATTAAGAAATATTAACACAGTGGTTTAATATATCTATAATGATCAGGGGTACCTGCAGAGTCTGCTCTCACACTTGTATATTCAAGAGCTTCTTCACAGATTCCTTATATTGAGACACGTTACCTTCTGTTTCACCTTCGTTTTTAAGCGCAATTACAGAGTTTCTGTAATTCTTAACCACTTCAGATGCAAGCAGCTCTTCCTTGGTTACATTACTGATGTTCTCTGAGGCTTTTATTCGAAGCAGTGTATCCAGGGCATTTTTCTGAGAGCGACTGTTTTCCCAGATATACTCTTCCATGTCCTCCTCAGACTTCTCGCTCTCCCACTTCTCAGTTTTCTGAAATGGAATATACACTGTCTTAAAAACTACTAAAGGCTGAAACAAAGCTACGATAATTCAGAGAAATTTCTCTCTCATACCAATTCACTTTAAAAATGACATTCATTGTGGAAGGTATTTCCTCCTCTACAATAAAAAGCTTGTAACTTGAGCTTGTATGAGCAGGATGAGTTTCTTTCCTCCCGCTTACCAAGTTCTTTATGGGAAGAAAAGTTTATGGTCTATACATAATGAATAACAAAAAATGTAAAAATAATAATTTTAAACAACCTTAAATGCTCAAGCTTTGGAAGCAGTTATTAGTTATTATGTCTCTAGCATATGATTTTGGTATGTCTACACTGGCTCTATGAGATATGAAGTGAGACAGGGCATACCAAGTAACCTGTGATGAAAGACAGCAATCCTTCACCATTTGGGAAAGGTTTTAATTGTGACTCTTAAGGAAAAGCACCACCAACTAACCCATTTCTTCTTCCTGTAAAACAAATTGCTCCTCAAAAGAATCGCTATCCACAAGGTGCTAATTTTTATCTAATTAGTATTGCAAGATTATGCAGGATCAAACACCATCCCCAGTGCCTGTAAATATTTGGCTTGTAGTTGTTTATAAATTTTGTCTTTGAACATTTTTTTCAGCAGGCCTTCACAGACTGTTTAAGGAATATTTCAAATGTTATAACCTGCTACTTTTGTATATTTAATTTTTATTGTACTTTGGTAAATATATATGCTTCAGAGATAGATTTGTGTTTTTATATATGCTTATTTGTGTATTTATAATTATTTAGTACTTTACTGATGTAAACAACACACACTATCCTTATAGTATTTCAACTATATAAGAATCACAATCAGAAGTATTTCAAGTTTATTTTTTGTGGTTTTCTTAAAATTGTTATAAAATCATGTCTAAATAAAACCTGCATTTTTCTGGAAATAAGTTCAAAAAAATATTATAGTAAAGCATTTACATAATATGGATTTTTTTCTTTTTTTAAATCCCTTGCCAGAAAGGGCTCTTCGGTAAATTTTTAACTATGCCATGCAGAATCAAAAAAACCTTTGCAACCCTGGAGGTTTTGGGTTTTTTGGGTTTTGTTTTTTGGGGGAGGAGGGGCATTGGTATTGATTTTTTGTTTATTTTAGAGTACTCTGTCCACTAATCCTCAAGGGTGATCCAGTCAAACCACAATAATTAGTAACGTTTCATTAAGACCCAAGACTTTTTTTCCCCGTACAACCCTGAGTGCCTGGATCTGTCTATCTGAATTTTAAATACTTAACCAAATGCTGCATCCTGCACCTGGTAAATGGAATCTCTTGTCTTCTGAATCTCTCAGTCCAGATGTTTAGTCAGAAGCATACCACCATTAAAAGGTTCATTTGACTGACATTAAAACCTGGACACCATACAACACAGAAGTGAAAGAACCTCTAGAGAAGAAAAAAGGAACAAAAGGACATCCTGTAGCCTGTATTGCCAAAACATTAGTGGAATAAGTGGGTATAGTAAAGTATTCCTTGGATGTTTAACGAATACTGCAATCCAGTGTGGAGACTTACATAGCTTTCAATTAACAGCATCATCCTGGTTGACATATCCCGTTTATCTGCATAATGACTATCTGAGACCTTTTTTCCCCAAACACCGCAAGAATTTTAAAGCAAAAACCTCTCTCACAGGGGTAGGGTTTCTCAAGAGTGAGAGAATATGGGTATCACCCCTGGTCACTCCCTGGATGAAACTTATGTTTGAAATTCAAACAAAAGATCACTGTGAGGCTTTTATACACCTCTAAGTTATAGTAGAGATAACAAGAACTAATTACAGTTATTACATTTATCTCTTCAGGACAATCCCGCTCCACACATATTAACTCAGAAGATTTTTGAGATGCTTGCTGATAAACAGATTAAGATCTCCCCACTTCTTTTGAGCGATACAGAGCAAGATTTTAAAGTAGGTTTTAAAGAAACTCTTAAATATTTCTTTCTTGGAATCCTTCCCAGCACAATGATTTGTCAAAATGGATTTTAAAATAAAACCTGACTACATGGGAGTAGGGAGTGAAGGGTAAAGCAGGAAGGGATTTGACTGTAGCAGGAAATTTCCAAATCCATTCCTCAGCCCTGCTACAAGAAGCCAATATCCATCACTGCACTGTTGGTGGCCATGCCTCAGAATGAAACTATGTTATCCTACACATATCCAGTCCAGACATACCTCACCACAGGGAAACTGAGCAGAAATCAGGCTGTTGCAAGCTAACTGTATTGAGTGAAACTTAAATACCTTTTCAACACAGTTAATTGCAAGAGGAAAGTGAATCTAGAATTACATAAGCAATTGAAATGGGAAAGGTTTGCTAAGAAACAAATCCCAAATGATTGGGTACCTTTAATCCTAAGAGGAGCTGCCAAAACAATTATGGACTCTTTGGATATAATACACCTTTGATCTGTACTACTTAGCAATTTAAAAAGAAACATGAACAGAAATTTGTAGAGAGGCAAAATGTCTTTTTATCACATGTGATTGGATGCAAAAATTTTAATTGCTTTGTGATGTGGAGTAACTTAAAATACATTCTTCTGAATAAGCAGAACATTATTTTCTAGGACTCAGCAATGGCACAGGACAGGTAGGACCTCTAGAGGGTCAAGGAAAATCAGGAGAAACTGTGAGGACTAAACATTTCAGTAAGGCACAAATGTACAACAGAAGAGAAGAACAAGTAGAAAAGAAGAAACAGAACTTTGCTGCAAGAAAACAGCATTGCATGCAAGAGATGCTCTTGTATTTAATGATACTCTCAAGCCTAATCTCTGGTTCTGTCATCAACTCAAGAGTCCTCAACAGTTGCCTTGATTGCCTCTTCCAAAACTGAGGACAACACCTCATTTCTCCAGGCTGGAATGGCTGCAGCATTTTCTGGAAAATCCAGGCTTCTGTAAGGGTCATTTTTAAGGTACTTATCTGTTTGTTTTCTGACTGGTGATCAGGTAAGATTCTGATCTCATCAAGAAAGATTAGTGATATTAAGAGTCCAAGTCTTTGATGATTTTCTGTTCATTTGTTTTTCTATGCCCCGTAAGACTTCACTCCAACATATCGACTGAAATTAAACAGCTGCAAAAATTGCATTTATGCATCAAAAAGGAACCTTGTTTCTCCAGCAACTAAAAATATGGATCTTAAACACAAGGTATTGCAAAAAGCTTACTACAGCCTGAAATAGCTCAAAGACAATTTTTAATTCAACCTTTTGCTGGAATGCTCATCCTTTGTGGTACAAGAGGTACAAAAATAGTCTAACCGTCTTTCACTACAATGCACATTCCCTGTCAGAAAACTTTTCCTTTTATTCTACATGTTTGAATTCAGATTGTCAGAGAAAATTTATTAAGTTTAACTTAAGTTATGCCACTCTAGTTTTATCTTTGCTGGTTCACATTAACGATGAGACTCTCTCCAGTTAGATCCTGAGCACTGGTGAGCACACAGTGAAATGGAATATGTGGCTCAAAACAAAGTTAGTATTACAACATTTAGAGTCCACCCTTACTTCAGTTTCAGTTTGCATTACTTAAATCATATGTTATAATGACACACTGAGAAAGCGGCCTGTTCTAGGAAGGAAGGGCACAATTACATCACAATTCTAAGATCTCCTACTATGAAACAGCAAAATTCTACCATTACCAAGTGTTACTGGCACAACCGAAAGCAATAAAAATTACATTTATTTGTAACAGCCTAAAATGACTGAGTTGAATAAAATGAAGTCTGAAGAAAAATTGTACAATGGCGCTACTGTCACTCTGTCCATTCTTCATTTTTTCCCTTCCCTCACCTTTCTGTTTCAAGTTCCCTGCCCTCCCATCCCAAGTACTACTGGCATCTACAATGCAAGCACAGAGCAGAGAGATGCACCCAGAAGCCCCTTTGGCTATTACTGTTCATATTAAGAAGCCACTTTCCATCTGTCCTACTGCTACATTCATTCTTTCTTATTGTTCTTCTTAAGTCTTGAATCTTTTATCAGATTTCCATAACCACACTACTGGAAAGTGTGTGTAGCATTACTCTACTGCTGATAGATTAGATGCTGTCCTTTAAGAAGTACTGGAGAAGAAAAAATCCACAGGCAACCATTTACTCTGCTTTCAAGACCCCAGATCTGTAGTGCAGAACAGAGATCCTCCACCCTCCATCCTCTTGCATTTGTGTACGTTGAATCATGTGGAATTGGAACAAAAAAATTGAATTACTCTGAATTGTTTTCCTTACTGGAAAATTGACTTCCTGCTCCATTTGCTTCTCCTTCCTGCTTTCAACTCATAACAGAACTGGACTTTTGAGTGATAAACTATTAATCCAAGCTGAGTGCAAAGAAATCAGTCCATGATCATTTTAACCGCTCGAGGGCGGCAAAGTCCTACTCTTTAAAAACAGCTTAATACCATGAAAATACATCCAGGTTTCCAGTGATATTACAGCCCTCAAGAAGTACCATCGTTTAAAGGAAGCAGAAATACAACTGGCTAAGGTGCTGTTTAATCTCTACCTAATATATCTCACCCTTTCACTCATTAATTCAATCGAAGCACCATCCTGGGGAATAATTTGATAGAAATCACAAAAGAAGTCCAAAGAAGATAAATTCAATTCTTACCACTTGGTGTAAGTCAGTTATCTAATTAATACATTCAGAAAGCTAATAAAACACAAATATTTCATTAATAACCTGAAAATAATAAATAGGAAGCAAAATATCTCCAAGTATTTTAGAGTAAGAAAATAAATGAACATTCTTAAGTTTTAAAATCGGATTGTTTTAAAGATAACTGAACTCATGGGTCTGATATCTACTTGCATTCATAACCGTAATAAAAGAATTATGCATTACTGGCAAAATTACACTTAAAGTTACATTTCATGATGCATATCTGTATATAATTCTTCCTTTTATACATGCTTGCCAATTCACAAAATACAGTACTCCAGTTACTAACATAAATTACAGAATTCTGCCTTGTTTAGAGAGATATTAGGCAAAGTTTTCAGGATTGAGGGTAAAAATTACATGCATCCAGTTTTCCTTCACTTAGCAAGAATGGAACACTGCCCTCATCTTTTTATTTAATTACATAACAGCCGTGCATTAACACACAGTGTGACACTACTCTGCTGTGAAAGTCATCAAACTTACAATTAGTTCTGCAAACAGGACTGATCTTACTGTCTAATCGGCAGGCCAGGCTCCATCCTTCCCCTTCCCGTAACAAAGGTCATACAAATTAAAATAAACTACACATTGTTTGCTTATGGTTTACAAAACTACCTTTCAGCAAGTTATTAAAAGGCATTACCACTGATCACAGGGAAAAAAAAACCCATGCCACAAAGTAAAACATGTCACACAAAACATAAACCCATGTCTCAGGAAAGCATTAATTCTTCATGGAAATCAAAGACAATTACAACTGATTGATGAACTCATCAAATATTCATATGGAGGTTGGAAGGTAATAAAAGGGCAAGAGACTTGTGCATATTTAACACACACCGAACACTCTCATAGCAGTATCATATAGCCCTGTCTGCCATCGCTAATTAACGCCAGAGCACAGAACAGACAGTTTGTCTGAAATTAATAAAGTGAGCAGTGTCTAACTCTGTTGTTATTGCTTAATACTGTTCTGGCATTAATTTAAGATTTGTAATGCAATGTAATGCTCTTGGGGAGAAGAATAACCATGTGTACAAAGCATTTGAAATCTGGAGTAAATGCTATCTTTCACAATTAACTTAATTTGATGCACTCTACAATTACAAAATGTATCCTTTAAGGAACTCTCACTGAAAGGAAAATACAGCTCATCCTCCTTAGTATGGTTTTAACATCATCACTAGAATGATCAAAATCAAGAACATTTAAATTAATAAAAATGCTGAATATGGATATTTAATTTTAATACTATAGAACTCAAAACAGCAAGCACGAGTTTAAGTAGTGAATCAGGTACAACTTGTATAAAAGAGTATATCTGAGGAAAAAGGGTGATAATGAAGGCTTTCACTGACTGTCTCAAACAATGTGACTGGTAAACTCGACTTTAAGTTATTCAAAACATTACTATGGATTTTCAACAACTTAATTTCAGACTGCAAACTCATTTTCCACAAAAAATGCCTGTAAAATGATTGAAAAAGGCAATACTTATAACCTACACAACTAACCACAACAATACAGGAGACATGTCTCAAGAGTTCACTGTGAAAGGATGATTCATAGTCTAAAGATATCTTATTATACTTAAAGGCCTACTTAAAAATTGTAGTAAATTAATAATAAATTGGAATAGTATCTTTCATGCATTTGCATTGGATACTTGACATGTAAAACCACTTAACAAAACGAACTACTGGGGAAAATTCCAAATATGCCATGTCCTCAACAATTATAGAGAAGTTTACATTACACTTGATCTAAAGAGTTATTAATATTTTTTTATTTTTCAGGACACTAAAGCTGATGCAATGAAATGCTAAAACTAACAAGAGGTGGGGAGGAGGTCCCTTTTCTGAGCAAGAGGGAGCTCAGAAAAGCAGTCAGCTTGAGGCAAGATATTTGAGAGCATTTAAGAAGCAGAACACTTCCAAAATACAGCCATTGTTTGCTGCAGCCCAGGAAAAGACATATTCTAAGCAACAGATATGAGTCTAGAAAGGCAAAATGTAGATACTGTTTCTTAGTTTTCACAGCTTTAAAGACAGTAACAGATCCCTCTGCTTTTTTAGAATAGACTTGGTTTTGTCTCTAAACGTGGTCACTGTTAAAAGGACATAGATAACAGGAGATAATCAAAGAACACACCATTTCTCTGGGTGCACTAAATTCATATTTGAACATGATGCCAAACTAAAGGTACATTTAGGAATCCTCAAAATTAGTATGTTTTCTAGTAGGCTCAGGGTGAGAGGAGCAAAGTATTGGGAAAGAATCTCTTACTGAGGTCAAAACCAAGTGAACTTCTTAAAAAAGACAAACTGTTTACAAACAACAGAATAGCACTTTTGAAGAGAGAGAAATGCACTCTTAAGTTGGCTCCAGAATGAACATCAAACATACGCAACTTATCTTGGTTGAATTTGAAGAAAAGTGAGGTGGAAGAGGGAAAGAATTTTAAGATAATTCAGTTTAAGTTATGACAGAGAGCACATGCACGTTAGACAGCGCAAGCTACTCACAACTGCTTACCCAAGATTCGTGGTACAGAACTGTGAGCAGGTGCATGCTGTAATCATAGTTCTGTCTTCTTAGGGGGCACCTGAAAATTCAGAAACAAAGCTAGTCTTTTGGAACCAGATGTTAAAAATCTCCATCAAAGTTCCTAAATTGTAACACAGGGAATCTTAGGGAAATGTGTGTTTGATTCACGTGCATTTCAGAATTACACCCAACCAAGAATAGTGTCTTGGAGGTGTGAGTATTAAGAATATGGGAGAAAGGGCAACTGTGAGTCTGTAGGAAAATCTACAAAATCCATAAATTTACAAATCTTCAGGAAATATTAAAAACTTCTTCCCCCTCTGTGCCAAAGTAGAATCCAACATACATAAGTCTGAACTCCTTTAAAGTCGGAACTCCTTTAAAACCTGATTTTAACAGTTAATACCAGGAGCAGTATTAAGCTTAGGTGCTATTTTAGCCTTACACATATAATAACTCACCAAGACAATAACTGGTATTACTGGAAGACACCCAGCCCTTTCTATACAGTGGCCACTGGTACAAGCACTTTGTTTCCTTCTTGTGACTGTTACCTGTCTGTGACAATTGTGAGCACATCTGTCTCCTGACAGTACCGCTCTCCTACAAGTTTAATGAGCTTCTTCTTTGCATGGTCATCCAAATTCAGGTTAGAAAGTTTAACCTTCAAATATAAGAGAAAACAACTTTAATTCCTTGGATAAATCCAATCTCTGCTTATCTTTTGAAATACTTGAGACAGTTTTGCACATCTTCTGCCAAGAATTACAAGGACAGCAATTCAGGATGCATTTGCAGCATTTCTTCTGATTGTATCATGTCAGAAGTCTTAACAAAAGGAAAGAATAATGTGAATATACAAACACTATATACATGCATAATAAGCATCTACGTAATGCCTTACAAGTCCCAAGACCAGTTAACATTAATGGACAGATCTGGACAGGATCCCACAGACGTGATTATTTGTGCATCATTTTGAATTTTCCCCAACAGGTGGAGACTTACAGACAAAATGAGCTAAAACTGATCAAAGTTGCTATGAAGATTGGCTCAAATCTCATCTCAAAAGGCGCATTGAAAACCCACAGCACAATCCTAACTTTACTACCACAAGGACAGGCAAGCGCTAAAAGAGTTTGTTCAGCAATCTCGAGCCCTGAAGGGTTTCAAGACCCAGCTGGATCAAGTCCCAGTAACCTGGTCTGATCTCACACTTTGATTTAAGCAACAGAACAGGCTGGAAATCTCCTGAGCTCCCTTCCAACCTCAAACAAGCCTGATCCTATGCTGAGAAGGCTGCTGTTCCTACTGCATACACATTGATGCCTGGAGGCCTGCCAACTCAAACAGTGCCACATTCATATGAACTGTTTTTCAATACCTGTGCACTTTCAGGGTCAAAAAATTAGCAATGAGAGGATCCAAGAAAGACACAGAGAACAAAGGCACTTAGAACCATTTTTACAAGGACACTCTTCAGAACGTACACTATTTTGCTTACATCAGAGCTTACTTAAATATTTATGAAATTCATTTCTTTATAGCAGATCATACTTGCCTGTTTTCAAAACAAACACAAGCATTTAGGGGTTTGAGACAAAGGCTGTTTACCAAAAATAGCACTTACTCTTAAAGTCACCACTCTTGCTTTGGGATTGCGAATAGATGTCCCTGAAGAAACATAATCTACTGTTTCGATTTCAATAGGAAAATGCTTTTCACATTTCTCATCACTATCCAGAGCACTTGGCCATTCAGTGCAGAAATCTGTATAATAAAGAGAAAGCACTACAAGTAATACCTCTTTGGTGTATTTGATTGGCTGGTTGGGGTTTTTTTTCCAAATCTATTGCAATCTATCTTTTCACTGGGTTTAATCCTCTTTGTACTGGGTTCCGCAAAACAGGATACAGTACTCCAGATGGCAATAGAAACACAGAATTGTCCAATTTTTAAGCGACTCTCAAAGATAACAGAGTCCAACCCCCTGCCATGGGCAGGGGCATCTTTCACTAGATTTGGCTGCTCAAAGCCCTGTCCAACCTGACCCTGAACACTTTCAAGGATGGGGAATCCACAGCTTCTCTGGGCAAGCCCTTTCAGTGCCTCACCACCCTCATCATAAAAAAAGCTTCCTTTGCCTAACCTCCACATTAGGTTCCCCTTACTGGCTCGCTGGCTGGCAGAGATTCTCTTGGTCTTCAGTAGATCCTGTACCTCCCCAGCAGACCTTGCTCTCACAGAGGGTTTCATGTATTAATAGCTTTTTGGTCATTAAACATAATCCAGAATGGCAACTGACTGAACCCTGTTTCAATCACAGAGTCTTTTGTGAATTCTGTCACAGTCATCACTCACCTTCCTCAAGGCACTAAACTATCAACTTCCCAGCACAAGCATGGCCTCGTTGAAGAGTAAAATTTCAGTCTTATTGCGGTGCTGAAAACCTCCTAAGACACATCTGCCAAGGAGACAGTACTAGCCATAGCCTGACAAACAACCAGCTTCACAAGTGTACCATGTCTCCCCTTCTACTTCATCATACACATTTACATTCTCACCTTTAAGAGCTGCACAGTGCTTCTTAATTGCAGGAGGAGTAAGATGCAAGAAATTGGGAATCTGAAACACACATTAAGAGTTACCACAATAATAGCTTTTTGTCTGTTCCTAAGTAAATGGACATGACTGAAATCTGATTACACTTCTCACATTTGTTAAGGTAATACAACACGCTGAATAAGATATTTAGATAAGTACATAAGTCTGATTTAGGAAAAGCCTTCAGTTAGCCCTAGTACAAAAGTCACAGGCATGATCACTCTAAAAAAAGTCTCCTGATTTCATTCATTTGTTACTTTACATTTGTTATCATTTTATTTAGAATCTAAAGAGGATTGTCCTATTTAATAACAGAAAACAGTCTCCAATAAAAACATTCCAATCAAAGCAGTGCAGCCTTATCAATATTAACTTTCAAATGACTACCCACCCACAGCATGTGTCTTACCTTAATAAGTTCTAAGTTGCCCTCTTTGGGTGGAGGTACTCCCCTCTTCACAGGGTAGCCCATTCGGATTGGGAGAGGCACAGAGGCAGGTTTAAAGGCAGCTGCTGTTGGATAAACACTGCTCCAGTCCTGATCAACAGCCATCCTCTCTGTTCTGGGAGGTGCAGACTAATCAGTAGAAAAGGACACAAGCTGGATGTGAGATATGCTGGTTTGTAAGACAAAGCAGGATCAACACACAAAACAGTGATTTCAGGAATCAATTCTCACAGCTAGAAATATCAAGACACCTTTACAGCAAAAGGTAGTGCTGTTTGTGTAGTAATTTTTAACAGAGAGCCTCTCCAATCTCGGCTACCTGGCCTCTTCCAATCTTCCATTTGCATTTGATTTCAGAAATGCTTAGAAAGAAGAACTTGCTATCTTCCTGCCTTGGAATAAATCAGCAGAGGAAAAAGGGAGAATCAAATCAGTATGGAATTAAAAACTCTGTTTCCTAAAAGGCCTGAGCACGTAGTGGGGGGCAAGACAATGAGTTTTAAAATATGGAATTCTTAAAGTGTGAACCAGTTCATAATGAACAGATTTTATTAACTGAAATTTCTTGCTATAGGAATTCCAGTATAGGAACAATGCAGAAGTGCATGTTGAAGAACTAGTTTATATCCTTCAATAACTGACCAAAGTTTCGTCAAATGCTTTTAAAAAAGCCACCAAAACAAACTGGAAAATGAAAAAGTCACTGCTTCTTTCCCCAAAACCTAAATTTTTAATTTAGAGAGGTAAAAGACAGATGGATATATGCCGTCAGCTGGTCTGACTGCTTTGGTGTATCATAAAATCTACTCTTGGAATTTAAAACAAAAATTTAATGTATCCCAGGTCTACTTTTACCCTTTGCCTTTAAAATATCATAAGTCATAATATACAACTTTTGAAATATATGTGTGGATGACATAAGAAAATTCTTAGTTATTAAATGTCCAGATACCACTTTTAAATCCACTGTGCAAGTACAAATTTCATTGATGCACAAGATTTTTAATTACACCAGAAGAAAATGCCTCAGACTTAAACCAACACTAAAATGTCTGATTTACTCAAAATGCACCTTTAAGTTACTTTTCAGGCCTGAAGTACATGGTGTCAATACAACTATTAGCTTACTGTTACATTTTGGCTTGAGAGCACAGAATGAAGAGAGCTGAGAGCTTACAGAATGGGGGTGCTGGCCTGGAACAGTCATAGGGGATTATTTCCCCAGGGTTTGACTGGAAAAGGGTTCCTGTTATGACACACAGCTTAGAAAACTGTCTCAAACACCTGAGTTAGCCACAAATCGTTTCAGTACTTACTGATCTTACAAACTGTGGTGTCCTGCCTCTTCTCCTTATTGAAGCTGAAAGAAAAAAAGAACAAAAACACATTTTAAATACAAATTATTATATAGTTGGGGGGGAGGGAGGAAGCATGCAGCATAATCTTCTGCTTTTTTTGCTTTTGTCTTTCTACCAATACCCATTCAAACTCCCCAGTCTTTACATGGAAGAAGGGGAAGATCAGGTAGACTGCAGATTGCTCAATTATATTTTGAAACATTTGGATAAAAAAGAATTGGAGGAGATGAGCGAAAGTAAACTTCCACCTTCATCCCTGTGCTTTCTCTTTCCCACATGGCTGTTCAGTCACAAATCACTCTCCCCCAGCAGCACAAGATGGATAAACCTAAGAGTTACTATTTCCAAAAGGACAATCCCATGGCTCCATCCTTTCCTTCTGATGGCACCATTTCACACCCTCTTTCATGCCTCTCTCCAGCTCCACTGACCTCTGTATGAAGAGTTTGCACCCTGGATTGTTTCTCTTCTTGAGCTGGGGACGGGGAACAGGTCGATCCAGCCTACTGAGCAGTCCCAGAGAAGGTGGAACAGAGGGTGTAAGAGTTTAACTCCTTTCAGCCACTCTGGCTTTACTTCACAGCCAACTGATACCACTTGGAGCTGTGGTGAAGGACTCCGAGGGGTGAATGAACACACCAAATACCACTGGATTTTCAAACTAAACAGAGACCTTCGTTTGCTTCTCTCCATTTCGTACCTCTCCTCAGGCTCTAAAACACTTCAAACCCCACTCTCCTAAAAACAACACCGTAACAACGTGGCCTCAGGCAAATGAAGGTGAACCCAAAGACATTTGTTTTCAAGTGTCTGGTTTGAGCTCCGAGGTTTTATTTTTTGGTACGTAATTAGCAAAAACACATTGAATGGGACTTAGGAGCTGATGTTTGGGGGGTTTTCCCTCATTAATGTCTTACAACCCTCGCTGGCAAAACCTTGCGGATTTCACATTTTTTTTGTTTTCCTTATTCTGAGACCTTTATGGACCCGGCTCTGCTCACCCTCTTCTTGCTACATAAAAATTCAAACTGAAGGGCACCTCCAGGGTTCTACCACATTGAATACACACCATGCCTCGCGGCGCTCTCACACACAGCCACACCTCACACCAGTATCAGTATTTCCGCTTACAAACACCCATCACTTCACCGCGGGACCCCTCGAACCCCAGCTTCGGACATCCCCGAGAGGCTCTCCCAGGGAACAGGCCTGGCCTCGCAGGAGCACACATCCCTTTTGGGAATCACCTAAACCAGGCACGGCTCCGACTCCCCCNGCTCCGCCCTCAGGGAGGCGCCGGGCGGCTCTGCTCGGGGCAGGGCGCTCAGCGCTGGGCCATTGCGCTAAGGCGCGCACTGTGGTGAGGCCGCTCAGGGCCCGCAGTGCCCCGGCTCCAGGCCCTGCGCACAGCACAGCCCGCCGTGTGCCCCAGAGCGATGTGCAGACCCCCCCGATCCCCGCCAGCCCTGGTGCTGTGCCCGCTGCCCCGGGCAGCCTGTTCAGCGCCCCAACACCCTCTGGGGCACGAACCCCCTCCCAAAACCCTGCCTGAACCTAGACACAGCTCCAGCCGTTCCCTCGNCGCTGCCGCGGCCCTTCCCTGCCGCTCTCCGCGGCCGCCGAGGAATGGGCGGCGCGGACCCAGCGAGGCGCGGGCGGCGCTGCCCCGGGGCCAGCGAGGGACAGCCCTTCCCGGGGCAGCCCGGCATTTCCCCGCAGCCCGGCACCGGAGCACAGCCCGGCANCCCCGATCCCCACAGAGACCCCTGCCTGTGCCCCTGTCCGCCTGAGGAACCTGCAGGTGCTGAGGTCTCCCTTCGGCCTCCAATTTAATTTGGGGGGAATTTGTGGGGGGTTTTTTGTTTCGTTTTGTTTTGTTTTCCCACCCAGCCTGGTGAAAACAGCCAGGAAGCACTGTTCAGAACAGGAGATCTTGACAGCGCCTCAAGAAGAAAAGTTTTAAGTCAATGTAGCTGTAAATTAAAACAGGGTCACCAGCACAATTTGTTGAGATGAGACACAGTTGGGAAAATCTGTGTTTCTGGAAACTAGTTATCAAAACCTGCTGAGAGTTTGGTGACATTAATCTCCCTCATGCTGTTCAGTCAGAACCTCCTGTCTCTTTCTCACATCCTTCACCTGCCCTTTTTTGTTGCAGAGCAAATTGATTCATGCTGGACGACATCTGAAACATGCTGAAACCTCGTCTGAACAACTATGGACTGTGACTACGCACCAAACAAGAAAGGACTCAAATGTTTGACTCTTATTTTTTTCACAGTGAAAGAGCCTCAGATTGAAAATTATCTAAATAGCAGCCTGGAAAGTCCTGTATTAAAGAAATGGAAGCTGCTCAGAGCCTGGTCCTTAGAACCCACTAAAAATGAAGTGAAATATCAACAGGCACGTTATGAGTTTGCTCTGGAACACAGCATAGACCACTCACACATGCACTAGAGGGAAAGCTCCTTTCAGCTATTTTAGCCACCAAACAAGCCTTGATAGGGAAACACAACTGCTGGTAGCACAAATGGTCCCAGTAAACTACACAGATTTCCACGACTAGTTGAAAAAGATGTGCACAGTTTTATCCATTTGGTATTTATTTTATGTAAAATAAATCAGTATATCTTCCAGAAGGACAGGAAATGTAAAAGGGGGAGAAGTATTCTAAGGAAAACATGTGAGTAGAAAAGACTGCAATGATTTGTATATATCTAGAAAATGATAATATTGCCAGATATTGTGTGGAATTGGAGCAATAAAAATCAAATGACTGAATGTTTTTCCTTACTGGAAAAATTACTTCCCGTTCCATTTGCTTCTCCCTCCTGCTTTTTAACTGGACTCACAAATCTCATCTCAAAAGACATGTTCAAAGTCCACAGCACAACCCTAACTTCACTACCAGGAGAAAAGGCAAGCATTAAAACAGGTTGTGCAGAGAGGCTGAACAATCTTGAGCCCTGAAGGGTTTCAAGACCCAACTGGAAAAGGTCCCAAGTAAACCTGGTCTGACCTCACACCTGCCTTGCTTTAACCAAGGCTGGGAATCTCCTGAGCTCCCTTCCAACCTCAAATATACCATGATCCTATGCTGAGAAGGCTGCTGTTCCTATTGCATACACACTGATGCCTGGAGGCCTGCCAACTCAATACAAACCAGTAATTTCAGGAATCAATTCCCACAGCTAGAAATTTCAAGGCACCTTTACAGCAAAAGGTAGTGCTGATCTGTAAGGGAATTTTTAAAAGAGAGCCTCTCCATTCTTGGCTACCTGGCCTTTCCCAATCTTCCATTTGCATCTCATTTCAGAAATGCTTAGGAAGAACTTGCCATCTCCTTGCCTTGGGATAAATCAGCAATGGAAGGAAAGGGAGTCAAACAAGTATGGAATTGCAAACTCTATTTCCTAAAGGACCTGAGCATGTGGGGTGGAGGGCAAGACAATGAATTCTAAAATTCTGGAATTCTCCAAGTGTGAACCAGTTCATAATACCCATGTTACTAAGGATTGGATGGAAGCAGGGTTTGGCTGCTAGTGTCCTTATCCATGAAGATTTTTTTTATCATGAAAAAGATGACTCCCCAAAGGTGATTGTCACTTCCCAGAGCTGCGCAAGGCCAGTCCTGTCTTACATGCTTATCAGTGACTGTGACCGAAAGCACCGAGTGCCCCCTCAGCCAATTTGCAGGGATGACACCAATTTGTGCTGGCATTGTTGATCTGCTGGAGGGTAGGAAGGCTCTGCAGAGGGACCTGGACAAGCTGCATGAATTGTCTGAGGCCAATGGGATGAGATTCAACAAGTGTCGGGTCCTGTGCTTGGGTCAGAAGGATTCTCAGAGTGTAGAAGTCTTTGTGACTTAACTGTGGGCAGAGGTTCCGTGTTGTCTGTTGCTGTCAGTTGCTCCTGGATGTCCTTCAGTTGTCCCTTGGGTCACCTACAGACCTGCAGAACCTTAAGGCAGGTTCTGCTTGACAGGATGACCTGTGAAGGGTCAGATTTGCTGCTGCCTGGGTGGAATGTCCCTGAACAAGGTAAGGACGTTTCCCTTCCCCCTGGCTTTTCTCCAGAGCATCCCCAGCAGCTGGCTGCAGCCACATCTATTGACAGTTCTGACAAGCCAAGCAGAGGCTCCACTGCTGGAACTCAAAAGGCTCCCCAGTCCCTGCTCCAACCTCCCATCTCAGCTGCCTGAGGACACTGACATCCTGTCTCAGACTTTTCATTCTGAATCAAAACACTGCTGTTGATCAAAAAGTCTTCTGCAGGTTGTTGTGTGGTGTTGTGCCACGTCCTTCTCAGGGCCACAGAGAGATTTGCCACCCTTGACAGGGCGGGGACCTAATGAAGCAGGTACCTGTGGGGACAGCATTGCTGTTCAGTACAGACTCTTTAAAGTACACAATGCCCAGCTCCTGAGGAAAAGTTCCTTCCTGGGGAAGGGCTGCTGGGAATTCACGGTGAGGAGCACCATGCCAGATTGGTGCCAGTCCTTCCTTCTGTTTGGATGATCTTTCCTTTGCCTTCCAGTCCAGACCTTGCCTCCCATCCAAAATTATGGCCAGAAAGAAGCAGGTTTGGGAACATTAGGGATATTAACACCCATGTTACTAGTCATTGGGTGGGAGCAGATTTTGTCTGCTAGTATCCTAATGAATAAAGGTGTTGTTATTGTGGAAAGGTGACTTCCCATTCCACTTCTTGGTATAAGAAACACCTCCTTCACCCATTTACTTGACCAACTTAGGTCAAGTCAAGGGTGCGGGGACCTTGATCTGCTTTTTGACACTTCCACAGACACTGGGAAGCACAGCTCATTTCTGGGACCAGTGGGGTACGTTCCACTCATTACATTTGCAGCTCATCAGCACTGGTGAAATAGCACCTCAATCTCCAGCTGTGAAAGGGACATTCATCTTTCTGAGGACAGAAATGCTGGTCTGAAAATACTCAGGCCATTTCTAAAAACCTGCATGAAACTTAATGCCCTCTGCTGTGCCAGGTAGTGTCGTCATGTGTTTCTGACTGTTTTCTCTGAAATCTACTACTCTAAGGAATATGGAAGCTACTGAGAGTTATCTTTTGTTGATTAAGATCGGCTTTTCACACAGAGCTGTTCAAGAGAACTTGTTCTCTCTTCTTTCTGCAGTCTGACCACAAGACATAGCCAAGTTTGCCCAAAGCATGGCTAACAGCAGCAATCCTTTTCTTCTCCCTACCTTACTGTTCCTGCTGCAGAACACGAGCAACCCTGAAACCTCCATCTCTCCTGCTGGCTATGAAATTACAGAATCTCCACCCACAAGACCTGGCTCAAGGAGGAACCACACTCTCTTAGACTATGGACTGACGTCGGGGGAAATTGCAGCAGCCAGCATGGTTTGGGGAGTGTTGTGGCTGGTTTCCATCTTGGGAAACTTCCTTGTTTGCTTAGTCATCCATAGAAGCAGAAGGACACAATCCACCACCAACTATTTTGTGGTCTCTATGGCTTGTGCAGACCTGCTCAGCACTGTTGTGAGCGCGCCCTTCTTGCTTCTTCAGCTGACCTACGGCAGGTGGATCCTGGGGAATGGGATGTGCAAGCTGGTAAGGTACATACAGTACCTCACCCCGGGAGTCCAGATCTACCTGCTCTTCACCATAGGTGTGGATCAATGCTACAGTCTTGTTTACCCCCTGAGCTTCAAAATGTCCAGGGAGAAAGTCAAGAAAACTATTCTGGCCTCTTGGCTCTGTGGTGCTCTGTTTGCATCACCAGCTTGTTTTCTCTACAGCTCCAACAGCGACCATCACTGCAACTTTTTTCTGCCCGATTCTTGGGAAGGAGTCTCCTCCAGTATCATCCGCCTCCCTGTGCTGTTTTTTTTGGTCCCATCCATCCACACTATGCACTTCTATGAGAAACTCTTCACCTTTATTTGGAGAAAAGGGATTGAAGACATGGCTGGCAGGAGGACTACAAATTTTATCTCAAGAAAAGTGAAAATTGTCAAGATGTTCTTCATCTTTAGCTCAGTTTTCCTCCTGTCCTGGCTCCCTTTCTACATGGTACAGGTCTGGCACCCACAGGAAACAGACTACAGAAAGAGTTCCTTGGTTTTCCTGGCCACCACCTGGATCTCTTTCAGTTCTTCAGCCTCTAAGCCAATTCTCTTCTACATCTGTAATGCAAACTTCAGAAGACAGATGAAAGAAACTTGTTGCATGTCTGCCAGGAAATATCACAGAAGCAACGTCTTCACCATTACTACCAGTTCCAGGACAACCAGAAAGAATCGCATTTGGATCACAGATATCCCAGCACTAGCCCAAACTGTCACCAAAGACTCCACCTCTGACACTTTTAACAGACAAGTCAAGGCGTATGAGCTTGCCAGGACTGATGAGTCCAATACTCAAAATAGGTTTGCCTAGGAGGCTTCATTGCTTTCAAAAGCAATGTGTGTGCTATGGTGGTGCTATAGACCCCCAGAAGAGGGGTCTTTCACCCTTTCAAGCAATGTATAGTTACACCTTTTAGGGTAGAACAAAAATGCTCTATTATATTAAATGCCTTGGTTTTGATACGTTTTTCATTTTCAGTTACCATGTTCTGCTGTGGGGAACTCCTCTCCCAGAATCATGAGCAATGTTTTTCTACAAAATAAGAGTCTTTACACTCTCTATCTCTAGGGGAAAAAGGGGAAAAAAAAACACTGCTTGTTTTAATCCCTCTATGGGATGGGCCATGGTGCATAAATATCTAAATCCACCCAAAGCCATTCCTTTTGATAACACAATTATTGGTCAGAATGCATTATGAATGATGTACAGTGATTGATTACTACTGCTAATTACAATATAAACTTTTCCATTATCGATTTCTATGAGATTTTGGTTACTTTTAGCTGTTTTGAGTTATGGAATGTCCATTCAGTGTTCACAGTGGGTGGAAAAAGGACAAAAAAAAAAAAAAGATGAAATTTTAATAGCAAGGGTTCAAAGCTAGAATTAATTATTTAAATAATAAAAATATTTTTATTCTCAAAGTTAATTCTGAAGCTAAAAATGTCCAGATATCAAAGACAGCTAGGCATCCAGATGAGGATCTGGGTTTGGATGCTCAAAGAGGTTGAATCTATCCTGAAACTGAAAGTTGAAAATTTTATGTCCTGAACTGAAAATTGAATTGTTAGCAGTAGTAAGGTGCATAGACACACTCTGGAGAGTACATATTCTTCATGCTGTACCCAAGGGATGTAAAATTGCACTGACTATCATATAATGCATTCACAAATATGCCTTATAAATAATAACTGCTTTTCCAATTAAAAAAGAATATGTTATTATGTCTTAATTTTCAGCATATTTGTCAGACATGCCCTACTGCCTTCACAATAGTGTGTCACTGTTGAGGTCAAGAGAAAGGCTCTGTATTTGCACTCACCTATGCTCCTGCCAATATCCTCATGATAGAAGCCTTGCAAGTCAGTTATTGCATATGAATACAAAATAGAGAATTGTGTTAATATGTAAAATTTTTAAATCTTTGGTTTACATTTGCACTTAATATAATTAGTGAATTTTACAAATACAAAATGATGACTTAGCTGGTCTTATTGACCTTCTGAAGTCCTTGCTCTGTATTCTCACTAGAATGTTCTTAGAAAACACTCTGCATTTTATCTTATTTTCCACATTAGGGTAACATAAGAAGAGACGACTTGTTCAAAGCTTGTAGTGCCAGTAATAGAACAAGATCAACTGCAGGTGTTATGTATTAGCTTGGAGTTCCTGTTTCATGACTTCACTGCGGGTCACTTGCACATCTTGGTTTGCAGTATCAAACATTATTAATTGATTTTAAAACCCTCTTCAAATTTTCCTGTTTTGCTCGGAATAATCTAGTTAGTCACAATTATTGTTTAAACATCAGCTTTCAGTAGAATGATCCATATTCAGCACTCTGCTGCTTGTGTTAGACTTTACTCAAGAAGAACATCAAATTGTCTACTTCAAGAGGGTGTTTTTAAAGAAATATTTATGGGATGTTCTAGTTGCTGAAATACACAACTCTCAAGTTGTCTCTCTTCCTCCAGAATCCTTACTGTCAAGGCAGCTTTTTTTCTACAGCTAATTTTAAACAGAACAAATTGTGTCTTATCACAGATGTCTTTCTTTAGATTTTTTGGATTCAGCCAAGCTAAACACAATCCCAGATCTCCAAAAGTTGGACAAAACTGGACTGAAGTGCCTCAGACCCAGAATGTCTTTGCTGATCTCATCATACTCAGCTGAGTGTATTCATTCTGTGACGTGTACTAGAAGGAGAAGGATTTCTGCAGCCACCAAGGTTTGCTCAAAATCTTCCATCAGGACTCCATTCCATCATGTCTGGCTTCTCCAACAGATGTGTACCTAAAAACATCCAGTCCACACAGTCAGAGCTGATTTCTTACAAAATAAAAGCAAGAAAAACATGTCAGCACTATTATTAATAAGTGCCGAGGAAACTGTTTAAAATACCACATTGCTTATTCTTTCCTGGAATTCACTTATGTGTGTGTGCATGACAAAATACTTGAGCGCTTCTGTATTTCCTCTGCTGTTTATGGTTATTTTTCTGTAAGGACATAAGTCCATTTTGGCTGAACATTGTTAGCCCCATAAAGCTTGAAAAAGAGTTGTTCTTTTTAAAACTGAAGAGTGAAAGAAAAAAAGGAGAAACCAATGCCAATAATACAGCGCAAGTGACCATAAGACAAAACCAAGAGGACAATATAAATACAGTATTTTTCAGTTTTTCATTACCATCACTTTTTATTCAAAATTACTTCAAATATAAAATACTTTGTCGGTATTTATTTATAGTTGCTATGTAACTCTTTGGCAAATGGTACTGTACAATTAATACATCTGTGGTAATTTTTTTTTTAATTTAATATTTTTTCATCTTAGGAAGCCTTTCCAGAAATCTAAAAAATAAAATAAACTTGTGTCATCTCTGTTTTGAAGATATTTATACTTGAATGCTTCATTTGAATGTTTTTTCATGAACAGTAGCTTAATTCCATCACAGAGAAACTAGTTAAGATTAAACAGATATTCATAACACTAAGTGGTTATTGCAGTCCCCTTACAAGTACAGTATCTTGAAATCAACAGACCTATCAACTGGCCCTACAAATTCACCTCAGGACATGTTCTTTGTATACTTCTTTAGTATACAGGCGCTCTTCTTGTGTTTGGAAATGCACACACATTTAAAAAAAACCACATTTCCAGTTACATTACAGTAGAACTGGAACCATTTTTTTGTTTGAAACTATGATTTTGCATAAAAATGGTATACAGACATGCTATTTAGAAATTCAGATAAGCTGAAAGGTACTGGAGGTGTTAGATAAGTGCTTGTTCACTGCATATAGTTAAACCACAGATTATGTTAGCACTGTTTTTCTTTTCCATTTTTGTGATTATTTTTTCCCATCTCCTTAGTGAAAAATTCAGCATTTACAAGGGTTCTCAGCTCTCTCAACAAGAGATTATGGTTCCTCTGATTTCTCAGTGAGATTCAATTTCACATGGACCACTCCATAACCAAAATTTTACTGATGAAAGAGAGAATCTGCTTCTCTGGTCAAAACCTCCTGGCTGACATTCTGAGTGAGCTGAGCAGTGGCACAGCTCTTACAGGAAGCTCAATACCGTTCTGCTTGTGTGAAAGCTAAGTCAGCCTGGGTCAATTTGATTGCTTGGAACACTTGGGGAAGACCCTTGGCCAGCCTCTGTGATTGTGCTTTTTAAATCTATGCAGAATAAATTATGTCTGACTTTCTGATCATGTGGCACATGTGCACTGTATGTGTCATACTCTAGAAGCAGTAAAGAGTTTAGAATTGCCACAGAAAGCAATAGACAGTTGTCTTTAAAAAAATTACAGGAGATGGAAGTAAGAAATAGGAGATTTCTTGCTGAGCATATTCTTCATTTTGGGCATGAGCTGTGTAATTTCAGAAGAGTTACTGCCTCAGGCTCCAGCTTAGTACAGGAGAAGGTAACATGGACCTGTTACATTAAGAATTTCACGTGTAGTTTTACTTCTCTTTAATGTCAGCTTTGTAATCAATGGAGAGTTGTACAAAAGAGCCCACAGCCTACAGAAAAGAAGCTCTGTGGAAATCTTCAAATAAAATGAATAAAATGTCATAGTTGACTTTTTGATCTCATATATGTAAGTATAAAAATGCAGAACTGTACTTGTTCTTAAAGGATCCTTGTCATCTTCCCAAACTGTCTCTTCAGTTAGAACACATAGTTCCTATGTAAAAAGTCTCTGCTGAAGCCATAATTCTATTTTGGTCAATCTGTTCAAATATACTTGAAATAAGCATCCACTTTTCATGGTATTCAGTTACAACCTCAGTACCAATAACAGTATCCTTTTCCTCAAGTGCATCACTAATGATTTAAACAAACCCAATCAAACAATGCTGGAACACTTAATATAATTGAAGATAGGAATCAAGTAACAGTTGAGGTTCTCTATACAAGAATTTATATTGCCTCATTATTTGAAGGCTCTCCATGCCTGTTATCTGATACCTCCTCAACAGTGACAATAGGGACGGTATTTCAAGCAGTAATTTTGTCTTCCTTTTATGCAACATGAGCATAACAACAGGTACTTTGCCCTACATGGTAGCAGTTTATCCTGCAATTTATTAATACCCAGATATTAAAAATACTGTTGTTTTCTATAAAGTTATACTATGACTAAAATTAAAGAATTCTGCTAACCTAGTGAAGAGCACTAAACTAAAAGACTGAGCACACCTTAAAATGCAGACCAAGCTGTTGTCCAGGTAGAATAAGATAAGAGCAGTAGAATTTGGCTGCATCATTCTTAAAAACAACTCTCATGGAATGCATTATAATTATTGCTTGATTTACCATAGTGCCTCAAATGGCAAACAGCATCAGGACCCTATGATGCTGACTTCCCATAAACAAAATTTTCTTAATCAGTGTCTAATGCCAAATTAGAAAATGCACTCTTGTAATATAAATTTCTCCTTATCCTCAATATTTTAATTTAACAATTCTCTTTTTTCCAAAAGCCTACTGAAATGACAGTACAAGGACATTGGCACAGTAGCTGTCTAATGGAAAGTAGTGCACTTGAAACTTAGATGAACTATGGTGCAAAAGTCATGGAATTAATACTTTTCAGAGTTGCTTCCTTCAGAGGAAAACATACTCCTTTGTCAACTCTTTCACCTGGTTCTCCAGCTTTTATCCCTCCCCTCCTTGTAGTGGGAGACAAGGTGAAGTAGCAACAGGATACCAAGCTAAGAAACTGAGGCACAGAATATATAAATTCTTCATGGAAAAGTGAAAACTATCCTGAAAGATTGTGAATTGATAGTTAAGCCGCACAATTAATTTGCTTATCTGGAATTTTTCAAACACACACACATACATACACACACAAAAAAGCTGACCACATGACATCCTTGCTGTAATTAGTGTCCTCCTTTCCTCACAGTGCTGCTACCTGTGCTGTTCCATGGTGTCTTTATACCTTCCTCACACACATTTTTTTGTATCAGAGATGCTTCCCATTCAACATCCCCCAGATGCACCCACCTTGTGTAAGGACACACTAGCCCATAGCTCTTTAGTGATGTAAATCACTGATTTGAGAATAAATGGAAATAAGGACAGGAGCTCCCAAGTGTTATTCCAGATGCTGGCCCAGTTTTAAAAACAACCTAATCTGGAGAACCACTTTGAAAACGTGAATTCCCTTCTTTAACCAGGACTAACTGAAGAAAACTTTATACCTGCACTTTCCTTGCTTGTGCGGAGTGTGATCTGGGAGTTCTTCTTTGCATCAAATCCTTTCTGCATTTTTATGGGAGTTTAATAGGATTTGGGTTCCCTCTTAGCTGCTGGAGGTGATAAAAAGTTTTGGGGGGTGCAGGGTCTGTGTCAGGGCAGAGGGGTCATTGGGCAGTTTCTCCTTGCTCTCTCCAGTGTGCTGAATCCCATGGGCACCATTGAGTATTCTCTGGAATGGAATAAACCATCGGAATATGGTTTCAGTAGACTAGCTGTTGTTCTTTCCCCCTCTTTCCATTCCTGCAGGATGAGGACAGCCATAGGAGCTCTGATTGTGGGCAATACCCTTGGGTGTGTACAGTGCTGTTATTATTTCCAGACTGAAAACTGCATCCCTCAAATGAAAGGACTCAGTTTGCCAGTGGATATTTAACATTGACATCCTTCTCACCCTCCCCTTTGGGTTACATCTTCATCGTGTCACCCAGGGCTTTACTGTGGAACATTTAACAGCAATATTGTACCTACCACTGCAACCAGCCCTTCTTCCCTTTTCTTTGCACAAAATGGCAGAGTTTGCCTAGAAAGAATGGGTGGTTGGGGAAATGGGGGGAAAAAATGAGACAGAATAAGCAAAAGGAGGAATACTATATGTTTGGTTTCATTTTGGGATTGCTATATATGTCTGTTATCAGTGGGGTTTATTTTAAGAGCTGCCTATTTTTCTCTGTCTTCATGGTCAAAGGTTGCTGAATGGTTTAACCAGCCAGTCAAAACCAGAACTAGATATTTCCAAAAGAAAATTTCAGTCCATATGCTTACAGTGTTGATGAAATCTCAAAAAATTAAAGGGACAGGTGTGGTAGGAACAGGCAGAGAAACTGATCTGAAAGTAGTTACTAGTTCCTCCTGTAATGATCATGTGAATTAATGCATTAATTCATATTTCCACCAGACAGATAGAATTTGTTTAATTAGAATCAGGATAAAAACCATAGTTTAGATCTTAGAATAAGATTTATTATAAGATCAATACATTTATAATGTGTAGCATACCAAAAGACTGACATTTTCTTCATATCACAGCTGTTACTAGGTTCAGGCATTTCTTGAAGAATTTGCACTTTTTGTTTAATTTTTCCAGTAAAATATTTTAGTTTCATTTCGAACAGAGAGGAAAAACCTGCGTAACTGAAGGAGTTAATTTCTTACATCAATTCCATCATGGAAATGAGAGATTTGTGGAATTGTTAGATACTACTCTGGGTCAAGCAGTCAGCCTTGTAGACTATCCATATTAATACAAAAATAATGAAGTAGTGCCAACTGATGCATAAAAGGCAATTTACCACTTCAGATCTTTCTCCATTCTGTAAAATGCTACAATATATTTAGTGTGGAAAACTTTTGGAGAGAATGGAAGCCCAGTGTCACAATCTGCTGGGGTTTTATGCACCATCCTTCCAATATCATAGTGCATCAGTCATGATCATCTTAGTTTACTGTCAGCATGTCCTTGTGAAGAAGAATAATGGTATTCATGGTGCACATTACATGGATTGCAAAGTGCTCTACAGACAAGTACCTGACATATTTGCAAGACAAATATTGCCCCATTTTTCAACCTACAGTTCAAAAACTAAATGTACAGGGGCTACTTTTATGTGAACTTGGAGGTCAAGCCTGTGCCCCGTTTCAAGATCCCTAGTTATGCAGAGTAACCTCTGGTTTGCTTGTAAGACTCTTGGCCTACCATGCTGGGTAGCTTAGGCAGAAAGCAAAGGTTGGCATTTTGCCCCTTAAAGGCAGCCTGGGCACAACCAGGTGAAGCCACACATCATGCTGAATATGTGCCCTAACATGATCACTGCTAGGAAAAGGTTCTATAGCTAAACCAGAACTCAGCAGTGTCTGATTTCTGGGCATCCAGTCCTGGGAGTGGAGTTCACAAACACCAAGCAGACATTCAAGAGCACTGTATGCAGAAGGCTTACGTCCTGAGATTGGAATTGGAAATGGATAGAGGAGCGCAGGAATGTTTTGCAATTCTCATCTATTATTTACCCTTCAAAATATTTTCTAGCACTTTAGTTCCATATTATCCCTTTATGTTTCTCGCATGACTCATTCACACTTTTTTTCTAAAATACAACCCCCGGAGGGGACAGTGATGCTATCAGTGGTGCTATGTTTAGATTACTTTCCTGAGAAGTGTCTCCTCAACAAGACTGGGTTCAAATATATATCTCAAAACCAGACATTTCCCTGTGGCTCCCCATCCTGGCCGTTTGGTTATAAATTACCAAGTTTGCTGTGCCTAGTGCTAAATGCAGTGCTGTCAGGGTGATGGAGATGTGCTCTCTGAGCACATGGGTGGCACCAGACCCATCAAAATTAAACATGCGACGGGAGCCCAGCCATAAAAGCCACACATTTGTATATATGCAGTTGCAGAGTGTTATATATAATATAATGTTACTAATGAAAGCTTCAACATTTAGACATTCCTGAAATCATGCGTATCACGTAAGTCATAAATTAGTTATATGACTAATTGCCTTTTGAGATTTTGACCCAAAGATGTGATATACTACGTTTGGGGAGTATATGAAGGAATGAGTTCACGTCTTCCACAGTTTAGTCTAATAAAATCTTAACACTAAATCATCTTTTCCTCAATCAAGACACAGAAGTCAGGTGCTCTGGTTTCTATTTCTGCCATGGTTTCAGACCCGCTGCTATTATGTTAAGTTTCTGCATTTGCAGTAAAATTGAGTACTGTTTTTCTCTCAAAGGAGACTTACATGTAACTTTAAAATATCCAAGATAATTACTGTTTGGTTAGGAGGTTTTTTTGTTTTGTTTTGTGGGGTGTTTTTTTTTAATGCTACTTCCATAGAGCTTGAATAATTATATTCAGGAGAGGTCAGAGGTGAGGACAGACAGCATTTTTTTCATTTAGGAAATTATTGTCTGGAAAAGTTAATAGAAAGTATAAAAGCATTAATTGATACAGAAAGAATTTCAAGGAAGAAGCATGAGCAAAAAGGAGAATGATCTGTGTGGCTCCAGTTAGGTATCAGTTCTCAGTGTCTGCTCACCTGCAGTACTATGTGGAATATTATATTGGATTCTGTGCACAGTGTAAACTGAGTAACACAGCATCCAAGGAATGTTCTGTGGGAGGGGGGTGTGTGTGATTTTAGAGAAGTAAAACCAGACTACATATATCAAAAAAACCAACCAAACAAAAAACCCAAAAACCTAAGAGGGTTTGGGTTTTTTTTTGTTTTGTTTCTAGTGGTATGGAAATATAACTGGGAAACTAAAAAGTAACTTTCTGGAATAATCGTTTCAAAGAAGAGAGGTCTTAGCCCCATCATCAGTTATGATAGAAGCTGAATGCTGTGCAATGGCAATGTTCTCCTGCTGATGAGAACCATAAGATGAAATAGTTTGTTCCATTCTCAGCCACATGGCTCTGGAAAGTGGGAAGCATCTTATGCTCAGAATGCTGGCATTGCAGACCATAGTCTGCTTTCTGTTACAAAAAGGAGCAAAAGAGAGAAATTCGCTTTCTCATTCCTGATTAGAAAGGTCAATAGTTATGTTTGGGATTCTCTTCCTTTTAAATTAATACAAAAAATGAGCTGTAGTTCAGAAAGGCAACAACATTAAAGAACTCTGATTTTCCATTACTTAATGTAACAATGAAGTGCTGCTTTTGGCTTTGCCAAAACTTTGATGGAAAAAAACCCAAACAACTGAAGCTGCCTGTTTAGACTTATTCAATATGAAAGCCTGCTGCAGCTACAAGCAACACCTAATTCAGGGTTTAAAGATATGCAATAAGGAAATGCTACTTTTAACCCATTGCAGTGAAGTGTATGCAGAGAAGAAAAGGACTGGGAGGAAAAGGACCACAATCCTCAGCAAAATCAAGCTGTTGCTTGTGATGGCTGGTTTTGACAACCAAAAGAGACAAAAGTAGCCTCTCTCTGGAGCGGTCCAAACTGTTCCCTGATTCTCTCCCTGCCTTTTGCAAGGGCAGCCATATAAGGCAGCCAAAAGGGAGGGACCCTGCGTTCCTTAGGGTGGGACTTGATAAGCCGAGGGCAAAGCCAGGCAGCAGTTCCCCTCCCTGCACCTATCTAGGGAATCTGTTGTATGGAGCTGAGGCAGCAGCCAAGAGAAGGAACAGGACACACAACAGGAGAAGGTGGGTGCTCTTTGCCAGCTGGTTTCTGTGGGATCCCGTGTTTTGACTAACCAGGCTAGCAGAGGTGTTTCAGGTAGCTTTGTTTGCCATTGCCTTTGCTACAGGCACTTGTCTAGGTAGCCTCATCACCCTGAAGTAATGAATGTACTTCTTGTAGGTGTTTCTTACATACCTGTTGTAGGTTGACTTGGATGAAGGGCTTTGTGTTTTAATTTTAATGTTTGGCCCTTCCAGATTTTGATTAGGAGAACTGATGAGGGAGGGGATGTATTTCTCTATCTGCTATGGGACTAATGTAGAAATGTGAACTGATGTCCACCTTTCCATGACCAGTGTTAAGAAATGAGCACAGTGTTAAAGTGTATACATGTAAATATTTTGTGGAATAACTTGGAGGGCTGTGTTCAGGGGTACTGCAATGGGAGTTCATCCACTACACGTGAGGTTCTTTAAGCAACAGCAAAAAATAAGCTTCATTTAAAAAGAGGGGGTAAAGGCTGAAATTCTCTCTCTTTAAAATACTGTATTTTGCTGAAATTAAGTAACTCAAAATGTGGGTGTGAGTCTCTGCTGACAGAGGAGCAGTCAGCTGCAGCTCCTTAGCACGTGGGATTTATGTTGCAGATAACACATTACACTACACTATGACATTACAGATGTAATTTTGACATTAACATCAACAGTGCATTGAAGTTAAAATCACCTCTCACGATACTTTTAATATTCTCATCTTCTCATAATGTTTTCATATTTTCATTTCAGCTAGGCATTTCAAATGAGGAAGCTTTTCATGGTGGTATCTAAGAAATTAGGCATTACAAAAGGCAGCTGCTCTCAGTCTCACAAAATTATTAGTATTGCTGTTGACTATTGACAGCAATTTAAGTCTGCCATGTGAAATGTGTTGATTTAGAAGAATCTTCTTGTGTATTCTATTTTTTTCTAGTTAGAAACTCTTGCTTGAGAGTAGCAAAGTTAGCTGCAAACATTAAATGGCTTAAGGAAAATTGAGAATCAGGCCAGGAGTCTTTGTCCTTTTTCTTTCTAGCAATATTAACCTCTCAAGATCAGTTATCATTAATGACATCCTCCTCTTTACACTTGAGAAAAAGTGTTCCAGAGTACCATGGACTGAAAGATCAGATCCCATGAGGTCACTGAAATAATTTTTTTCAAGTCTTAAAACCTTAAGATCTCTTGAGGTGGAGGCGTTGAAGTGCAAACCTCAGTCATGTGTGTTTTGGGCAACAGCAAATTTATAAACACCTGGAAATTTTCACAGCACCATCTCTGATCAGGACACTTCAAGAACTGCTCAGCTTAAAATAATCTCATAGCATTGGCTCTCAAGACAGCCCTGCTGCTCTAAGAGTGTTGCATTACTTAAAGAGTTTTAAGGTTCCTTCTTAACAATGTAACTTTGAAGCTTAATTTTCTTGCTTCCAGAAGTCTGAACCTCTTTCCTCTCCCAGGCTCCTGCTACATCTGGTGTCTAGCACGTGTTGTTGTCTAATACATTTTTCTGATTTAATTCCAGAGGCTCTGAGTGACAGCAGGTGACAGGCTGACAGCTCACACTTGTGTCACAGCGAAGCTCTGTGATAGCAGCACAGTCTTCAGCTGCTGGAGAACACGCCGGACAGGGAGGACATGCAATACCTTCTTCATGATTTTAAATATTGATCAGAGTTAGTAATACCTGTGCATTGTTACAGGATGTCCTGTGATAGTGGAGAGACTGTTGGGTACCCCATGGATAGGCGCTGTGGAGAGGAACAAGCCTCCACTTTTCAGCAGAGCACTCTGAATGGAAATAGGAAATCTGCAGCGTTCCTGGAGCTCAGGGGCAACTTAAGCAACATGCAGTATTCTTCTGTGGCGCTGGATGCAGAGACCTCCGTGAATAATGGACCCGGGATTCCCCGGAACCCCACGGAAGGCAGGAAGGCTGCACCCTTGGCGGACAGTGAAGTCGGCAGGGCCCGTACGATGGAGTGTTTCCGTGGCCGCTCTTTAACTAAAACCAGCACACAGGGAGATGTCTACAACTTCCTGGAGAGGCCCAGTGGGTGGAAGTGCTTTATCTATCATTTTGCTGTGTAAGTACCTACATTTTCACATGATCTTTGGTGTAAGAAAAATCTGGAACCAGCCATAAATCACAGTGCGTGAGGTCCTGGGCTGAAAACCTGTTGCAGGAGTAATCTCTTTGAAAGCAGTGGAAAAGCCAGTTTCTCAAAGGATCAGTCGCTGCATCCATTAACATTTCCGAAGGAGGGCTTTTTATTCTTCAAGTGATATTTGTTTTCAAATAAGTACCCTGTGTATTTGGTATTTCCGAGGGTGAGTCCTGTATGTTCGTGGCTGATTTAGCTGCTTTACATTGTTGTCGCTTCAAACACTGCAATTTTTATCATGAGATGTGGAAGGTTCAGCTATGATCAAATGCATCATGCTTTCCTAAGTTTGCTCATGCTAAAGTGCCAAAACAAGTAATTTGTTAGACAAGCATTTGTTATAACATTACTAATTTGAATTGATTTATAGCAAAATGTTTTTCATTATAACATGTATGTCGTACATGCAAGGAGGAAATTAAAGCTTCCATTTACACTTGTAAAACAGTGGTTAATATATTAATACAGCTCTTACTGTTTTCCTTGAGTTGCTTATGGTATCTGTCAAGTTTAGCAAGACCTCAATTACTGTTTTGAATGCTACTTAACAGAAAGATAATTTGTCATCTGAGCTGTAGAAAGGTCCAATTGTGCTCTCACTGAGGCCAGAGAAAGTTTTACTGTCTGGAGTGAATGCAAGCTGAGCCAAAAGGCCTTGCTTTTATTATAAAATTAGCATATGTCCTAAAGAAATGCAGAGTGTTGAAATGATTCTGTTTGTGTAAGATGAACTTTTCTGTGGCCTGACTTTATTTAGGAAAAAAAATTCATCAGTTATTTCAGTCAAGATTGCCCAGAGAAATATATGGTAATTATAAGGATGAATCCTAATGCTTCTATTTGGCATAAAATAGATAATCTTATTAATACTTGCTTTCTTTCACCCTTCAGCATTATATAGGGATTTCTTTGTTCATTAAATTTCAGTCAGTAAAAGGATAGGGCTTCTTTCAAGTACTATGCTTATAGTATATAATAATTATGAAGGTTTAAACAGATGTAGTTTGTGTAGATTTAAATATGTGAGTAGTCATGATTTAAGCATTTTTGAGATTGGGATTTACTGATCTTGCTAAAATGCATTTGTTTCATCATCTGTGTTGCTTTCATCTCTGACTTAAAGGTTGACCTTTAATATGTACTTTATATTCTGCAATGGGCATTAAAATAAAATATAAAAGTCTATATACCCTGTCCATGTCAGAAAATTGGGAAAAATATTGGTATTACCAACAGAAAGATTTATTTTTTTTATACAAGAATTCCTGACTTGAATGAAATAATATGTAGATTGACTGTTTTCAAAAGTTTTTTTTAATTTGTGGTTGCCTGAAAGGAAACATTTGAGACAGTTTTTGACAAGAATTTTGTCTTAAGGATATTGGTCCTAATAATTATCCCATTAACTACATGGTGTGCTCATCTATATAACAGGTTTCTGTTTTGGAAAGAACATGCTTTACAACATTAAATATTATTGAAGTGAAACGTTGCTAAAGAAATAAAGTACTAGTGTAAAATACAATTCATTTTATGATGAGAACAACCTGTAATTTATTTTTTAAATGCTTCCCTTGTTATATATGTGCATTTGGGGTAACTTGTGTGGATGTGATGATGATTAGGACTATTTTCATAACAAATCCAAACTTTCAAGCTGATATTTGTGTACCCTGAGGGAACTGGATGTGCACTGTCCCTGCACTGTCATTTTGGCCTTCGTATGCCACAAAAGCCACATAAATCATGTATAAACTTTTGGGAACCTTCTGTCTGAGAGGGACTGGAGTCTGCCTGATCTGGAGCCAGTTCTGCTAGAAAGAAGGTAACTTTCCAAAATCAGGCAAAGCAAGTGCTCCAGCAGGTGACCTTTTCTCATTCTGAAACTACCAAAATAATTTCATCTCCTGTAACATTTGCAGTGTGACTGATACTCAAAGTTTCTTTTAAGGGAATAAACTCATGGTTCTTAACTAACTTTATAGCATGTGTTAGAAAAGGGAAATATTATTGCCTAATTAAAGCTAGGATTTGTGTTACCTTAGTGGAGTTATTCTAGGGTGAAATTATGGTTTCAAAACATTTGAAGGGTTGAATGGGTTTGCTTGAGAATTCCCCCTCCCAGTTCTGAAAACCTCCTCACTTGGGTACTCTAAAGCTTCAGTGGACTACTTTAGTCCTAAAATCCCCAAGAACAGAGTAGAGGATCTCACTGACGAGTTGGCAAGAAGTGAGGGCTTGAGAAGCAGCTGTTACGTGCAATGGCAGCACATTGATCATAACCAAGCAATTTGTAAGAGCCTTCAGGTAGCGGAGATCACATATATTAGAGCCCAGCTATTTGCCATATGACCCTCAGTCCAGACAAAGGAGCATGATCCTGGCTTGGATTTAATTTCTAAGCTCAGCTATGCTTGTTTTTAAATCACACCCAAATGTCAAGTTATTGGGGTATAACCCTCATATTTTATCTCTTGAATGAAAAATATAATACTTACGGGTGATGAGTAATGTATGGTAATGAAGTTACATGGCAAATCTACACATTTAAATAATTTAATTGCAAATGGAGTCTTATTTATGTGATGAATTTATGATTCTGAGACATATATACAGATAATTACTACTGGAATGGCTCCATTATAGGCTAGAATATTGTGTTCATTTGGCTAAATACATGTGAACTGAGTGCTGAGGGGTGAAGTCACACAGTTTTCCTGATAATAAGATCATTTCCCTCTGTTTAGACACTAGGTAGCGATGAACATAAACCCAAATCAGAACCCAGTGTAGGTGTTCAAAGTGCTGGAATGGAATTTTGGTGGGGAATGTTGCACTGCCATGTCTTTGGGGGCCACCTTGGCCATAAAAAAAGGGTGGAGAAGAGCGTCTGGCTATTCCATGTGGTGAAACATGGATAGAAGAGAACCTAGATCTGAGGCTAGTTTGGATTGTTATAGAAGCTGAGACTTGTGCCGGTGATGCTGAAACTGGAGGAAAAGCAATACTAGAGCAGTCTTGATCAAGAACAAAAAGAATCGAACAGGAAGGACAACGGAAAAAGGGCTAGCAGGTTCTGGAGATCAGAAGGTTGGATATAGGCCCAAAGAGCTGGAACTGTGGGACAGCTGGAAATGGTCAAGGAGCTTAGAGAGCCACTGGGAGGGAGAAGGGGCAGGAGATGACAGCTGGAAGCTAGGGAAAAGAGGGAGCGTGGAATTCATGATGGGACAAGGACCCTTTCACCCATAGGCAACTGGTTTGAATCTTGTCCAAGTCAATAGTGAAGAAGAAGTGGTAATGACTGTGGGGAGATACAAAAGGAGCTGTTGGTCTCGGTCCAGTTCTTAGCAAATGGATGTCAGCATCACTGCTGGAGTTAGCACAGCTGGAAGGCTTGCTGGCAGGCCCTAGAGAAACCACAGGCTGGTTGAAAAGGGAGACAAGTCAAAGGCAAAGAGGGAGGCCCAGGAGGGGGACTCTTAGATTCTGTTCTCAGGCCTGCCATTTTCTTGCTGTGTAACACTGTGAAAGTTTAAGGGAGAACTTGCAGCTGTTCTCCAGGTTACTTTATGCTGGTTTGGCCACTTGTTAAATGTGTGTATAGACCTTGTACTCATTTAAAAGTTGGACAAGTCTTTATATCCCATAATTTTCTATGGGATGAGGTGAGCTGATCAGCAGCTCACTGCAGCAAGCCACCTCCAGTTCTGCTTCCCTCATCCACCTTCACCATTCATCTTGCTTCTGCCAGCTCTAGTTGTCCTTGGTTGTACTTGGAGAGTCAGTTCACCTTACTACCCCAGCAGAAACTTAGGACAGTGGGGAAAATGGGATGGTCTGCCAGGTTAGTAATACACATTCAGCACCTTGAAGTACTGTCCACTATTGTTCTCTTAGTGTTCCTAGTGGATCATAATCACCTGTTAAATTTCATATAAAATTGTACATAGTAATTGTAAAGTAACATTGCAAATCATCTGGCAAGTACTGCAGACCACCTGGTTTTACTGGAAAGCATTTCCTGAATGCTGAGCTTGCCTAGCAACAAAGTCTGCTCGCCCAGCTGCCTCATGATTTATAAGGAAACAACTCCTCCAAATGGTGACTCAGAGAGAGTAATGGCTATGGCTGGGAATCATTCCTAGGGGATGCTCCCTGTCTCTCTGTTGATTGTATGGCAGACACAAGGAATGTGTCTGTGACATTATTGATAGAGTAGAGTATGGTTTCACAAGAACTGGCATAATAGTTTACCAATACCAGAAGGACAAGATTCCCTCTCTCACCTTCCCTTCTTCTCTTCTGGACACACGTTCCTTCTGCAGAGTGCATGCTGCTCCGAGCACTCACTGTAGCCTTCCAAAGCTTAGTCAACTCACTAATGGCAGCAAGAAACTGAGAGCTTTTGCTACCTTTAGGAATTTTGGAATGTCAGCAAGTGGTGTGATGGTGCTACAACCAGTACTAACCACTTGGCCAAGACTGCAAAAAGTAATTTCTATTTTTTTTTTATTTTTTTTTCCCCTACCAGAGGACTGTGGTGTCAGCTGTTTTATATGAAAACATGCCCTAAGCTTATTTTGTTACCCTTTTACTCTTTCTGACTGACCCCCACAGCTTCTTCAAAGGGAAGCACGTGCACACACACATGTGTATGTTCCTGGAACCTCATTGAAAAGAACTCAGCTAAGGAATTACTGTTGAATAATTCAGAGTGCACAGTCCTTACAAAAATGTGAACAACATCAATAATGTCACTGACTTAAAACCTTGGAAGAAAAGTACAAAAGATCAAAAACATGTTTATAAAATGGGCGCTGGCCAGCTAAGGGTTTTTTCTTTTATAAAGGATTCTATGTACCAAAGTCTCTGTCACCATGAGGAATAAAAAAAATTACTTGGACAAATTAAAAATTGCAATTTTTTTCATATTATCGTTTCTCTACAAACTTTTGTTTTCCCAGTTTTTTTTTGCTTCCTCCAACTTCATGTAAGAAATGCTGTAGTTATGTTCTGTTAATGCAACTGAAGGAGTTAAGAGCCACCATTCTGGCTGATGTTCCATTTTTGTTTGGCATGCAACTGCTGCTGTTGTAAAGAACATTAAAAGGCAAAAAATATAAGGATCTGGTGCTTCCTTTTAATGACTGTGGGGCACTTGCCTGCATATATTTTGATTCTCTGAGTGTAGCAGCTCTCAGTGAACTAAATATATATAGCAAGTAAGTTAGCATAGTGTTCTCCAGCTCCTGTTTTTATCTGTAAATGGAGCCTAGAATCCATTATTTATAACTGTTTATCTCAAAGGGACGTGTCAAATTCCCATTTCTGTCCTTTCCACAATTATCTCTAGAATGCAAGCAGATATTTTGCTTTTTCCAATGAAGTGATTGTAATATGACCAACACAAGCAACAACTAAAGTTCAAAGTAATTATAAGCATACGGCTGCTTTCGAGATTCTGGCTTTGACCTTGATGTCACAGCTTAGTTCTGGACACAATGTGCTTTCATAAGCTAGGGCCTTTAATTCTTATTATTGTTGGATTCAGGGCATTTCTTGGCAGCATAACAGTTACTTATTTGGACATTTTATACAGAAATTGAACTGGCGAAGTTTTCAGTTTAAAACTACAGGAGCTGCTTGTGATCTTGCTACTGAGAGGTACTAAGCAGATGTCTTGTCAACGACCAAGATAAACTTCAGGTACCAACAGAAGAGCCGTATGAAAGGGAAGAAACTCAAGAATATTTTCTTTGGTGAAGTGGAACGTTCCTCGTACTGCTTAGGTTTACATGTTCAACTGGGTGATACAGTGGCTTAAGTTGCTAATGGAGATGCACTAATATTAAAGAGAATTGTCTTTATGGTTGTGTAAATTTTCAGGATTTGGCTGTTCTAAAAATACATGGGGACAGTTATTAATTCTTAACCTCTCTTGCTAAGGAAATGAGGTTTCTTCAACCACACTGTCTGTCTGTCTGAAAGTGCCTTACCAAAAATTTTCGAGCCAGTTGGCATGTTTCAAATAATATTGACAGAGGATGAGACAAGTCAGAGATACCATGTTTCTTCATATTTGGTTAAAATGGACATTTGTGTAGAAGAAAGATATGTTAATAACCCCAAAGATGAAAACACTTCACTTTGAGCTCAATTAGATTGTTTGGCACTAAAGAGTCTTTTCAGGAGAGAGATGTTACGAAAGTTCCTAAGGAAGAACTTTGATGTAAGTGTACTTCGCATTGTGGGCACAGAGTAACCTAACCACAGGGCACAAAGCCACAGCATATGTAAGGTTTATTTTCAGTTTTTGAAGTTATTGATGACTTTTTCCATCATTTTTGTAAGAAGTTCAATCCATCTTATTCTAAAAGCTGTGTGGTAATAATCTGAGCAATGAATATGCATTAATGTCTGTCTCCACAGGCTAATGCTGTTTCTATAGTGAAATAATTTGTTTCTGTAGTGAAAACAAATACTATAGTGTGACATTGATATGGTGCTGTTGATGGAATTTGGTTGTGCTTTTGTGGGGAAAAAACTCTGTTCTTACAGAAATCATCAAAATAAAAAGATATTCCTTGGTGTTAACATTAAAATTGCTCATAAACTTGGTATCAAATTCAAGAAGAAAAGTGTTTCAGATGTCTTAATGATAATCGAACTGCCATTAACGTGGTGAATGTGTTTGCACAGCATCATTATATGCAATTGTTCTTTCCCTTTTTGATACTGAACCTAAGAAAACAGTAATTAATGTGAGTACTACAAGGAGATTGGTGTTACTTTGTAAATGGTGGAAATACCTTCATGTCCCTGTGAAGATGTGTCATATATCACATGCTAAAGCCCACTGACTCCTTTGTCTCCCAGTCAAGATTGATGATAAATGTATCAGAATAATCATGAACACTGAAGTCATGATGATGAAACGTTTCTGTCACTGTTTAAAGAAGTGATTATATGTCTTCTAGAAAGTCGTAGATATAGAATCACAATGGAAGCTCAATTCCTGTGACCGGGAAGGGAGAGGACATCCAGACATTCCAGTAACAAGACAAAGGAGATGAGAGCAAACAAGAGAAACACAGAAGCACATATGTTAGTGGAAGATAGAGGCACTCTGTGGAATCACGGAGCTTAAATCCTAGGAAAGGCAGGACACTGACTAAAAGGTTCTGTAAGATCAGTGCTCCTGGTGATTGTAATGGATGCATGAATGCCATTTGTCAGTTCTGGACTACTGCCAGCTAAACTCAGAAAAATCCAAGTCCAAATCTTAGCACTCTTCAAAGAACAGCAAATAAGTTAGGCTGTTAAATGTTTTGAAAATATGAAGTCATCATTGCTAATAGAAGCTGTGGATGTTTTACAAATAACATGTAACAACTTTGGTCAGTTGATTCAGACAGGATTTTGTATGATGTGTGGCTCATGGTGTGATTTGAACTGCATTGGTATTAGCTATTGATTCAAACCAGTTTGTGATGGTTTATATTTGTGCAGGTAAGTGTATTTGTAAATTAAATTTTAAATTCCCTAGGTGATGTAGACGTATTGGCTGGTTACTTCTGCTGGGAACCAGCTGAGCAACGTCATGTTGCACACAATGGGGGCTACTGGGCATTTGTGGATGCAACCTAGAAAGTGCTGAGAAAACCTCCAAAACTAGATATCCTCAGTATATCTGAGTGAAAGGTGGAATTTTCCTTTGGTTCAGGGCTTCAAATCTCTGAAACGATTTCATTCTGAGGCAAAAAAAGTAAGTCAGATATGCCCAAACTCTCTGCCAGGCAGGCTCCCTGTTAGTAGAGTCCAAAGCTAGGCAAATTTCCATTAAAACCTGTCTGGTCTCCTTCTCCAGTTCTGCTGAAACCAACACATTCCCAGACTACTTTCTAATTTTAACATATTAGTATTTTCAGCAGAAAAATTGTTCCTTTACCAGAATTTCTAACCAACTCTAATTTGTGTATGATAGCATATGTATAAGAGCAAGACTTTTCGACAAAACATCGAGTCTCAGGAGCCTGGAAAGAGATTTATGAGAGAACTGAAGGACATCAAAACTTGCCTACAAAGGCACATGGACAACCTTCTCTTTATGACTTTGTTGGAAACTCCTTTGGATAACAAAAATATATAAGAACCTGGAATAAGGTTTTACTCAGACTAGCAGGAATGTTTTCTAGAAGCACATGACTATTTGACATAAGACAGTGTAGTCCCATTTAGAAGAAAGTGTAGTTCTTCCTGCACTCAGGAATGAGAATATCTTGCACTTTTAAAATAGGAAAAATGGTAATGCTCTCCTTAATTTTCCTGCCACAAAATGACCAGTTAAAATAAAAAGCTGGAGCCTCTCAAAGAGTTTTCTGTTGGGTGAACTCATTTATTCTCCCTAAAACAGGCCAACTTAAAGCCATTGGTCTCCTCTGGACAGCTCTGTAGTCTGTCATCAAGAAAAAAGCTGAAGCTCCAATGGGTGTAGTTGCACATAGATTTACTCGGACATACTGGCTAAAATTCAATATTTTTTCTCTTGTAATTTAAGTCCAGCTGAAGCAATTGGATTTTTTCTGTCCTGCTGTGTTAGTAGACCAGAACATTTTGGCTTCACATCATAGAATCACAGAATGGTTTGGGTTGGAAGGGACCTTAAAGATCATCTCGTTCCAACCCCCTGCAATGGGCAGGGACACCTTCCACTAGACCAGGTTGCTCAAATCTCCTGGAACAAACAGCAGATAGAGAATCCTTTTATCCTAAGAAATTTAAGAGATAGGGTTTCCTGCAAGCCATTTGCAATTACCTCGCTGAAGGGTTTTCATATAGTGAAGTGAGTCACAGGAGCTCAGTTTCAAGAAAGGAACAGAAGAGAAAAGATGGTTTTGTTAAAATCATCAGCAACCCGTGATCAAGGCATCTGAATGCTACAGAGCATAGGTTTTAACAGCTTTTTGATAATAATTTTTGTTGATTTTAGTGGTTTCATTGTAGAACTCACATTTTTTCCAATTTTTTTTTTCTGTAAACACAACTTAGCAGAGTCAGTGAAGTTTGGTAAGTCCAGGCAGCCAAAAAGTGACTATTTTGTTCTTGGTTGCCAAGGAGCATATCTCTGTCTGTGAATTTATAAGTTTGTCCCCTACTCACCCATCCCTTTTTTTGTTATCCAAGAGATAACATTTCCATAAGAATCTCATATATCAACACTTTAAGTACACTTACCTGCAGGAGACAAACACAAAAACCCTCATGCACAAATAGTCTTTGCTAGAAATGGCATTATTTGTTGCAAAACTTTAAAAAAAAAAGAAATTGAAAAGAGGAATTATAAATTATGAAGTTCTCCTTTAAGAACTTCATTAGGCTTGCCATCCATGGAAAATGAGATTGTTATAGCATGACCTTGAAAAGGTTCGCTCTTGATAAAGTACTTGACATAATTTTGCTCTCAGTGTTGATAGTTAACCTATTAGTTCCCAGTGTTCATAGCCTTCAGTAAAGTGTGCTCATGGTCAATAAATCTAGTAAAGATAATATACCCCTGGCTACAGTAACAACAGAAACGTGTTTAGTTTGTACTGGCTACTCTCCAAAAGGAAGAAATGTCAGGAAGACCAGGACACAGAGAGACACTCATTTGTAACCTTTAACCCTGGTTGATCAGCAGTCCAATGCAACAGAACTGCCTGCTTGAGCTTGTTAACACATGGAACAGATCTTAGGAGGATGATCTAAAAACACTGGTGAAAAAGCTTTGTACTTTTGTACTTTTGTGTTTACATGAGGCTTAAGGAACTCAGGAGAAATCAAGAAATACTACATTTTAGTTTACCTTAGCAAGATGTCTCTTGGGAAAGCCTGACAGTTCATCATCTCTAAGTGTGAACTATGTTATCTGAGAATCTGAAACCAAATGGGAGATTCTCAGATAATTCTCTTTCCTCAGATAAGGAAAACATTTTTTTCTTTCATTTTTCTCTTTTAGAAAGAGAAAGAGGAAGTGTTTGCAATTAGGTTATTGGGAATAAATTTCTGTCTTCAGAAAAGTAAAAAAAAAATAAATAAAAGGAAAAAGAGAAATCCAGGTGTTTTGGGAGGAAATAGTCTATTTTTAGCAGCTATGTGGTAGAAAAGGAAAAAAGTATTTGCTGAAGTAACAGCTCAGACTGTGGCTTAACATCCTCAAGAACCTCAGAGGACAAAATACTAGAAAGTGGCACCTCTGTTCTTTTAGGATAAGAGCATAGACAAACTCTACCAGTTGGTAAGTATTTATGTCTCAGCCTTATCAGCTTCTTCCCTTTAGGAACCGAAGAGCTGGCAACAGGAGAAACTGTTCTCTGTTGATGTAAATAACTACTTGCAGGCAAGTAAACAATCACAACCTGTTTCCACACCCTTGCAGCACAGAGTCCCTTTGCAGGACAGAGTATGGATAGCAAGGGTAACACGGGACAGCCAGACTGGCAGCTCCTGAGGAAGGGAAAATTGCCAGGTCACAAGCCTTAAATACTTTCACCCCAAGCCAACAATATTAAGCACACATCCATCCACTTGGCCTTCCTATAGGTATCCCAGCAATCTGATCAGAAATACTTAGGGAGACCCAGGATCTGTTTGTCACTTGTTGAACACTGGTAGACTTTGCTGTTGCATTTAGGAGGAAGAGCTTGTTTCTCAACCCAAAACCTGAAGTGAGACCTTAAGACAAACCCAGTGGATTCTTGTGGGTCCCTTCCAACTCAGCGTATTCTGTGATTCTGTGATTTAGGGGTGAGTCTGGCTAAAGGTTTGCATGTTTTACCACATATTCAGCTATTGTTCTGCTCTTTGCAGGGAATTTGGTGCTCACCCAAGGCTTTTTCCTCCAGTATGTTTAGAAAGGTCATTGGTTAGAGGCATGTTTAGCATTCCAGAGGCTGTTAGGAGCAGTCCACAAGGAGGTTTGCCTGAGAGGCAAGAGTGCTGTATCTTGTTGGATTCTGCAGATCAGCTGGCAATTACTTAAGCCATTTATCTTTAAGGTTAGACTTGTCAAAACTAACCTGCATTCTGGTGCATGGCTCAATGACAGAGACAGTAGCTTTAAAAAAGCTATGAAGGCAGTGTGGTTTAAAGATATCAGAGAGAGAAGGAAATGGTGTTCCACTGTATTAGAGGAAAAGGTGCTAAAGGATTGTTTCTGTGGGAGTGGATTTATTTGGGGTGCAGGGAGGACTTGACCTTTGTTTCCGCTACTTGTCTTCAGCACTTTTGTCATCACATAGATGCCACTTATTCACCCAGCTCAACCCTGTGGCTTCTTTCCAACAGCCTGTGGTGAGCACTGAGAGTATAAACTGCTCTAAGTGCACCCAAGGGGCATTGCCAGCCATGGCTAAAACCTGTCTGTGTGGCTGCTGTGCATACCAGGAGTCCTGAACGGCACCTCAAGGGTCTCAGCTCCAGCTCTTTTCTGCCTCCCCCTCCAGGACACACATACCCAGTGAGAGGAGAGAACAGTCCCAGCTTCTTCACACTGAGGTTGTGTCCATCCATGAACTGCTTCCTGCATTAAGTGACCATATACTGTAAGATCACAGCCTGAAATGGTACCAATTTTGTTTTTTGTGTATGTTTTTGTGTCTACCTTAAAATGCTCCTGTTACATTTGCCATCTCAAATCTGTCTGACTCTGGCTGATAATACCAAAAACTATCCCTTATCTGTTTCAGGTTCAGTCTCTCAATCCTTCATGCAAAGGATGGTTTATGTTGTTTCTGAGGAGCAGTAATTAGGTTCATACCATTCCCTCTCACTTCAGCAGGTTGTTCTGTCCTCATGCAGATGACAGACTGCACAGCAAGATTATTAGTGTATCTCAGGTCTAGATCTTCTGTTTGGGATTCCATGAACAAAAGGAAAACTAGATGAGCTTGAAATGTAAATAATTGCCAGTGAGGGAAGGTTTCCAGCATTTTGGGGAGTTGTTGTCAAAAAAGGAGCTCTTGGTTTTGTGAAGGCCTTGGTTCAAAGAACTTTTTGCATTGCAATGTCTTCTAGGACTCAAAACTGGATGGTAAAGACTGTCACGGAGTCTAGAGGAAGCCAGAAAACTATCACGTTAAGTGTATGCCTGCACAGCAGAACTGTGTTGGTTTGTTTGCAGTATGGAAAAGAGCTTTTTACTGCAGTTACATACACTAGAAAAAAGAATTGTTTCTATGTTTTGAATCTTCTGTGTAATAGGAGATGCTGGATATGTCAGCTGAACAAATGGGTTTTTTATTCATGTGATTCCTGGAAAGAATAAAATGCAGAAAATCCTCTTTAACATCTGATAAGATTGCACAGTTATTGGAGTGCAGGTTTCCTGAAGTGCTCCCTGGGCACATGTTGCTCCAGGACATGGCAGCCTATGTGCACTTGCTTTAATCTGCTAGATCAAATACTGGGAGACTGGGACAGAATGAAATCAGAGCCCACAGGACCTTGTCTGAGTAATTATTAGCAGTTTTAGTGTCTGTTACGACTATTTTTCTCTCCACAGAATTTGCCTAGCATGAAAACAAATACGGTCTTCTCATCACATAAAAGGGGAAAATCACTGAGATTGCTTTAGGATTTACAGTTGAGGGCACTTAATGGCTGTATCTTTCAGCCAACGTGGACCCAAAAAGAGGAGTATTTTTCTTTAATAAACCACATCTTTGTTCAGTGACAAACTACATGCAGGAATGCTGCCACTGCAGTTTGCTGCTGAGCTGCAGCACGTGTCTCTAATTCCATATAAATTATTGCCGTCTTCTTTTCCAAACCTATTGTTTTTGTGCCAGAGTTTTGCTGTGATTACAGATTACTGAGACAACATCTTACTATCAGTTCATGGCTTACTGTTGAGTGGGTGAACTGCCTTTGAACTGAGCTTGCTTTCTTTTTGTTTTGCAGGGTCTTTTTGTGTTTGTTTCTTGTGTGACTTGGTTTGATTTGGGTTTTTTTGGTGGTTTTTTTTTCTTTCTTTTTTTTTTGTTTGTTATTATTGCTGTTCTTGATGCCCTCATTCACTTACTGATCTGTGATTGTCTGGGACTTTGTCCCCACTGCAACTTAATCTGTACTCAGCTCCTGTGAGCTGCCTTTGCTATTCCTTGGGAAGGAGTGACACTCACTGGCCAGAAGATAGAGTGCCATAAAGTAAGCGAATTTAAAGAGCTTTTGAATGGTTTTAATGTGTGTTTTGGGAATGGAAAAAGAGAGTCTCAATACATAAAAACAGGAGAGAAGCAACAATTAGCTAGAAGTTACAAGGTCTGCAGGGTGTATTAGCAGCATTTGGACAGTTCTGTATCCCATAGCAAAAAAGTGGCACCGATTGTCTTCCCTTATACATCCTTATGCACCTACATCTTGGCACTTTGCATAATTTTTTTTTTCTCAATTTTTTTGGTAAACATCTTGTTTTGGTTGGTTGGGTTTTTTTGTTTTTGTTTACTTTTCCTGAGGCCTAATAGGAGATGTGGCTAGATACAGTAGATAGATACATGTAGTTAGATATATGTAGTTAGATATAGTGATGATATCTGCAGTGTACGTAAGAATATCCAGTTCTTCTCTTTGCTTATCTTAGCGTGAACAAGGTGTAAAGTGCACCGTCATCCTCAGTATCTTGATAGACAACATTTAGAATGGGAATAACCTCTGGATTTGTATTCATTGCTAGTGAGGGCAGTAAAAGAGACAAAGGTATTTTGAAAGGAGGTAATTGAAATGGCAGGGATCTGGAAGAAATTAAGGAGCTTTACTGAGGGGGAGTTAACTGTACCTTTGTACATGCATTTTGCCTAGAAATAAGATAGGTAACAATGACAGGAATAGAACAACAATTTCATTTAAAAAAATATGAGAAGGAACAGACTGACTAGTTTCAAGAAATGCTTGGTACATTTATGCTTGAGTTGCTTGATATGCTGATTTCAGGGACCAGACAGGTTTCTCTGTTCCTTTGACTATGGACTGAGGGATAGTCTAAGCTGCAAGAGGGCCAGGTTCTGTGTGCTTTTAACACTGTCCTGATGTGTGGATAAGTCTATTTACCTTTTTGTGTCTTTCTCCATTTACTCATCACTGGGATTGCTAATTGGAAGTAAAAGATGTCTGGGTAGGGAAACTGCCCGATGAAGCACAGCATCCAGCAGGGTGGGGTGCTGAGTGCCTGTAAGGGCTTCTGTGTCCTAATGTACTGATCTCAGATTAAATGTATAAAGAAAAAGAGACTCTTACGACCATGCTTGCCTTACTTTTATATCTGCATTTTCTTTACATGGAAAGCAGTTCTGCTGTGTTAAGGAAAGGCTAAAGTTTTGCATGTTCCCATGCCTAGACTATTCTTACATTGGATGCTGGAAATACCCTTATGCTGTAAACTCTGTACCGACTTGCTCTTTTCCATTTGACAAAGGCTGACTTGTGTTTCAGTGTCTCTCCTCTGATTTTCATTTTTGAAGTATCGCTCTCTAGTAATGCTGGACTTCTGCCCCCTCTGCTGGCTGGCTTATCTTTGGCCAGTGTAGCAGCTCACTGAAGCCAAAGATTAGTTTTATTGTGACCTGGATAGACCTCAGTAACCCCCATAACATACCACCATTCTCAAACAGATAAACATTTGGGCATGGAAGTAAACCTGGTGCACAACATGCTTGACAACTTGTGCATGTTGAAGTGAAAGAAGTAGCAGGATTGAGTGATAGGCAGTGTAACTAGTAAATCATGAGAACATGGCTAAGATCTGCCATATGCTAAAAATGTTTGACTAAGCTGCGTTATCAGAATCTCTTTTCTCATTCAGCCCTGTTTTTTCTAAGGACATTTCAGCCCTGGGTATTTGCCATTAATGAAGAAATCATTAAGATGCTTACCACAAATTTTATTTTGTTAATATAAAAGATGGTGAAACGGCTTCCTGAATATGAGACACTCAGAGAAATCAGATTTAAATTCTCAGTAAGCATCATAAATATGTTTCCCCATTGTCTCCGTCTCTGCTTGATCCTGGTATCAATGGTTTGGCTTATTCATGTACACAGAGATGCTGAATCTTAGGTCTGGTTCTCAGCTAAGACAAGACCAGTGCAGGGCATACTCAGGAACAGAGTTCAAGAGAGCCAGAGAGTGGCAAGGCATCAGGACAGCTTTACTGGAGGCATCCAGGAGTGTTGCCCCGTGACGGGTTAGGTAGGAACTTCAAAAAGCTTGCTTCGCTGGGTGGCTTAGTGTCCTTTGAGCAGTTTTCAGAAAAAATACTGAACTGTTTCCAGTTCCCCTTTGGAAATCAGTGCATTATAATTTTTATTTATTGATTGATTCTGCCAATAGATCAGGGTGTCAGACTCCTGGGAAAGAACCAACAGCCCTGAACTGCATGCCTAGGTAAGAACAGGTTTTACAATGTGAAGCCGCCTCCTTACATTAAGGTGCCTAAAATCATTCCTCTGCATTTGCCCCAGCCTTTCCACTCGGTGCTAATTATGGCTTAGGAGCTACAGCAGAGTCAACCATTGCTTCCTTCTTCTTGGAGGGACCTCAGCCATGGTGTCACATTATGGCAGTAGCCAACCCGCCAGAGCATCCAAAACCATCACCTCCTTGGGTGATGAGTTGTGTTGAATGGGCTGCAGCGCTGCTGCAGATCGGAACAGACAGGCTTGTTTGTGTCTTGTGGTTTTCCCCACCCTGCTCCTCCTCCTCTGTGTCCCCTTTCTCCTCTCCACAGTCCTCCATCTGCCCATAGCTGCCAGAAACCTTACTGAGCAGGAAGGGACACGGGGATTCTTGTGGAGTCTCCCACCACTGCTGGAGTTGTTGCAACGGTCTGGAAATGCTTTCAGTGAGATTTCTGGTGACACCAAGAGCCCATTATGCTTTCATGGCTTGGTCACCACCCCGAGGGGAGGGACATACCTGGTTTTACCCAAACTGAGGTTGTGGAGTTGAAGTTGCCCCACTGTGGAAGGGCAGGGGAGGGTGGGCTGAGGGCTGCTCTCCTTGGGACTACTGCTGTGGGTGACTTTCCTTGGCAGGGAGAGAGGCTGCTCCTGCATCACGGGAAGTGCTGCTGGCCTTCCCGCACAGGCCCGGTGCTCCAGACCTGCCCCCATCCTGGGGACCCTCTGCCAGAGTCGCTCCCTGGTGTCCCTGCCTGTAGGCACTGTCCCAATCCTCCCAGCACAGCCTCACTGGGGCTGGGCAGAGGAGAGGACTCATATCCCTCAGCCTGCCGGCTGTGCCCAAGTGCCTTGGGAAACATTAAATGTAAAGGGCTAACTCAGCTGCTTCACATTGTTGAAGTAAATACTCATTCATACTCTTCAGTCTGATGAAGTGAATAGTTTTGCTTCATGCAATGACAGATTATCAAATTTTATGAAAAAGGCTCATATGCTGAATATGTCTCTCTGACTGGGGTTCAAGTAAATAAATCTGAGATTGCAATTAATATTCCTTCAGCTTTGCAGGTACAAATACTTGATAATAGTACACTTATGTTTACTACTATTTTGTAAATTCTGTATTTGTCTCATATATCTTCTGTCTTTTATTACGAGTTACAATTACATTTATACATGAATTATAACTACATTACAGGTAAGCCTTTTAGAGCCTCTTGAAGTGCACAAGAAAACATTTTTTTCCAAAACATATTTGAATCCATCCATAGTAATCAGATTATACCATTTAAGTACAAGAGTGCACAAGAGCAGATATCAGATGGAGTATAACCAGCTATCAGATATTGTCCCCCTACCTTCAGCTCAAAAGGTGTTAGAAATACCTCACTGTCTATGGGTGCTGCTAAAAATTAGTCTGCAGTCAGTTGATTAGGAACTTGGATAATCCGTGTTAATAGTGTGCATCAGGATAGGTAAATACTGAAGAAATTAATTCTTCTCCTTCCTAATAAACTCTTCCACATATATTTTTCATGTAAAAGCTACCGAAAGCCCACTAAGTGTAGTTTGTGTCTTTATTTCTATTGGTCTTTGGCTTTGAATTTCTAGAACTAGCCCTGTCAGTGGTGTTTGTGTTCTTCAGATGGGTTCCTCCTTGGAAAGCTGTCTCATCACACGCAGACTGTTGAAGTTTTAATTGCTGGTTTGGGAGTTTAGTAATTTAGATGTAGCCTCTCGGCATGGAGTTAGAGGAAAGGACAGCTGGAAGAGCTGGTACACAAGAGGGAATGTTTTTGGCTGTTAGTGGAAGAAATCTCAGTTTTCTTGCTGTTGTTTTCTGTATGACCTTAAGAGATGGTGAAAACTGTAGTGCAGACATATCAGAAGTCTGTCTTTCTGGTCTGTCTATGAGAGTTCTTCATACATCATTTATTTTCACCAGTTGTTTAAATGTTTAACATCTTATCAATGGTGGAAAGATGGCTCGTATGCATCAAAGTGATGGGTATTCTGCCAGCATTTAAGTATTTAACCTGCTAGTATTCAGCTGCACAACTTGTTTTCCAATTCTCACAACTTTTAAATTTTGCTTTTTTAAGCCACTTTTAGGGACAGGAGTATATATTTTGAGACTTCTGAATTTTTTTCCTGATCTGAATGGTGGCACTAGAAGTACTGTGCAGTAGCTGTTTTTTCTGTATGTTTTAAATTTATGGGATACGTTTAATTAAATATTTTTTGTTGAAGTTACTGTTCCTCACTCCAGTCATATGTGTAATTCTACTTTAATGAAAGCATTATCAGTCATGATGCCTCCCTACTGCAGCACATAAGTTGTATGTCAATCAGTGAAACATGAAACATTCACTATGAGAAGCTTCTATAAGAAACACACTGAATAATGGGAGATTTGCCTACTGATTTTACTGTGTTTAGCCTTCCTGTAATTTTTTAATTTATTGCCTGTTTATTAAAAGCTAGTGAATGCAAACTGATGATATTTGATGAGGAAGATTAGAAAAAGTACTTGTGATGAAAAAAGTTATGTGAATGTGAGATAAATCTAGATCTACATTTACAGTTCTTGACAAGTCACTAAACACTGTTTTCTTTTTACAGATTTCTCTTGGTGCTGATATGTTTAATATTCAGTGTACTATCTACTATAGAGCATTATTCTGAATTTGCCACTGGAACCCTTTTCTGGATGGTAAGTGAACTTTTTTGGGGAAGACTGATCAGTTTGACTAAATCTAAATTGCTTTAGGTGAGCAAGGGAGGTGACTGTTAAAAATCCTCATGCAAAGCATGCTACCAGGACATTTCAAATAGTATCTGATTTCATCAAAGGAAGTTCATAGTTTAATGGGGATGATTATTTTCTAAATCTTTAAAATATGAGGATACTTTTTAGATTAGTAGTTTTTATATACTTGCTTTTCCTATGGCGTAGCTCTCATAGTAGACAACTGTTGTTCATCAGTTTTATGCATCATGTAACAAGATATTCTATAGGGATAGATTTTTAATACATTTATTTTCTAAGTCTTAAGATAAAAAAATATCCAAGAACCATGCTTTTCAGAAGTATTTGAATCTTGGAGTAAGTGATTCCTCTCATCCTGGTTTGTTAGTGAGTAGAACAGGAAGGAAGAGAATCTATCACACTTCTGTGTACAAGTGATTTGGCTGTGAAGATGGTGCTTGTTAACTGTGCTGGCTGTTACCAACCCACTGGGGTCTCAGGTTCTGGAGCAATTTTGTACTTAGTATTTTGCAAAAGCATAAACATGTTGTGTTGCCTATCTAATTTCCTGTTCTTGTTAGTAGGATATTAAGTAGTTATTTAAACAATAGGTGATGTGATAGAAAAACCTCCTCACTTGGAGGTTTACAGAGATTGTTGCTTATTTTCACAGTAGCCAGGGAATGATTTTTTTATCACTTGATTGTGTGGTTCATTTACAGATGAAATGTAATTATGCCCTGAGCTATCACATCTCTTAAAAAATATGAAATCACATCCAACAAGTCCAAATAACTTGCATGAGGATACTAGATGATGTTGCTCCTCTGTTCCACCCTGCCCCTCTTCATCTCTAGGAAGTTAAAGATGGAACTAGAAAATCCTTTATAAAAAAATCCTTTATAAAAACGGAAGAAATAATTTTTAAACAGTTGCTCTGTATTTCAGCCACTCAAATCCTTTGGTCTCAGTGGGTGATAATCTCAGTATTTTTACTAAATGGTGACTTTTAATGTGTTTTGGAATTCGTTTTTCCATCTGGTTTGAAAATAAAGATCAGTTCCTTATTTGTTTTCCTGTGGCTTAGACCACATTAGCATATGCAGCTTTGCGTGCAGCTGCCTAAGCCAAAATTAGGATCCCTGAGTTATTTTGAGATTTTGATTAATGTTAATCCTGTCAGAAAGTGTTACTTGGCCTTTAAGCCACGCTCAGTGTCAAACAAAGTGCAGTGCTTTGCCAGTCATACGTGATGTTCTCATACTCTCTGAGATGTAGTGATTACAGGTCAGCACAACCACCACCCGAAACAGCAGGCCTGGCCAGGATTCAATGCTCTGCTGATTGGTTTTGTGCAGATGGAATGTGCACATACAGACACATAGCGTTGGACAAAAAATGACTAGATGAAGACAGATGTGTGGCTCACATTGTGCCCACATTGCACTGCCAGCTATTTTAAAGTGATGTTATCATCTAACTGATGAACTGTGCATAGGCAGTGGCAGTGCTGGAACTATTTCTTCCACCAGCCTGGAGGATACCTCTCTGGAGAGTTTATTTTCCTCCTGTTCTTTCCTTGATTTCTTTTCTATAAATGGCCAGTACAGAGGTCGACTGTTTTGCTGGTTGCTGTAGATTCACTTGCCTAGAAAGCATTTGTCTTAAAGCTTAGTTTGGTCTGAAATCAATTCACTTTAATTACAACACTTGAAAGATTGGTTTTAGAGCTAGTTAAATGAGTTCTTTTCCACAGAGTTGTGATGTTTCTTTTTGCTAGGAACTGAATGGTTATACTCCTGCTTGGAGCACTTCTTCCCACCTTTACCTGAAGGAATTCCAAACTGTGTCTCCCATTTTAGCCAGGCGAGAGCTCACCCCACAGAACTGTGGAGATTTTTTCCCTCTTTATCCTTTAGTAGATCATTACTCTGATCCACTTCATACCACAGCTGACTGCTCATGTAGCCAGAGTTTCTCTACCAAAATATGAAAACCGTTCCTGTGTATTCTGCCTTCTAGGCGACCCTGCTGTCTTTAAAGTGAGAAGAGTAGAGACTGCCAGTATGGTGAGAAATAAAATTAGGCCACAGCATCTATTGGATCAAGTTCAAGATTAAATTGAGTTGTTTCTCTCCTGATTAAAGTGCCCTGTAATTCTTTGTATAGCCCTGTTAGCGTTGCAAATAAATACTAGTATGTGACGCTTGTGGTATTTTCCCACTTGTGAAAAAAATGCAATTTCATTATGTTGAGGTAGATTAATACTTGGGAAGGATCAACTTCCAGAATGTCATGTGGAAAATTAATAAGGCCTGACAAGAAGGAAAGCATTCATTACTTGAAGACATTTACATGTTTTTTGTCTTTTCTTGGAGAGGGTGAGGTGGTGTGCCAAGTACAATTTTGGATAATATGGTCCCTGGAGTAGATGTATGGGACATTAGTAACAGGTGTAGCTATAGATGTGTCTCCTCCACTAAAGTCTTGTGTTTCAAGGACTTAATTATGCCCATATTTTTAAGACATCTGGCTGGCCTAAGGTAATTTCTTGTCAAGTGTGAAGCCTACCATCATTCAGACAAGCTATGTGAACATACCAAGGAGGCAATATCCTAGCAAGAAGGCCCTCCAAGACAGTGCCTGTAGTTTGAATGGAAAAAGGGGGCTGAAGAAGCAGTTGCTAGGACTTGAAGTTGAAAAAGCCCCAAATGCTTACTCTCATCCTCCCATTCCTTTAGCATGTGTTTGCAAGTCTCTGAAAAGTCAAGTGAATTCTGGAGGAAGAAAATAAGACTTTTAGCCCTGCATTTCAGCGTTAAGGCCAGTCTGTCATCTTTGAGAGTATTGAAAACGTTGCGTGGCCACAGCTTTTGATACAGGCTGATGTTACACTCCCCCACATGCTGTAATTGTTTTATTTGATGTCCCTGCTTGGGCTTAAAGGAGGTTTCTGTTCTTTCCATTTATGAAGAGAAGACAACATGTAAATCTCCTTCTGATGATCACTGTGTAAAATTAGTTTTGGGATAGCAGAACTGGTGAAATTGCTTGTCTTGAACTTGGAAATGCTGTCATTGGAAGGAGGTTTTGGTTCTCACACTACCAATTATTTTATGTATTCACTGCCAGTCTTAGGAGAGTTTTTCCCAGCTGTCTGAGATAATCTAATTTAAGTTTTCCATATATATACACATCGTATGAGCTTTGTTAATTCCTGGTTGTTGGGTGTTTGGTTTTTTTTTTCCTTTCTTCTGACTATTTAGCAAGCCAGCAATGAGGGAAGTGACAGTAGCATTGACACAATGAATCATGCTGATAAACACCAACAGCATAGGCAATGAAAAATATGATTCTTCCTGAATTTTTTTTACTTGCAGAGAGAAGCTTAGAGTTTCAAATAATGTTAAAAATGGATTACAAGACTTTTATGTGGGACAACAATGCACCTGTTATTTCACAATCCACAAAGGTTAAATGCCAATACAGTTGTTTTTTGAGATTGCTACATGTACTGTGGTATAAAAAGGAATCTCTAATTTCCCCAGCTTTGCTTGAACCTGAACCTGTAGCGTCAGAAGCTTTTTCTCTTGTCTATCCATCAGTATTTAGGATCTGCTGCATGAGCAAGTTCTTGTACAATGTCTTGGGAAACCAGCACAATGAAACAAGCCACATTTGTGAATAAAGTATTTGCAACACTTAAGACAATACTACATTACAGCTTTCATTCCCAGAGTTTCATTCCCAGTTTCCCACTCAATATCTGTATCTAAAATTTGCTCTTGAAGCACTCATATTACATCTCACTTGCTGCTCTTTGAGTAGGTGCCAGCTGAATTAAAGTCCTCTGTAAGAACCAGGGCATGATCTAAAAGCTTTCTTGAATTGCTTCTTGATGTCCCTGTGTGTATTTTACCAGTATCTTATACCCTAAATACTGGAACAGGTACTCTTAAAAAAATCTTCAGTTTTGATTACCAGAACAAATTGGCAAAGCTGAGCAGCAGACGGAGGCAAAGGAGCAGTGTGAGGGATGATCATGGTCAGTTCTATAACTGACCATGCCTGAAAAGAGAGAACTTACTGTAATGTAACAAGTTCCTGAAACAGTCCAGCCCAAAATGTTGTTCATGAATTTGAGATACAGTCTCACAAATTATCATGCCATGCCTAAGTACCAGAAGGTGTGTATTCAGGGTTTAGGGTATGTTCTAAGAGTAGCAATTTGAGGGGAATGGAGAAAATGTGAATTTCTTGCTTTTTTATGGAGCAAATGAAAAATCCTTTTCCCAACAGGCATCAGAATTTTGAGACTAGTTTAAAATTCCTTTTTAAAAATGGATAAATACTTTTGGTATAAACAGGGGAAAACCCCATGCTAAATAGAAGTCTTTTTTTTTTCCCTACTTAATTAGTCTCTACACACTTTTGGTGCAAATGGAGGTATTTGACAGACTTCACTTGCCTTTTTAACAGCTTTTTCCAAACAGAAGTTAAGGACAAGAAGTGATTGTAGGATTTCCTACACTCAGTACTTCATCTTGAGCCAACACTGTTCACTGTCTTTGGTAGAACTGGCTCCTTTGTGTTTCTCTGCTTCCTTCCCAATGGTTTTCATAAGTGCTCCTTAAATTCCATGTGACTGCATGCAGAATGGGTTTGCCATTCCTGCCTGATCTGCAGTGCTGCATCTGCCTGTGCTTTGCTGACAGAAACCTGGCTCTTGAAAAGTGTTTGTCTTGAAGAAGGAAAAACCTGAGAGTTGTGTTTTTGTCTTTATGTGTTGCTTGTTTGGTTGTTGGTTTTTTTTAACATAAAATTCTGTCAAAATGTGTATTCTGAGAGATTAAGAGAACAAGCATAGTATTATTCCTTTTTAATTAGAAACCCTGCCTGTTTGAGGTATTTTCATACTTCAGCTCTTCACTGATATGTTTACTGACAGTTTGGTAATAAATAATTAAAAATGGGGAAAGTAGTCTTAAAATACTAGAGTTGTTTTTCATCAACTTGTTCTTAAAATAAATATATGAACTTTTAATGTTATCTTGAATTCCTACCATAGGTCAGTTCTGTTTCCATTGACCGTATCTTGCAGAGTTCTAACCATTTTACTTCTTTTTGCTTTCACTTGTTAAAATTTTCTCTGTAAGTTGAACAGATCAATCAAATACATGCTGATTGCTTATGATGTCTTTCAGAATGAAAATTCTGTTTGCTTAACTGTTCTTTTTGACATTTAATATTTGTAACTTATATGTAAGTCTTCCTTTTATACTCTTTGTTCTATGAATGATCCTCTAATATCTTATTTACTGCAGAGTTATGCTGCTTCAGCCACTTGCTTGTCTGGGAGGTCATCAAACTTGCATGGACACGTTTGCTTCCTGAGGGATAAACTTTTCTTTCTGTTATACAACAGCTTTACATATTTTCATAGTTAGTATTGGTGGGTGGCTGTTCAAAGCATAGAATGTCTTGAGTTGCTGATGTGTTAGCAGAGAGTTTTTGAATGACCATAGAAGTTTATAGAATCATGGAATGGGTTGGGTTGGAAGGGACCTTAAAGATCACCTTGTTCCACCCCCTGCCATGGTCAGGGACACCTTCCACTATCCCAGGTTGCTCAGAGCCCCATCCAACCACAGCTTCTCTGGGCAACCTGTGCCAGGGCCTCCCCACCCTCACAGTGAGGAATTCCTTCCTAATATCCAATCTAAAACTGCTCTCAGTCTGAGGCCATTCCCCCTTGTCCTGTCACTCCAGTTCCTGATAAAGAGCCCCTCTCTGGCTGCTGTGAGGTGTCCATACAAAAGAAATACTATGTTTTCAGCAAACTGTGCATATGTTTATGTCCATCTATTTTTTCGTCCTTTTTCCTTTGCTTCACTTTTAAGTAACATTTTATCCTTCCATCTTGTCTCAAGTTTTAATTCCTTGATATATACAGCAATAATCTTATCTGATTCTGTGATGATTCTATGGAAAAATTATTTTTAAAAAGTTGCCAAAGCTTCTTGATTATCTTTTGCTTATACATCAGGAGTCTGTAATGTTTTCTTGATGATCTAGTAGTTTGTGTGTCAGTTTTGATTTGTAAAAGGCATCTAGATCTTTAAGGATATGGCATTAAAAATAAACTATGAAGTTGGGCAGATTGTTATAAACTATGAAGTTGAGGATTAATCTGATTTTTTCATGGTTAGTGGTCATATATTTTTCTACCAGGAGAGGTCACCATTGTAGTTTGCAACAGACAGATTTTTATTTTTATTTTTATTGTAAAAACTTTGCAAAAAGAGAGCTTCTTAGCTTGTGGGACTAAACTCACTAATTGTGCTGTTCTAAAAATAAGAAAAAAATTATTTTTGTCCTACATATGATGTTTTTACACACTGTGAGTAACAGAGCACAATAAATAATCTATTTTTATAATGACAGTGTTATAGGTAAAAGGGAAAAGTTTTCTCTGATTTAGTATCTTGCTGTTAATTACTTTTTTAATTTAAGAATACTAAGAATGTTCTTGACTTTGAGAAAATGGATTGGTTTTGCTATAAATCCTATTAATTTAATTTCATTAATTTAATTTTAATTGTATGCCATGATATATGTAATGTTTTGATCATTGCAACTGGAATGAAGGAGGGATAGGAAATACTGTTCATCTCAACATGCTCTCCAAGTCAGACCGCAGAATCCAAATGTGAAATCAGTGCAACATTTTCAGGCTAAGTGATAAATGGCAAAACTGTGTAGGAATCGATACTCTGGATTGGACCAAATGCTTGGTTATTTCAGTATTGTATCTCTGATAGTGGTCTGTTTTCAGTGAAAAAAAAAGAAGGAAAATTTTCTTACAAAACTACTATCTTTGAAAATAGGTAAAGTGCTTCTGAGTCTTTTCTTTGGTTTTCACCAGGGGTCACTATCTTCTGCTCATGTTCTCCTGATGGGTGATTTCCTACTGCAGTTTTCTCAGGCTTACTGGATAAGACTTTAAAGGGCATGTGCTGTCCCAGAAGCAGAGCCACAAATAGGTGGATATTCTTAGTGTTTCAGCTGCTGTCCCTTTTCCTGTTTCAATAGGGCTGGATCCTGGATTCCGGTGGTTTTTCTAGATGAGTTCAGGTCGTGTGGTACCTCTTCCTTTTGGGGACAGACTTTATGTGTCTGCTTTCCTCTGACATGTTTCTTTGCTGGAAAAAGCAACAACACTCTTTCCAAACACATGTATATATGGACACCTGTAGTTCATATCACTACAGCTCCATAGGGTACAAAATATCCCTATAAAGGCTTTGTTTTAAGGGTCCTCACTTGTTGCCTCTGCTGTAGGTCCTTATTGCCCTCTTGCATTGCTTGATTTCTAGGAATTCTCATGTAGTGACTGCATTTAGCATGGATCAGCATTCCCATTTTTGCAAATTCTGTTGGAGAAAAGGCTGAAATGTGAGATCAGGATCTCCCACATCACCCACTGCCTCAGTTTTTTGGGCCAGAGACTCTTGTTGTGGCTGTAGAGGTCTTAAGGGGAGTATCTTTTCAGAGAGTTCTGGGTTGAAGTCACTGCTCAGTTTTGCTTTTACATGAATTCTTCTGCATCATATGCCATGAACAGGTACCTCCTCCTGCTGCTTATACAGGCAAGGCTTTCCAGAGTACCCAGACTTCAGAGTACCAAGTGATAGTTGGTTTACTTAAGCCAGCACGTGTGTATTTCACTGTTCTCTTTCTGAACTGGACATCAGGTTAGCTTTTCTTTTTTGAATGACACCATTTTCAAAGTGTGTTCTGAAAAGAGAACACACTGTTCCTGTCTGTAATGGAGGGGCTTTCCTGATCCTTTTTTTTTTTTTAATCACTGCTTTTCCCCCTTTTCTCATTTAAGCTATATAGTCAAGTCATCAAATGCTGTGTCATCTTCAACCTGTTGCAGAATAGAAACAAAGGTGCAAAAAGCTTAATTAAGTCATCGCTGTGCTTTATGGTGAAGTGTATGTTCTAATAGGTTTGAGGGCATTTTCTCTATCCCATCAAAGCAGTCAGTGTTAGAAGGTAAAAATGGTGGAATTTTTATCTATTTATCTATTTCTTGCCAATTTGTAATTCTAAATCTGGTCTTTGCCACCTGGCATTAACAGTGCCATCTCCATGTCTGTGATACCTTGATAGTCTAATACATGAAGTTCACAGGTACTCCTGCTGGCCTCACCACATCATTTCCTAGAGCTGATGATGGATATTTTACAGGTTACGGCATGCAGAGTAGGTCTTATAATATTTAGTGGTATTTTGTGATGTCAGTGCAGAGTGCATTGCCTGTGTAAAATGTAAAAACAGGTGTTAACAAGGTGTCTGGTCCCTTAAAGGTACTGACAGGTAAACTGCCTCAGTAGAAAAATATACTAATTCTTGTCTGCTATGGAAGAGACAGACTATATTAGTGTAAAATAAAAATAAGCATATGACTCAAAAGCTTTTGCTCTATTCTTTTATTCCTCTAAACCTGTGAGAGACAAAATGAGGGGAATCCCTGTTTCTTTCTGAGCTTCTTGTTGGTTTGTGGGAAGATGAAAAAATAGATCAGGAATATTATATTACTAAAATAGATATGGGCTATTGTTTCATAAATTAAGCATACTAGGAAAAAAACAAGTCCATAATACTTTCAACACATTCAATTAGCTTAAATTGTCTGCTAAGTGATCTTGCTCAGTTGCCATTGTCTTTCTGGAATCAAATGTAACTCTCAAGCTTCTCGATGTGGATTATAATACAATTATTCTCATGGATTGTATTACCTTGTAGGTTGCCCTAGTGCACTACAGAACATATTGTGTTGGGTGATTGCTGTGTGCTTTCCCACTGTCTAAAAGAGAAATCACTGTGCAGTCAGTGTGAGATGAATTAACAAAGGGCCAACTCATAATGCCCTTGGTCAAATTTTACTCACTCTGGCTCTATGTAGAGTTCTCTGTGCAAAGTGGTTTCAGAATGTGGCCCAAGAGACTAAAATAACATTTCTTTCTTGGTAGTGAGAAGAAGGTGGAGAGGTACATGCAGGATTTTTTCAATTCCTCTCCTCAAAATTTTGACACCCTCGCAAATCAAAAGGTTAAAAAACATGGAAATAATTATTTACAGTTCTGAAGTGCGTATTCACATTGGATAGAACCACTCCAGTGCAAAGCTAAACCATTTCCCTCCTACCAGAGGTGGTCCATTCAGAGAGATCTGGAGACCTGGCAGGTTCTGTGGGGTACTGGTGGATCTATAGAGAAATTAAAAACTTCAGGCACTAACTTACTGAATCTTATTTATTCACTATTTGATTATTTTTACCTTAGTGGTATATTTCAGAATTAAGCAATTGAGGAAAAAGTCCTGCTCAAAAATAGTTGATGCTGTAGTTAATTTTCTTTGCAGAAAAAAAATGGTTGCCTGCTTAAATAGAATTAAAAAATAAACCTTCTCTGTGACTCACCCAGCTCATTTGAATGGTAGTTGTCACAGGTGCTGTGACTAGAGCACCATATGCTTCCCTCAGTAGTGTACAGCTTGATTCTACACAGGAAACAACAGCTGTCGATAAACTGAAAGATGAGGATACTCCCTGTATGAAGTCAGCAAATTCAGCTTATTTATCAGGTGTGAATGGAAACATTTTTTTAAGAAATCCATTTGTATCCAAAGAACAGACTTCTAAAATTTCAATGCACTGGTTTAATTTAAAAGATTACGTCTGAGCAAGCTAATGATGCTAGAGGACACTTAACAGCATTTGGCATTTTTTCTTCCAATATCCAATATATTAGATATTTTATTTTCACACACAATGTCTGTCATCTTTATAAGAGCAAGCATGATGGGAAGAAATAAATGTTTTCAGTATCAGCAGTTTTCATAGCATTTGAGTAGCTATTAAGCTAAACAGGTCACTAAATTGACATTTTCAACTCTAAGGACTGGAAAACCTTGAAGACAGGTTATCAGATTAAAATTTGGACATAAGTACACGTTTGCAAACATTTGGACTATTAAACCTTTATGCCTGCTTCTGAGGCTTCATTGTTTGGAGCTGCCATTCCTTGATTGAATCTTCGTGAGCACACACTATTCATTTAACCATCCCACTTCCTCTTTTTACCCGAGCACCTAAATATTCCAATAAAAAAAGTGAAGAGAGCCTTGTGTGTGCTCTCCACCTAAAACACAGCTGCAGCTGAGAAAATACTCGTCTTTTTCATGTGTGCACTTTAATCACTCCAGCCGAACTTCCCTTCTCCTGCTTCTCCAGTGCAGTTATCCATAACTATACTGGAATATATTGTAAATTCCAGGCTATATATTTCATTTACACACACCCCTGTATAAAAATGTTGATTTTTCTGTGTTAATGTGAGCATTTTTTTAATTTGGTCATCAATGACATTCTTGGGTAAAGTTGACTTCTTTTCCACAAGAGTTTCTTATTTGGCTGATTGAATTAGATACAGATGGAAGTCATTTGCATACATGTTTTCCTTTAAGTTTAGTTTTTTCATATTTTCCGTACAACTAATAATATAGAGTTATACTAAGAATAGCATAAACATGTTTATGTATTATTTTATGATTTACTTGGGCAGGGGGAGGATTAATGCAATGGATAGACTTAAATATTTGAAAAAAATAAAAAAGAAATTAATTTAAGGGCTTCCACCTGACTGGGGAAAGAATATTATAGGTCTGTGTTTTGGGTCTTTTTTCCAGACAAAAGGGAGAAGCACAGAATACTGGGGTGCTGCTGCTGGCTCGTGATGATTCAGGTGGTCATGTCAAATGGTCTGACAATTTAAGGCAGCTGTTCTGGTCAAAGATACACAGGGGTTTTTACCCTTTCTTTCCTCATAGGAGTTCAGAGAAGGGTCACTAAGAAAAATGGAAGGCTGGCACTCCAAGTCGGTTGCAAGATAGAGTAGCCAAGGGTATTTATGAGCTTTATTTTGTTCAAGACTGATGTGTCTCTTTCTTTTATGAAGTAATGGTTTGTTCTTGTTATTTTTGGTTTCAGTGTTATTAGAGGAGTTAATCCCTGTATTTCTGTTGATGCCAAATAGCTTTCCAGGTTTATGAAATCTGCTGGAAATCCTTCATCATGTATTTCTTCCTTGACCATTACCAGGAAAAGGGGAAAAATAGCCTGAGAGCCTAAATGAAAAAGGGATCCTTGTGGGATCCTTGTGAGTCTAATCCCATTTTAAAAACAAGGGTTCTGGAAAATTTCAGAAAGCTGAAGAAAGATCTCAAACTGACATACAGATGGATGTAAATTTAACTTGCAGATTATTTTTGCAGATTTTATTCTGGTTCATATTTTGTCCACAAGTCCTCACCATCATTTGTTGCCATTCCAGTGAGATTAAGTACTTTTTTCTGACTTTCCAGAAAACTGCTGGGTATTTTTTCTTTACCAGAGGTTAAATGTGAGGCAATAAATTTGAGGTTCTGAAAAGTGTTTATGTGTAGAGGAGGAAAAGGCGGCAAGTTAGGGCTTTTTTAAAGGTGAATTTAGTGAGGTGAAGCCTGAGAAACCTTGACAGCCCTGGAAATGGATGTCTTCTATCTTACATTAGGAGCATACAAAACAAGAGTGTAAGTTTCATAATCTTCCTTGGGTTTTTTTGAGGGACTACCTAGACAGCTGTGATGTTTGTTCAGTTTCCATGCTTTTTTGGTCTTTGGTCTGTCTGAGGCTGCCAACAAATGTGTTAATTGCTGTGGTTTTGGTAATGTGGACACCTGTCCAGGACAAAATGAACTGAGATCAGTAATTAATGTCAATTTTACTGAAGATGTAAGTTCCTCCTCTTCCTCCTGTGCAATTTTATTTACTTCAGCAGGTTTTCCTGGTCATAACCAAGATGGGTTTTTGTTGGTAGATGGAATTAAATCACAGGTTCTGGCATTTGCCTTGAGACTAAAATACTCTTAGGCCAGATATAGTTTTAATTTCAGCTATTAAAAGTACCCTCAAAAGATCATCAAGGAATAACCAAAGTCTAAGAGGTTTTTGCTTCCTCAACACTTATCTTGTCTCCTTTCTACACAATTTTTCACCTAACTGACCCAATGATTCCAATTTGCAGATCCATAAAAATGATTCTTCCACTGCCATAAAGTGTTTTGCTTCCTTTGGTGGAAATAAGAGATCCCTAATAAGAGACTTGAAAACAAATGCTACTGAGTGATGATATGAGGAGCCTACTAAAAAACATGAACAATTTAATGAGTGAGAGAGCATTTTCCCAGATTCCAGAAATGCAAGAATTGTTTTACTTTGCTGTTCTTGGGGTTTGCTCTGACTGTTATGCTTGAATAAGTATTTACATTTAGATTTCAGATAGAACACAAACTTAGAAGAATTATTTGTATATGCTCTAGATAATACATTAATTTTAAAAAATCAAACTTGAGGAGTTAGTTTGTTATGCAATTTCTTGTGCTTCAGCCTTGAAACTGTGCTGTAAACTTTCTTAACTTTATAGCAGTCCTTGGTTTTACTCAGGCTGAAAGTGCCATGAAAACAGAGGAAGACTGTGCATATTTTCTTGGTTCTTATTCCAGGCAAAACAAGGAGGCAGAAGTGAATACAGAAATGTTAACCTAAGGTTGTTAAAAATCAAAATTGACATGAAGTTTTGCATATTAATGAAGTCTTTCTTACCAGTTTTTCAGCTTTGAAATAGTTTGTTCTCTTTTCAACCATCCAGAATGTCAGTTTTAAAGACATGTTGGTATTGTTATTCAGTGAAAATTGTGATTTAAATGTGTTCACTCTTTGGGTGCTTTAGAATTCCCCAGGTACAGATTAAACGCAGGTTTAAGTTAAAATACAAATATTTTCCAAAACTGTAAATTATGTAGTAGGTGTTTGGTGACTCTGAGTTATGGATGCAGTTTGGGTTGGAACAAAGCCTAGAAGCTGTATTTTGGTTGTGCTAGCATATTGCAGTGGTGGAGGAAAACAAGGAAGGAAGAAACAAAGAAAGGTCTCAACAAATCTGTCCACATGGTGATCTTTACTAATCTGCTTTCTTTAGAAGTATTTCAAAGTATATTTATCCTTGGTTATGCACAAGTGCTTTACAATGTATTGCTGTAGAGAGAAACAATACTAAAATGTAGATAATTCATTTATTTTACATGCTGTATATACAGCTCGCCTGTCAGCAGGGTGAGCTGCTCTGGTGCCAGCAAGAACCATGCAGAGCATTCCAGGTTAAGCACAGAGCGGGATTCCATTCCGGAGGAACCTCAAGGTCTCAGGAACAGAGACCCACCAGGAGCCCACAGCTTGCACTCAGTTCCAGGGCTATGAAATGATTGGCAGGATGAGCCCTGTGACTGGGAGGCCATGATGGACAGTTTTAGGGTCTTCCGGGGGTAAGCAGGGCAGATGAGGTGGGGCGGGGCACTGTGTGTAAGGAACGAGGTGGACTTCGTGGCGCTTACAGCTGATGATGATGCGGTTGAGAACCTCTGGGTAGGGATGAAGGGGAAAGTAAATAAATCAGATGCCATAGTGGGAGTCTAGTATGGACCATCCAGGCAGAATGACAACACCAATGAATTACATATAAAAATAATATAGTATATAAATATTCAGCAAATAATTAAGGATATCTCTAGATCAGCTGCTCTTGTCCTTATGGGTAGTTTTATCTTCCCAGATATTAACAGGGAATATCATACAGAGGACACAAACAGGTCCAGGAAATTTCTGAAGCATGTTGAAGATAACTCCTTGGTGCAGGTAGCTGACTAGGAAAGGTGCCCTCCTAGATTTGTTGTTTGTAAACAGAGAGGGACTTGTGGGTGAAGTGGTGATTGGTGGTTGCCTTGATCACAGTGACTGTGTAGTTGAGCTTCAAAAGTTGGTGATAGAAGAAAAACTGCCAGTGAAACTTTGATCCTGGATATGGGTAGAGCAAGCTAAGGGCTGCTGAAGGAGCTACTTGGAAAAGTCCCTTGGGAATCTGCTTTTGAAAATATTGGGGACTATGAATGCTGGCCACTTCTTAAGAGCCATCTCTTAAGAGTGCAGGAGCAGGCAATTCCAAAGTGTAGAGGGCAAGCAAGCAGGGCAGAAGAGCAGCTTGGCTGAGCAGGGATCTTCTTCTAGAACTTGGGCAGAAAAGGTAAGTGTATGGACAAGGACAGGTGACACGGGAAGACTACAGAGATTTTGTCCACCATAGGAGGGAGAAAATTAGTGTAACCAAAGCTTGATTAGATTTCAACTGATCAGCACTGTGAAGGACAATAAAAAGGGCTTTTAAATATGTTAATAGCAAAAGGGGAATCAGAAATAGCATTAAGCCATTGCTTGAGGAGACTGGTCACCTCACAAATAGGCATGTGGACAAAGCAGAGACATTTAATGCCTTCTTCACCTCTGCCTTCAACAAGGAGGATGGGCCCTGGGAAGCCCAGAGCTCTGTTGGAAGACCTTGACTGGGAGGATCATAAAATCCCAGTCAACCTTGAACTTGTTTGAGACTCGCTGCTCCAACTGAATGCACATAAATCTAAGGGGCCTGATGGGACTCACCCCAGGATACTGAAGATCTGGCAGATGTCATTGTGGGACCTCACTCCATTATTTTTCAATGGTCTTGGGAGTCTGGAGAGATCCCTCTAAAATGAAAGCTGGCAAATGTTGTCCCAGTTTCCAAGAAGGGTAAGAAGGAAGACCCTGGTGATTGCAGATGTATCAACCTCACTTCAGTGCCTGGTAAAATTATGCTGAAGGTTGTTTTGAGGGTTACCAAAAAGCACTTGAGAGACATCAGAGTCATTGGTTACAACTAACATGAATTCATGAGGGGAAAGTCCTGCTTAACCAACTTAAATTTCCTTTATGACTAGGTCACTGACAGCTGACCAAGGGAAGGCAGCAGATGTGGTGGTTTTGGATTTTAGTAAAGTTCTTGGTACTGTCTCTCAGCGAATCCTTCTGGATACATTGTCTGGCACACAGATAGACAAGTCTATAATTCACTGGGTGAGCAATTAGCTCAAGGTTATAGTAAACAGTGTTACAACAGGCTGGCAGTCTGTCACCAGTGCCATTCCTCAGGGCTCAAGTTTACAGCCAGCGCTCTTCAATGTTTTTATAAATCATTTAGGCTCAGGAATCAAATGTACATTAAGTAAATTTGACAGCAATACCAAACTAGGAAGAGCTGTGGACTCCCTCGATGGTACAGTGGCCTTACAGAGAGATCTGGATAGACCAGAGAGATGAGCAATCACCCAACTGTATGAAATTTTACTAGAGTAAGAGCTTAATTCTCCACCTGGGACAAGGCCATCCTGGTTATGTGTGCAAACTGGGAGACAAGAGGCTGGAGAGCAGCCCTGCAGAAAGAGATCTGGGGTTTTTGGTTGATGGCAAGTTCAGTGTGACTCAACAGTGTGCCCCGGCAGCCAAAAGGGTCACCTGTGTGCTGGGGTGCACAGCATAGCCAGTGATGAAGGGAGGTGATTGTCCCACCCTACATTGCAATGTTGCAGCCCCACTGTGAGTCCTGTGTGGACATCAAACTATTAGAGCATCTTCAGAGGGAAACCAAGGTGGTGAAAGGTCTTGAGAGCAAGACTTAGGAGGAAATGGCTGAGGTTACTTGGTTTGTTCAGCCTGGAGAAGAGGAGGCTGAGGGGAGACTTCAGTGCCATGTACAGCTTCCCCAAGGCAGGCAGCAGAGGGGCAGCTGATCTCTGCTCTCTGTGAGCAGTGACAGGACATGAGGAAAGGGAATGAAACGGCATCAAGGGAAGTTCAGACTGGACATTAGGAAATGGTTCTTCACTGAGAGGATTGTCAGTCACTGGAATGGGTTTCCCAGGGAGTGCCACACTCGAGAGAGTTCAAGGAGCATCTGGATGATACTTTTAGTCTTATGGTTTAGTTTCAGGTAGTCCTGCAAGGAGCAGGGAGGTGGACTTGATCCTTATGGGTCTCTTCCCACTTGACATATTCTGTGATTCTATTTTGAATATGCAAAAGTTGACATTACACTTTTTGGTTTTATGTTCATAAATTCTTTTTCATGGTCTAGAAATGTTTCATATACTTGTTAGTTTTAGGAATTATATGCTTGTAGCCTCCCTCCCTTCCTTATTTTTTTTAAATTTTAAGTTTTGGAAAGAAACAAAATAAGAATAATATTGTGTTTTTCCCTATGGAATGGAGCTTAAACCATCCTTTTATTCATGCAAAACACATTCAGGAACAGAATATATCTCCCTTTTATGTGCTGGCTGGCATATGCATAAAAAAGCAAACAGATTAAGCACGATCCTTTTTATTGCATCATTCATCTCAACAAACTTATTTTTATTAGTCATAGGAATAAAGTAGATGTGCAAACTGTAGTCTGACTTTTACTGAAAAAAAACCCTGAAACTTCTCCTTTTACTTCTGATAGGAAATAGTTCTGGTTGTGTTTTTTGGTGCTGAATATTTGGTCCGGTTGTGGTCTGCAGGCTGCAGGAGTAAATATGTTGGCTTCCAGGGAAGAATCCGGTTTGCCAGAAAGCCGATATCAATAATTGGTAAGATTTAAACTCTTTTATTTTCCCCCCCTTTGTTTTAAAGATGTCAAATACTGCAGAGATCTTATTGCAACTCTGAGCTATGTCTCAAGCATATCACTCAAGCATTTATCTGCTTTGTGAACCTTTGCAATTATTTCTCCTTTTGGATTGCTAGAACTGAACATTTAAAATGTGGCTGTGAGACACAGGCAGACATCAGCCTTAGAAAGGCAGAATTGTAAAGTGAAGAAGTTACTAAATCTATTTGTGTAATTGGAGAAAATTGCTAAAATTTTTAGCACAAAATCTTGCCTGAGGTCTCCTGTAGAAAGCAAAACACAAAGGTGAGTGTAAATTGAGAAAAACATGGAAATGTGGAAAGTAGAACTCAGGAAAAATTTTATTGGGTAGTAGTAAACTTAAACAATTTTAGATGGTTTGAGTGATTATTGTGGGTAGCAGGAGAGAGTTTAGGAGAGGTGAATGATAGAACCTGTGGAACAATGAGGGATTAATAAAAAGTGATGATGTTTTGATGAAATTATAATAGGCCATAAAATCAGCTTTTCTGTTTTACGCCTGTGATTTTATATAGAGTCCATTTTACATGAGTGAAACATCAACTCATTGAGTTTTAAGTAGAGTAAAGTGACAGAGGTGAAAAGGGGACAGAATGAGCTGATTTTCCCTTAACCATCTGTGACCCCATGAAACAGTGCAAGAACCTGGGGAACAAGGTGTTCTCTTATATATCTAAATGTAGGTAGTGAATAATGTGATGAGGTCCTGTACTCAGCTTTGGGTTATTGAGGAACAAGTGTTTCATTATGTACACACAAATTCTTCAGCTGCTTCTAGAGCTGATCCAGTTCTGTGATCTAGCCATGAGGCCTATAGCTAATATTTTTATTCCTAATCATATTCTTGACTTCTCTTTCAATTAAGAAATGTATAGCCCTTGGAGAAGATACAGTGGGGTTTGTTAAGAAAAACCCAGAATGACAACAGCTGGTTGTGCATTCACAGGTATCAGTACTTTTTTTAACCTTTAAAATTCCCCTAAGAATGCAACACATTTGAAGTCAAGATTTGCTTTTACATATCAAATGCAGATGGAACACTAACAGAACAAGGCAAATGTGGGAAATACACTTGCTACAAATGATTGAATCATATTGACTCATCCTATAATTTTCAAATCAACATGAATAAAATACACTAGAAAAAGAAATTAAAGGATTAGAACAGAATTTAAGGTATTCATTATACTTCTGCATTAATACAAAAGTCTGTATTTTAAAATGAGAAAAATTCCGCTGAAATGTCTTTGACAGCAGGGAGATTTCTTCTATGGGTTTTTGTTGACACTGGAATTTGGATTAATTCTTAAAAAGTTCCATTTTGAATTTTTTTAATTTCTTCCATTACCTTTCCTTTCCTCCCATCTCTGAATGTAAATAAAAATTACTTTGGTGCTTATTACTTGAAAGACATTTAGTAGTCAAGCCTAATGATTACTTTCTTTTATAAACGTTTAAAATATTACTGGATACCATGCTGCATAAAATAGTATGTTAATGTGCAACTTCTACAACTGGGAAAGGAGAATGTTAAGATAGGACACACCATTTCATGAATGGTCTTTTAACATTATAGCTAAAATGGAAAATGATGCAACTTGCCTACCTCGTAAATATTTTTTTTAATTATTTCTTAGGTAGATTTTCTAAAATTAGCCTAATTTTTGTCTTCCTTGCAGACAGATTGTAGATGATTACATGTGTGTGAGAAAAGACAATTCTATCATTAAAAAAGCCATCAGGAGACATAGATTGAATTCATTCCCAGCATATCAAGAATCCCTAGAAAAATCACTTTTTCTCTCCATGTTTCTTCATTCCCTAGTTTACAGAATAAGCATATTCAGTGTGTGGTGCTCATGTACCATGGCAGCAGTAGAAATACTGATGTCTTTCTGAAATACTGATTTAACACTTCCATTACTATTTCAGTAGGTTGGATTAGGAGCTAAATGCTTCTGAAAATCACAAGATCATTAGGGTTTTATGGAAAGCAAGCACCAAGCACAGGCAAAATCAAGAGAATGCTCTTTCACAACCTCTTTTATCCTTTTGTTGTTGTTGCAGAAAATGTCATAAAAGAACCAGTTTATGAGTTAACTTTTGTTTCTCCTGGTTTTGACAGGATGCAGTTTGAAAGATGCAAGGGGGATAAAAGTTACTGGTGTAAAGACCTGAGTCTGCATATGTGTGTCCATCTCACAGTGTCCTTAAGTAAAGCACGATAGAATTTTATTTATAAGCACCTTTAATTGGTTATGAATACAGCTCTGAAAAAGCAGCAGCACCTGGTATTTAAAGCTCCAGTTATCTTTATGAAGTGCTAATAGAACACAAAAATTCAACAACAAAAAAAATGTGAATCAAACTCAAATATGTGCATATAATCTGTGTAATTTAAGTCCTTACGGGCATCATATTATCTCCAGACTAGTAAGAACACTCTTTTAAGATGAAGACTATTTACATTCTGTAATATAGTACAGCAATAAAATACAAAATAAAAGACAGTTATTCTTAGTGTTTTAAACTTCAAAAGGATTAAATGCTTTTAGTGAAAAAGCTGAGAATTGCATACAAGAAAGTAAACTTCTGAGAACATTATGAACATTAGAAATTTTCTCCAAAAAAAGCAATACTCAGTATAGGTGTTATGTGCTACACTGAAGCTTATGGATAACTAAGTAATATTGGCAAACTGATCTTTAGATTGAAATGATGGCTGTTTGGAATTCCTTAAGGATTCAGAATATCAGTAAGCCACAGTGGACTAGCAGTGGATGAGATTTTCAAAGCTGTGTATTACACATTTTAAATTGCAGGGATTGTGATCTCTATAGGTCTGTCATCTGCATATGTGGTGCATGTATTATATAGAATATGCCATGTCATTTTTTTTCTCTCTGCACCTCCTGTGTATGTACAGACATGTTTGCAGATATGTAAGTATGTAGAAACTTGGAGAAGATCAACATATTGCTGTTTATAAATTACTGGAGTTCAATTTTTTTAAATTGCCAAACTTCCTGACACTTTAGTTTTTAAGAACTGCCATACATACTAGTGTGATGCTATTCTAAATACTTGCTAGAGCTGAAAAAGTTATTTAAACAAATGCTGTCTCTTTATCCTGATGTTTTCCATGCCAGTGTCTGCTTCAGTTTGGGTCTTGTGGAGACATTTCATGCAAGATGCTTAAGCTGTTCTTGAGAAAGGCAATTCTGACAATTTCTTATGGAGAAGCACTAGCATTTCCACACTTTGAAACAGACACTTGAAATTTAATGATAGAATGGCTTTTTTTTTTTAAAATCACAAAATCAATTCCAAACTGACTTACAAACCCCTGAAAATTTGATAGCTTGTTTATACTTCAAATACCCTGCTAGAGAATGCTGTTATATTCCTCAGAGACTGAATCTACAGTGAGCCTGAACAATTTAGATTTCAGGTTTCTTGGAGGAGTAGTGCTGGGGCTGGAAGTGGAAAATCGGTTGATTTTTGTTTTATAGCTCTCTTCCTGAATCTGCCCAGGGCACATGGAAAATAGCAGGCTTGAATGCTGAGGTAGAAGGAATGGGTTGGGACATGCAGGATCAGTAAAATGACAGGAGAGTGGATGTGAAGGTCTGGGAGAAGAATGTTTAAAGAGACTGACAAACAATCAGGAGGTTGAAGGAAAAACAGCACGGGCTGAAAATACATGGGATTGAAAGGTATCAGTGAAAGGGCAGAAAGATAAGCCAAAGACCTAGACTGCAAAATAGGACTGTTTGGACAAGTAAACTGGGATTAGTGAGAGAAGACTAAAGATCGGAAATTAGGATGAAAACTAGGAACAGAGAAGATGAAGAGATAGAAGAACAAGTTTAGGGAAAAAATACCCAAACCAAAACAAAAGAAATATTTCTACCATGTAGAACACTGAGAAAAGTAGAAAATACAAATGAAGAATCTATTTTACTCTCACTACCTGATTGGAACTCATTTCCTAAGGGTCAGTGTTTTCCTCCTTCAGTGCTGGTCATTGTTTGGATATATATATGTCTGACAATTTAGTAAGGACAACATGGGTGCATCATTTGCTTGAGGGCAAAGATCTATATTATGATGTGATGGAAAGAAAACCCACCCTAAATTCTGATGTTTACAAATATATGTTCACACATATACACAGTAAACAATAGCATAAAAAATTTGGAAGCTGAGGCATTCAAAAGTTAAGATTATCCCCAAATGGAAGCTCTCTTTGTAGCCTCATCCCTCCCTTTATTTTCATTTTTATAAATGTACAATTATTGTATTACACTCTTTAAACTGACTGGAGACCTTAAACTCCCTTGGGAGTTATCCAGCTTTTACAGCAAAAATCAGACTGATACTGGAAATCAATCCAAGTCAGAGAGAGAAGGATACTGTTGGTTGTAGAACTTCTGCAATATTTGTTGCAGCAACTACATGGTTATGAATGAGGCAGGAGAATGTTTAAAGGAGAGGAAAAACAAGTTAACCTTTTTGAAGGAAACTGCTGCTGCCTCTCAAGTTGGATTCTGTCCTGCATCTTGCCTAGGCATTGCACGGAAACTCTGTGGCAGTCAGTTAAATCAGTTTTCACAAGTGTGCCTCATTTTCAGGATGTCCAAATGAAGACTTTGAAGTTGGGTTACAGAGGTTCTGAGCTCTCACAGCTGCAAGTGAGGTCAGCAGGCACTGGTTTTTTTGAAGTGCTATATAATGTTAAGTGCTCTGAAGAATAAAGTACTGCCTGTTTAAAACTGGCAAGGAAAATTTACCAAAACTTTTCCTCATTCTGTCTACATTTGCTACCCATTTATAATACTATCCTTTATTTTCTGGTTAGAATTTGAAAGTGAAGCATTTAGATGCTCTAAAGAGGTTTACCACAGGAATGCCTGTGAGGAAATTAGAAAAATGTCTTCTCAGAATAATGTTAGAGTAAGGTTCAGTAATTAAAAGAAACAGACATGGTCACTGAACTAGGATAAGAGAAAATAAGGGATGCTGGCACTGTGAACACAATCCATCATTTGCGTTGTATAGTGCTGGAACTATGGAGCTGTGGAAACAAAAAAAGGGAACTCTGGAAATAATTATTTTTTTCATACAAATAAAGACTGTATCACAAAGTAAACCAACAACTGATTTTTTTTTTTAGCCAACCTTTGTTCTGACAGTTCCCTAAACTTTGAAAGCTTGTCTTTAGAGCTTTGATACAATTTTTAAACCAAGTGTATGTGTGTATGTATGCACAATACTTGACTCTATGCATTTCATTATTGAGTGAAACAAACCCTTATTTTTCCTCTTACATCAAAACCCTTGAGCCAAAATATGGATTAATTTCTAGGATATACATATGCCTTTGCGCTTGTTCTTTCTGTGGCAAGCTGCCTGATCCATCACATTCTTTGAAATTTCCATTATTAATTCATCATGGAAGAAACTGTAACCATTGCATTTTTGATGCAAAACTATTACATTAACTTACTGCCCACCAGATTTCAGATAGCGATTTATTTTTTTTAAGTGCTTTTCTCAGTCTATATTTGTGTGTTTCAGTGCTGAGATCTAAAAATTAATACATTCTTTCTTCCTTTTTTTTTTCTTCATTTGTTTGTTTGTTTGTTTTCGACAGATCTCATTGTGGTAGTAGCCTCAATTATCGTTCTCAGTATAGGATCTAATGGGCAGGTGTTTGCCACCTCTGCAATAAGGTATGTTCTTATAGTGACTGTAGCTCTCCAGTGCCACAGATGTTACCATCAGATCTAATTTCCTAATTTCTGAATTAGATGTATGTCTGATTTTCCTAATATTGAAACACTGGACAGTGGAGGGCTGTGTGCTTTTGTGCCTGATCCTTGGTTGGGGAATGAGAGTATAGAAACATGAAAAATGGTGGGAATGCTGAAGCCAAGTGGAAAAAACTAAATGTTATGGCCTATATAAAACATCAAACAGCTCTCCTTCTGAGACAAGAGAGTATTACAGAACATCAGTTTATTTAAGAAGTAATCCAGACAGCACTTAACTCGGTACTTTTTGAGTATGAGTAATTACTTTGTTTAAAGAGTAATTACGCTTTGGTGGATTTGTAACTCATACCGTACATGAACCAGAAACATTTGATGTCTACAGTATTTGTTCAGCTTGCATCAAGCACTGCAAGCTTGTTTTGGGAGGAAAAGTGGGAAATAGAAGACAAGCGTGATAAGCAGAGTAGGTGTACTTCCCACTCCTAACTTAACTTGCAAGATGGGCTGCATGTTCTCTTACAAGCCTCTGATTTCCAATGCAGTCTGACCACTGGGAAGTGAGAATGTACAGTACTGGCTAAACTCTCTAGGTGTGTAGACAAGCATTGGAGGGAACTAGAGGTATGAGGTATTTTTAAGGTAACTCTTACCATAGAACACTAACCCTTGCATGATAATAAGGACTCACACATGCAACATGAATGTAATTTATCAGGTCATGTAGGAAAACAGGAGGGTGAATGTGAAAATTTCAAAAATTTTGTATGAGTATAGGAAGGATTTTAATGGAAAGGCCTCCTGTGTGTTTATGTGTAAACCCAGTTCGTTTGGGGCTCAGTGCAGCCTTTCCCAGTGTTTAGAGACACTGCGCTACATCTCAGAATGCTCTGACAGAGAAGCTTAACCCACACCTCTGCAGTGTTGTTATTGCTCCACTGAAAAGCCATCAGGGTCAGGCAAATCTTATTTCCATCAGAAATCCTTAGAACTATGATGTGAGTGGCTGTAGTTGAATTAAAAAGGAATGAATCCCATTATACTTTGTCTTTGCTTTCGTTGCTTTCAAGGTACACTGTTCAGGTCCTCTTTGGACCTCCCTCAAATCCCAGCAATCCCAAAAACATGGGTGCATGCATATTAAGTCATTTACTTGTAGAATGAAGCTCCAGGCTCCAGTCCCCCCAGGGGTGACATTTTGCTCACTGCAGCAAGTGAGACTGAAACCGAGAAGCACTGCAGAGTTCACAGCACAGTCCTCCAGCCTTCTCTCCTCACTGTTGCAGAATCACCAAATTAATAAAAATGGTCTTCATTTCAACAAATTCATTTTCTCTTTTTATTGGAAATGGGTTGTGCATGTTTAGGGGTTATCTGGATTCTCCTGTTCACTGCCTTGTTTTTTAAACCTTTATTTGTAAAACTGCCAGCCTATACCATGCATGTCAGCAGTTGGCAGTAGCAGAGCTGTAACCAGCTCGGATCCAACAGACAGGAAAAGCAAGAACTGTTGAGGCATCCAGAGCTGTGTCAAATAATTGTACAGGGGAGCTACACAGAGATCTCTCCCCTCCTGACATGAGCAACAGGTGAGCAATTGCATTATGTAAGTCTGTTGGTGCTCACATATTTGGTAGTCTTGTAATTCTTGGACTCATGTTTTAATTAACAGGTTTTAAGGGAATTTTTAAAAGTTTCCAGCTGATTAAAATTGTTATTCCAGTGGCATATCATATAAATAACAAAACATGACATTCATGCTGCATTTCCAGGTTATAGGTGCAATTCAGAAAAATGCAGCCACAGGGGAATTTAAATCAGAGGTCAGAATTGAAAAGCAAAACCTACATCCACAAGAAAATTTTAAGGATAACTAAAAAGAGCCAAAAATACTTCTAGTGAAAAGTTTACAGATAGATGAATTCAGCATTTATCCTTTTCTGCTCTCCACTGATTTGTTTCAGGGATAGGGCAACCAGATGACTGTGGGCAAAGTTCATTGTCTAAAGGGTGAATCAATAAAATATTTCCATGGAATAAAATTACACTGAGGAACTATGGATAATTATTTTTCTTTAGTTGAAAATATTATGAGTTTATGATTCACTTATTGTCCTCAAACTACAAAGGACTGTATCTATTTCCAATTAGATAATTTCTATAACTCACACAATAAGGACTTCAGTAATACCATGTTTGATTCATATTCTGCTTTTGGTAAATACAGGAAAAAAGTTTGCTCATCCTTAGCATTAGCAAAGTTCATAGCAGTAGTTTTACTTGGAAAGAAGGCATTTAAGAATCAGAATCACATAAAATATGAAAGTTTCCCCTGAGTTTGTTTGTTTTTCTGTAAAATAATTGTTTTCCTAGTCAATATTTCTGAATATACTTGACTATAATGAAATATAAAGATAAAGATTACTGAGATGAATCTAGCCTGAAATGCAACCCTGGCCATGGGCAATGTTCTCAGAGTTCTCTAATGAGTCAGTACATTAGTAAATGTGGTGAACTGTGGATAGATGGAGCAGTGTTGTTCTCTAGTATTAGTTTGATTTAATGCCCTATTTTTCTTACAGGGGCATCCGATTCCTCCAGATACTTCGCATGCTCCATGTGGATCGACAGGGTGGCACCTGGCGACTTTTGGGATCAGTTGTTTTCATACACCGTCAGGTACTTCATCTTTAAGAATCCCTATCATTTTGTTTGCTTTAGTAAATCCCTTTTGTGGGCTTCAAATCATAGTCTGGTTTAAATGAACTGCTGTGTTGCAAGAATAAAAATACTTTAAAAGTCCATCATGTGTTTCTTTCTATTTTTAAAACGGGAAAGTAGTCTTAACTATTCAGGGCCATGGGTAACAGGGTATAAGTTTGGGGCTGCCTTTCATATTGCAAATACTGTCCACTATCTTCACAGATGTGTTCCTAGCTTGGTTGTTCTGTGGAAAAACAAATACTATCAGAAAAGCCCTGCTAGAACAAGCCACTTATTTAAATAATTCTGTTTTCTCTGCATGAATAAGGAGTTTTCTAATGCACTCTATAAATAAAAATATGAACTCTGTTATGATAATGTGAAGAAAAGTTGCATCTTCTAAGGGTGTAGTCACAGAGTCTATAAGATAAGATAACCTGTCTATAAGTAGTTATATGTCTGTTAAAGCTTTGAAACAATTGTTCTGTACACAAGTTCACTTAGAAGTTTTTCTGCAGGCTTTAAATTTCTGCTTGAAGGCTTCTTTCTGAGTCTTCATAGAATCAATTCATGGAAAACCAGCTTAGCTTTATCAATATAACAGAAACTTATATCATTATTAGCCTTTTAATTTTGCATATCATACCACACTGTGGAGGACTAATACTCTGCTACTAATCTTCACATCAGACTTGTAAAGGTGCTTATGCTTTATGGGTGTAGATTTGCTCTCCAGATACTGACAAATAGTTACAGATTTCCACACAGACATTTTTTTTAATTTTCTATTTAGAAAACTTATTCTGAGACAGAGAATGGGAGGTACTTAATCCAAGTGGTTAATTTAATACTACAAGTTAATTTTATTCCCTTTTTTTTCCCCCCTAGTACTGTAGGAAATGTTATGTCATGATGGCTGTGCAGCAGTGATGCACACCAAAGTGTTCTCGTATAAAGCCTCCTTTCATACAGTACAACAGGATGATTTTTAATGCTCCAAGTCTGTGTGGTCTCCATTTATTATGCTTGCATTGCCTGGATATCTAGCTGATATCCAAATACACTTTCTCAACATTTTCTAACCCTACTGACAGAAGTGTTTGAGAACATTTTTTTCTTGTGAGTGTTCAGAGTTTTACTCAAGAATCAGGAAATACTATCTCCAAAATACGACGCTTAAATCTTAAATGTTGCAAGCATGAATAAGTTCAAGGATTTAAAAGGGGGGAAAAAAATCCTTGGAGAAGTGAATTTATGAGTAAATGCACCTGAAATTCTGCTACTCCAAAGAAGTGATTATGATGATAAATAAAACTCTACAGATCTGTAGTGCTTGTCCAAGCAGATCACCCACTAACACATTAAGAAAAAAAATATCAAACACACAGCTCTCTATTGACATTGGACAAGTGTAGCTGAAACTCTTAACACAGTACCAAACAGAAGGGAAAATGGAACCTTTATTCCTGCCCAGACTCTGAAAGAAATTTGTGTTTAAAAAAAACAACAAAAACCCAAACGAAAACAAAAACACCTCAGCTGCTTTTTCTTTGCTGGCAGAGTACAAAGTCCCCATCTATTTTTTGAATTTGATACTCTTTCAGAAAAAAGTGGGGCCCTAAACCCTTAAACAATGTGAGAAAATAAATTCACACTTCTGTGAACTGTGAAAATAGCAAGCACTTGTACCTTCATGGGCCCAGAAGAGCTTACTAAAGTTGTCACCAGTGATTTCCATGTGTTCTGGAATTTTACACAGAGCTATATTCCCTCGCTCAGGCCCAGTTTGGCTCTGCTATTTTCAGCAGGTTGAGCGTTTCTTGCCAAAAGCAACAAAACATGATTCAATATCATATGTGGTGATGGAAAGACATGAAGGAATCATGCAGCTCACTGAAAAGCTGAGTTAGCCACTCTAGCACCAGCTGTTAAGCCTCTCGCTTAGTTTTACTCATTCCTCACCTTGCTTTGTGAGATCTGCTTTTAGGAGGGAGTTACCAATGAGTTGTAGATTTGGGGTTTCCTCGTATTTTTTCCAAGTATTCAACTTTATATTGTGGTCCTGAAAATATAGATGCATCTAAGTTTTAAAGAATGTGCTGACTCAACTCTCTCCATATTCAAATTTACCTTTGTCCTTTTTTTGGTTTTTGTTTTCATTGTTCCCTTTGTGTAAGTGTATCTGAAAGTCCTTGCTGAAAAGAGCCATTTGTATTAGGCAGCACTCTTTATTCTTAAGCTCTTATCTATTAAAAACCATATAAATGTGAAGTTTTAAGGCCTGAAGTCTGCCGAATGTTCTTTGCTCTGTGACCTGTCCATGTTTCTTGAAGGTGTTATTTTAAAATCTTCTGTACTCTCTCTTAAATGCAGTATGTATGTATGGGATCTCTGTCATTGTTCTTATAATGAAATATAGGCATGTGGTATTCTGTGGCTACACATATTTAACACGGAGTGGTGACATTTAGAATAAGTCTAAGGTAATTATACTATCTTTAAAGGAATTCAGTCTTTAGATGAATAGCACTGGAGCTGAGGGGTGAAATAAACTGAGTGGTTCTGTTGATAATTCAGCCACTTGGAAAGGATCTCCTAAGACTATGCACAGCCCTTCTGAAAAGCATAGTTTCCTGCCTGCTCCCCAAAAAGCCAGCACTTAAAACAGAAGGATTCCGATTATCACCCACCCTCTAATTCTGTCCTCTGAGACAAAACTGAAAGAAAGCCGGTCCTCAATGACATGTAAAATCTATTAACAAATGGGATGTCAGCAATGGGCCAGAGATTTCTGTTGATGTGAAAGGAAGTCACAAATCTGCTAGAGATGAAAGCAGAGTGTTTTCTGTGTAAGCTGGCAACAAGAAATACTCTCCATTTCTGCTGTGGTCTCCTGTGGATCACAGAACTCACAGTCTCAGGTGTTTGGAGCTCCATCTTGCACTGAAAAAACATTGTGAGGGCAAGTCAAAAGCTGTGAAAAACTAGAGAAATGCAAAGAGTTATGAATGTTAACACAAGGAGCTTTTCAAAGCAATGAAGTCATATCTGCAAGTACAGTGTACCGTTATCATGAAATAAAGATGAGAAAATAAAGGTGACCAGCATAGAAATCTGAACTACTAAAACCCAGGTTTTATTTTGCTTGCTTAGCAAACAGGCCTGCAAAAAGTTAAGGCTTAGAAGACTTGCCCATATTAAATACTATCAAAATTCATTATTTAGGTCATTATTAAATGATTAGATGAAAAACGCCTATTTTGCTTTGTGCCAAGATTACTTAGAGTTGCTGAACATAGATTTGAATTAGTGCTTAGGAGAAGAAAGAGCATATTTAGTTCCTGCTGCTGAATGCAGGGATACCTTTTCCCAGAAAGCTCTTATAAGGAAGTGAAAAGAAAGAAATTAAAAAAAAAAATCTGAAGGAAGTTCGTTGATAAAACTGAACCTTTCCTCACAAACAGTTTAAGTAACATGGGTAGAATAATACAGAAAATCTCTGAAAACCTGCCATACTTTAGAAGTAGAGCCAATCCTTCTTAGACAGGCTTTAATTTTGAATTTATCTTATGAAAATATTTTAATTCCCTTAATGGTTTGAATGCAAGGAAAGAGAAAGGAGCTTAAGGGAGATGCCAATGAAGAGGTAGTGCCGCAATGTTGCATAATAAAGAGATGATTAAATATCTGCCAAGTAAATAAAGGAATAAGACATGTAAACTTTAAGGAATAAAAATAAGCTATTTTCCCTGATAACTAGGAACTGGATTTTCCTGAGGAGTAGGTGCTTATCTCATTTGAATATAACATAGAGCCGCTTTTAAAAGCTTTACATGTTTTTGCATCTGGGACACCACACATTTTGGCTTGTTTAAATGTGCAAGCCCATTTTTCCCTGAAGCCTGTAACAATCCTGTACCTGAGTCACATCAGTTGTGATACAACTTTCCTGTCCAAAAATCTGTAGAGAAAATTGTATATTCGCAAGGACTGCATCATCCCCTAACAAAAGTCCTTTCTAATAAACTGCCCCAGCCTTGTTTTTCCGGATTGAAGTAGAGGTTACACTACCTAACATATTTTAAGATCTTATTTTATCTAAACATGAAAGTGTTAAGGCATCAGTATTTAATCTTAAGCAACCTAAACATCAGATACACAACTACATTGTTTAGATGTGGCCATAATCACTACATGGTTGTTATTTTTTAACTGTTTTTTCAGTGTACTCTTCAGAAGGTGCATTTCTGAAGCTGTTTTGCCATTTTAAAAATGTTTAGATATTTAGTATTTTGAGCAGACAGTTAAGTGGAATGATTTTCATTCACAAGACACAATTAGGTGTCCCACTCTACATATAGCTGCCCAAATGATCTCATATTAATGATGGCCATTCGAACTCTTTAGCCTGGTATGAGTAGAAAACAAGTTACTGCACTACCTATTTTACTGGAGGCAAATTTTATACCTGAAATAGAACATAGTAATTTTTCTACTGTGATGCAAAAAACTCCCCAGATATTTACAATGTCTTACAATGATAGAATATATATGATGTAAACCTTACGTGCTTGTTTCCTTCTCTTTTAATAGGAACTCATAACCACGTTGTACATTGGATTCTTGGGGTTAATTTTTTCATCCTATTTTGTTTATCTTGCTGAGAAGGATGCAGTTGATGAGGATGGAAAGACAGGTTTCTCCAGCTATGCTGATGCCCTTTGGTGGGGTGTGGTAAGTCTTTACCAGCCAAATCTGTGTGCAAAGAGAGCATAAGGTTTTCTGTTGAAGTTGTGATATTTTTTAGAAAAACTGGTGCTTCTTTCTTTGTAGAATGTATTTCCAGGGAAGCTTGACAACCTTTGAAGAAGGATACCAGAAAGAATTTCATAAACACAATTAAATTATTTGGGTATTAAATTTCATTGTGAAAACAGGGTAGCAAGTCCTTAGCAAAGGACACTGTTTACTGATATAAAAAGTCTGCATCAGTAAGAGTGTAAATTTTCTCCAAAACCTGTACCACTTCTTTTAAACTCTGCTTAGTCATCTGCAAAACATGCATAACTATATGTGAAAGATGAGTTAATTTTTTTTTTTAATCTTTTTGTGTAAAACTCTTTCAGTAGTAATGCAGATCTTTATGCAGGTTACAGGTTCCTATTGTTTGAGGTTTTTTCAATAAGTCTGTGATTCTCAGTAAGGGTAAATAGATTCATAGAGAGCAGCTGGCAAAGCTTCATGGATTAATCAAATCCTTCAGATATCAATCACCAGTCAGGTTCAGTGCAAATCTTTGGTGAAATAAAGGAAAAAAGTACCTTTAAGGGGGAGCTGGGCTTTTGAGAGCATTGTGGTAATTATCATGTGCATGCCCAGAATCAGCTGAAAAAGGAATAGAGAGTTATGAACAGAATAAGAGACCAGATTTTTTTCCTACACTCCCTTCATATGGCTGTTCTCACCATATTTCTCATTGTGACTTAGGCTTTCCTTCTTTATTAGCTGTTGCATGAACCATCTCTTCTCCTGTGGACCCCTTTTCCCATTAGAGAACCTCATATAATTTCTGAGTTGGCTGTCTCATTTGTATCAAACCAAAGGAGATCCATCCCATCAGTGTTAGTGACTGAGAAAAATGACAGGACTAGAACAGATGCAGAGCCCCCAACTTCCAGACAAAGAAGGATATATTTCAGGAGTGCTTTGAAGCACTATAAAGAGAATTTGTTATTAGATAACAGACTGGAAAAATTCCAGTTATTGGGCCATAAACCATTTTTTTCTCCACATCCAAATAAACTGGTCTGTCAAGGCAGACAAAATGTTCCTAATAGATATATGTTCTGATCCTTAAGCTAGATGCTTCATAAGCCTCTACTTCAATGAAGTATACAGAAATGCAGGCTGAGTTACCGCTTTTTAAGTGATTCTGTATAAAAATATTTTAAACATTAAATTCCTGCCACTAGGTTGTCAAGTATTCATTTCACTGGCAGAGTATCACCTATGGCTGTGCAAAAAAATAGTACACACCAAGAAGAATCTAGTGAAAAAGAAAAATCTATTAAATGGCCAGATGCACCTAATTATCTAAGGTGCTGGGAACAAATGAAACCATGAACTAGCCTACGCAACAATCACTTGTAGAAGCCCTCAATGGAAATGTCATAATTTTTTCAGAATACAGAATCTTGTGGTTATAGATATGAGGCAGCCTCTGGCTAGTGGAGGAAAATAAATGTATCAGAAGCACAGATTGTGTCTACTTTAAGGAAACAAACCAGTACACAGGCTCACTTATTCTTCTATTATTTGAGCAGTTCGGCTCCAACGTTGGTGTTCAAATGCCTGATTGCAGTGGAACAGTTCCTGGCTTTACTCATGGTGTGACTGAATGCTCTGTGAAGTACATCTAATTAAAAGTGGGGCTGCTTGTGGGAAATTCAGCAGCATCAGGGACTCTCATAAAAGTTTGTGCTACTTCAGCTAAACCCGTGAGAAACAGCTCATAAATTTTTCCAGCATAGTGAAGTCCCAAATAAGTTTGTAGTATCATTGAATTAGAATGACACCAGTGAAATAAGAGAAAAGCATATAGCTTATTAATAAGGAGGTCTAAATTTAATATGTAAACATTAAAGGATAGTGACTCATGTTGGCTCTGCACGGTGTCTTTGGTGTTTCATAAAGTAATTAGTGTAACAGCAAATGGCCAGAAATGCCCAAATTCAGACCTGGATGGGAGGGAAGAACACCTTACCAAACTGAGGGGAGGCAGGTAGAGGGGAAAACAAAACAGGATTTCCAGCAATGAGTTTGGGAACTAGTTATCACTTTTACCATCCAGTTCTGTATATTCATGCTGTTTATTCCTGCACTAATAAAACTTCCATGTGAACCCAGTGCACTTTTTTCTACCTTCTTTTCCTTCTTCTTTTTTTTTTTTTTAGCTCTAGTTATGCAGAGCTTGCTTTATGAGTTGCATTGAATACTTAGCTATGGATTACAAAATACCTTTAAAGGCTAGAAGCTACACCCTTGTTTTGAGTAAAGAGAAAAAAAATAAGGTCAGAAAAGTCAGGATGTGTTTATACAGGACTATTTTGGACTTGGAGAATACAAAAGGAGTTCAGTTATGAAGACCAACATATAAGTTTAAAATGCACTTTATTACCTTGTTGAGATAAATGACTTGGAATCTGTGGTTCAAAGTGTTCAATGCGTTTTGTTGTTGTTTCCCAAAACTTCACTTGTTTTGTGTAATAGAAAGATAAAATCAGCTTCTCTTTCTCTAGCTGTGTGAGGCACATGAAGAACACTGTTTAAATTGTTGTTTAAGCTTTTCAGGCATCTAGGCCTCCTCTGCATTTACTGAGTCACGGTGCAGGTGCAGTTCACAGCTGGGAGCAGTGACAAAGGACAAAGTGAATCTGTTTCTTTTTCTTTTCAAATCTGTAACACAGAAACACAGATGTGGAGTTACTAGGGAGTGAAATTTGATTTCACTTTTGCCTTTCAAAACTGAACCATAGGAAAAAAAAAATCGTGGTAGCAAGTATTTGAAAGTCTTATGTGTCTGACAAAAAACCGCAGAGTGTATTAGGGAGAACATTTTGCTTTGAGTAAAAAGTGCAAGCTTGCTGAACTTGATACAAATGACCTGAAAGGTTTAAATGTGAAGAAAAGAGAAAATAAAGAATGAATGAGAGTTGGAATTAAATGCTAATTACATTCACCTGCTTCAGTTAAATGCAGTGTTGTTTCACCCAGCTTTGGCAGGCAAACAGGTCTGACTGCAAAGACAGATCAAGGACTTGTGTTTTACATGAAGCCACTTTCAGATGTTATAACATACACAGCACATGCAACAGCATTTCTATCAGCTTGGCTAGTCTGCCAGAATTGCAACCCATGTCACAGCAGTTTTCATGTCTTTTCTGGGTATTTTTTCTTGAGGAAAGAAGAAGGGCATGTAGGAGGCTTCTCTTCTCTTGGCCCTTGTCTTCTGTTGCTGGTAACACTTATTAGTCTTGCTGCAAACTCAGCTATTCTCTACCACTGAATTTGAGTTAAATAGTTGCTCCAGTAAATTGGTGTTACCGGGCAGAGGTGCTTGAGATCAGTCGCTCAGAATTTCCAGTAGTAAATTTTCATGCCAGAGGTAGCAGTTTGACCCCCTTTATATTTAGTATGTTTTTTGAGGTGTGCAGTTCTGACTCTTCACACTTCAGCACACCTGCCTGTCTTAAAGCATCTGAGCAGCTGTTACTTCTACTGAATGAGAGTTCTTCCCTTTTTGAAGTGTGCAGGTATGTTTTCAGGGGCTATGTGAGAGCACATGCACACCAGCTGGAATGTGCTATCGTAAATCTGTGTTACGAAGGAGGTGGCATTTTCCAAAACAGAGATATTCAACATTCTCTTCTCAGAGATACTTTTGGATGTGCAAGTAGAAAAAAAAATCTGCTGTGATTAAGAAAGCCAGAGAGTTACATTCTTTATAATCCTTTCCATATTTTACGTACTAATTAGATTACCAAGAAGGAACTGTCTTAAGGTAGTCAGGGAAAAGCTTTCTGAGACATGTTCAGGCACCTGCAGGAATCTGCCAGCCAAATGCCTGCTGTAGAGATGGAAAATTCATCTTTTCTGTGGTTACAGCTTTCAGGCTGTCTTCCATAGTAACACTAAGGCAGCTCAACATTACTGCAGTTTGTTTTCAAGTCCTGAGTGCTGGAGAAGTCAGGGGAAAAAAAAAAAAAAAAGGAAAGAAACGGAAACCAAACCAACCACCCACAAAAAACCAAGAAGCCTTTCATAAGAAAAAGGGAGGAAGAGGAAGGAAAAAATCACAGACTTTAAGGGGTCATCTGGGTGCACCGAGGAGCTGAAGTGCTGTTAAAGAAACACTGCTTTAACTTCCTCCACTGCCCACTAAGACCTACTGCATTTCAAAGTTGAATTTTGTGGGGTCTGGTTTAATTTTGGGGACCGGCAAACTCATCTGTTTGTACTGCCGGTAGTACACAGCACCTGAGTCACTTCAAAAGCCACATTAAATCTGGACAAACACCTGGCACGACGGAATTCCTGCTGAGAGCAGTTTGCAGTTCAAAATAACAATATTCATTAGAGAAAATAGATTCTACAAAGTGGATTTCATAAAGTGAGAAAATTATGATGAATAAACACAAGCCTAACTTTTTTGAACTGGGAAAAAACTAAGTTTGACAGTAGCTGTTCATTTTTTCCCCTGCAAATCTTACTTCCAGCTCTCTGTAGAACTGCTGTGAGAGGAGGAAATATGTTCTTCTCATGCCTTTATTGCTCGATAGTTTCTTCTGAAGAGCCTATTTTTTTATAATATCTAAGCATTTGTCAGCAAATTTTTCCATAAAAGGCAGCCTCTTTTGTGTAAATTTGCATATTCTTTTAAGTCTGTTTTGGCTGTATTTCTGCTTCCATTCAAGGCAAAGTGAAGGGAGGGGGACTAGGTTTAGGGCTGATGCTCCCAAATAGAAGTGCATTTTTTCTATTTAAAGTTCTCCCCAGTGGTTAGTATTGGTGACAGAATTCTTCATTTCCTCACCAGAAGCCTTTCACTTCTCAGGGGGTACAAGTCACATTTCTCACACCATTTTATAGCACCCTCAGAGCTCTGAGGATGCTAAAAAGCCTTAATGGCACTGCCAGCCACACCAGGAGTCACCCCAACACCCCCATGACCCAAGGTCTCTATTTAGGCTCAGCCCTGGAGTTTTTTGCTGCCTGACCTGTGCTAGAGGAGAGCTAGTCTCCACCTTTACAATGATCAGGCAAGCTGGATCTCAAACTTCCATATTCAGCCTCAGACCCACATCACCACCTGGATATTTCCATACGATTGGCATTCTTTGGTGGACACAGCCACTATCTGTGAGTCTATCTTGCTGTGAGCCCAGCATGTAAAGCCCCTGTCTGGCCAGTTGTAGGATTGTCTTGGCTTGCCTTGGGATCCTTTTTGGGATCAGCTTATTATCACCTTCCACTGGGGAGCAGCTGGCCATTGTTGATGGACCCTTCTGATAGACCAGCCTTCACCTGGACCCTGATCCCCCCAACAGCACCAATTCTTTACTGCTCACTAGGCTCATAATGAATTCTCTTCCTTCTTGCTGGGGTTCATCAGAAACAGCCCCAAACCTCTATCCTGCTCAGGTCCTCCTGCCTGTGTAACTTTCCAGGGGTGGCCTGCTGCTCCCACAGTGATTTAGTCCCTCTTCAGCAAGTCCCTACAGATCCCAGACTTGTGTAAGCACACACCTTGCTTACAGTGGAGGTGGGGAGGGCTGTTATGGCCCCGAGGTCACTAATTGGCCTAATGATCCTGGCCAGCATCACTGGTGGCCTCCACTGCATGCTGAGGGGCTCTGTTTAAGCTCAGCATATTCCTATAGGAGAGATGGTCTTTAGCTCAACTGCAGCTGTGTCTGGATAAGGAGTCCCTTAATCCTGACTTTCACCTAAGGACTGATGTTTTGTCATTGCTTTTGAGGACGCCTATGTTGACCGCTATTGCTGATCCTAGTCCTGACCTGTGGGTGGAATTCCTGGCTTGATGTCAGACCTACCTTGTTGCTGAGATACTGCTTTGTAATCCAGACTCTTGTTCAGGCCTGGATGCACTTTTTGCTTCTGTTTTGCTTGGATTGTGTGGGACTGGGCCCTTCGTGGAGAAGTCAGGATAGGTAACAGCCTGCTGGCTCCATCTTCCCTGACTCTGGGCTCCTTGTCCCTTAGGGTGTACTTGGCCCCTGAAAAGCCATGAGCAGATCCAGGTATATGCTTTAAACACAATTTTGAGTGGCAAAGTACAGTATTTGTGAGGGAAGGAATAAAATCTAAACACAGGGCTCAGCTGTGTTCAGCTCTCGGTCTTCTGGCAAGTTGACCTTGGGAGTTAACATGTCCTGGAATAGTTGTGTGTTCCTCCTCTTGCCATGAAGACTCAGCTAGGATGGTGTTAGTTCTGTCCCTTTTCACTCCTGTCAGCAGAGCTGGTTGTGTTCAAGTCAGTGCTTTCAAGGCTTTCTTCTCCCCACTGTGGAACTACATTTTAAAAGTAAAAGCAGAAAAACTGCAAGTCTGTTGTTTCAATCCCACAGACCCAATTCTTGCAGTTTTGGAAGGCTGGGAGCAACCAGCTACAAACTGTGAGAACAGTCATCCTGCATCCAGACTACCGTTGCCTCCAAAACAGTGGTCAGCTGTGAATGTTTGCTGAAGAATATAAAACCGGGATAAATGAGTGTATTCCTGTGTTTTCCTTATCCCCAAATTCAGACACTGTTGATTCATACCTATCTCCTGATAATTCTCTAATTTGTTTCCCTTTTTGTTCCTTTTTTTTCTTGCTTTTTGAAGAAAAAAGGTACCCCTTTGCACTGAAATAGATGGGTTTTTTTCTGGCCTAGGTGACGGTCACAACAATTGGTTATGGAGACAAAGTTCCCCAGACGTGGATTGGGAAGACAATAGCTTCCTGTTTTTCAGTATTTGCTATCTCTTTCTTCGCTCTGCCAGCGGTAAGTAGAACTTAGTAGAACCAAGTCTCTCTGACTTGGGCGCACAATTGGGTAGTTTCAAATTGGTGCCTTTGATAGGAAATAACAGGTTGGATGTTGCTTCAGAATGTGCACGCACACATCCCCAGGTGTGTGTTTGTGCATCTGCAGACATAAAGGAAGGCTATCAACCAGTAGGGGTTCCAGAGGAGGCCACCAGGATGCTCCAAGGGATGAAGTGTCTCTGCTGTGAGGAAAGGCTGAGAGAGCTGGGATCGTTCAGCCTGGAGAAGAGAAGGCTTTGGGGTAACCTAATTGTGGCTTGAAGGGAGCCCCAAGGAAGATGAGGAGAGACTGTTTCCAAGGGTCTGGAGTGACAGGACAAAGGGGAATGGCTTCAGACTGACAGAGAACAGGTTTAGATTGGATATTAGGAAGAAATTCTTCACTGTAAGGGTGGTGAGGCCCTGGCACAGGTTGGCCAGAGAAGCTGTGGCTGCCCCATCCCCGAAAGCATTCAAGATCAGGTTGGATGGGGCTTGGAGCGACCTGGTCTAGTGGAAGGTGTCCCTGTCTGGGGGTTGGAACTGGATGAGCTTTAAGATCCTTTTCAATGCAAGCCATTCTGTAATTTTGTGAATGAAACTGCTGTATCTTTACAGTAGTCATTTCAGACAAAGGGGGCCTAGAAAGGCGGAAAGAATAACTTCCACTGCTTGAAGAACTGAAGCTATCCTAGTCTATGAGTTGAAGAGGGTTTTTTTACTCAGTTTGTTGGTGCCAGAGGTGAACACTTCTTTGTTTCTGATGTTTTGTGATTATATGATAACAATTTGTCATCCTGTGAGGAGAGGAACAAAACAAACACTGCCATGAAGCAGATGTCTAGGAAACTGCATCTGCCATCCTATGTGATGCTATACAGATCTTTGGGCTTTTTGGATCTTTGAATAAATAGGGAGAGAATGAAGACAACAGCATCAATGCAATTAGACAAGACAAAGAATTTGCTCAGGAACTACCAGTTTTAACAGAAATGTTGAAATTATAAAGCATGTCTGCCTTCTTTGCCCAGGTTGCCTAGAAAATCAGACTGGGTTCCGACTTTAGTTGTGGGGGTGGGGTTTTTGGTTGGATTTTGTGTTTGTTTGCTTTTTGTTTTTGGTTTTTTTTTTCTTGCCAGGTGCATATGCGGTTGGGTTATTTTTAGGGAGATGTGGGGGAGCAGCTTTGGGAGAGATTGGGAAGGGTTTAGAGTTTTTTTGGTTCTGTTTGCTTTTATGGCACGGAAGTAAAAATAAGTGCAAAGAATAGCTAAGAATCAGTCATGTGACATTGTCATTGCTTCTCCCACCATTGTGTAAGGTGCCTTAGGAATGTGTCTGCCTCTGTGAATGCCTCTTACTCCTGTAGCCTGTTGACCACAGCAATACACATACGCTGTTTATTGAAGTTACATGATGCCAGTATTGATCTGCTCAGTTTCAGATTTATTTGTTGGAATAAATAAATTCTGTTACTGTGGGCATTTAAAACTTAATAATTTTTCTTTTTCTCAGAAAGCCTTTTATAAAATGCCTGTTTATTTCATATGCTAAGTATTTGATTTAAGTGTGTGAAGCCATATTGGAGTCTGACTAGCAATTTTGGTCATACTTTAGGGTATTTTGGGGTCTGGTTTTGCCCTAAAAGTACAGCAGAAGCAACGTCAGAAGCATTTCAACAGACAAATCCCAGCTGCAGCTTCCCTAATTCAGGTAAGGACCCTAAAAGAAAAATAGTTAGGATATTACTGGAGAAGGAGTGTGGCCTAGTAGTTCAAGTACTGAGAATCATGGTTTCTAGACTTCATTGTGTTTAAGCACTTTGTCTTTCTGATCCACTTCAGCCACTACAGAAAATTAGATAATTGCCTGTCTTCCCTCTCTGGGTGAGCACGGGAAGCTGTGCTAGCCTGATATTCACAGGCATAAGGACACTAACTGGATGCCACGAGTATTTTTGTGAAACAGTAAAAAAAAATAATCTTCATTATCATATTTAATTCATAACTTCCTTTTCATATTCTCTTAGGTCCTGTGCATCTGCCAAATCCTGGGGTGATGGATATATGCACAAATACATGTAAATACACATCTCCATTTAGAAAAATGTCCAAGCATGACAGTCTATATGAAAAAGAATAGCATGGTGCACAAATATTAAATGTGGCACAGTGCAGAAGAAAGGAGGCAGCAGTATCCAATGATGCTTGTGGGGATTCATTTCTACAAGGGTTGTTTTGTCTTGAATTTTTATTTCCTCACTGTGGGCAGGGATAAATCCCAGCTCCCAGGGAGAGCACACCAAAGCAAAGATCACTGTGTGATGCGTGTCTGTGTCCTGGTGCAAATCACATTCACCACAGGTATACAGAGGGAACAGTGTGTTTTATTAGTTATGGTGTTGTGGTATAGCACCCTAACTTCAGTCACACTCCTTTGACTGAAGGTTTTTGATTTGCAGCAAGATCTGACCTGCCTGCCCTGAAGGACAAGAGGGCTGCTTGTTCACTGAGACTATTGGGTTTGGGTTTCGTTGCAGACTCTGTGGCGGTGCTATGCAGCAGAGAAATCCTACAGTTCCACAGCGACATGGAAGATCTATATTACACCTCCAGTGCAAAATCCCAAAAAGTCACCAGCGCCATCTAGCCCTAGTCTAAGAAAACAGGTAGGGGAGGATTGGCAGAGCTCTCTGCTGTGCTTGCCTTTAATTTCATTGGGATAACTTGCCAAGAGCCCTGTGAAGTGCCTGAAGAATTTGGACAGCTGAAATACATTTGATTCTTTTCTTCATGCCACTGCACGATTGGTTGTGTTTTCCTTACAAATATTTCTGAGGGACAAATGTCTTCTAAATTGCCTTGGTGGTCAGACAGGTGCCAATTCTCCACTGTTTTATCCCCTTTGAACTCTCCTACTTTCTCAAGGAGTACTGTGAAACAATGATGACACTTTCCCATTTTGCATAGTAGTTCATACAGGAAGAAGGGAGAAAATGTAAAAATTTATGTTCACATTCAAAACGTGGCTGACAGTAGCTATGCTTTCCTGAAGTACTCTGTGATACTTTTATTTGGGGCTGAGTGTAGAAATCAGGGCAAATTCCTGAGCTGTGGGTGCAGTCAAGGGGAACAGTGTTTGTCTGCACAGGTGGGATTGCCTGAACACCATTCTGTAATTTCACTGCCAAGCTTGCCCAGCCTTCAGCACCCCTGCCAGAAAGGCAGAGGTCTGCAGCAGGTCGAGCTCAGAGACCCAGGGTTTCTCAAAGGATGTTACAGGCCTGGTTTTAGGCAGTGAAATCCCACTGATGCCCATTGCCCAGGTGAGAAGGGCAGGGCAATTTCACATGGAGGAACCTTTAAGGGCATGATGTGTGTGTTGTGCTGTCATAGCAGTGTGATCTACTCAGTCTTGGGCAAAGTGTGACTTTGCCATAACTTTTCTGTCTCTGGTTATGATGAAACAAAAACAGAAGAAAAGGGGTAAAGCTGAACTAAGGCTCCTTTGTATGTGTTGCTGAACAGCAAGCAATTTGTGGTTAAAGAGCTGGAAAAAAATAGATTGTATTTTCCCTCTGTTTTGTCTACTGAGAGGAACTTCCCTAACATATTATTAAACCTGAACTTCTGTGTGAACTGGAACTGCTAACCCTCATTTAAGAACCTAGTCATGGTTCTTTCATCTCTTACCAAAAGCTCATCTTCTCTTGTGTCGATCCAAACCTTAATTTTATTGTTTTTAAGTACCAGTTGTAGGGTGTTTATTAGGCTTCTAAAATCAGCAAAAGTGTTTGGAGGCAGGAAGAAGAATCTTATCTTCTCCTGATGTGCCTAACTTTGCCTTTTTGGTAAAAGGTGAAATTTTCTTTAGTTGAAAAAGCTGCACAGGGCTAGTTCATAGTTCACAGTCTATGGGTATGTCTAATTAAAGCTTTAGAAAGATGTTACAGCCAAGCTGTTGTATACTCAAGGGATCAGTATTTTGTATGCCTTTGAGTTTTGGTCCCAATTTGAGAAACTGTAGTTGAGACCTGATTTTTCAGAATGTGCTGGGCATCTTCTCCTAAGAATCAAATTCTTACCAGATTTTAGTTGGTAATTCAGAATCAAATACTTCAAACAAAGGTTCTAAACTTTTCACTGAATTTCAATTTCATTCTTTATGTATGACCTCAAGTGAATTTGCTGCATAGTGAAGTTCACATGTACTTGTCTGTGTTTGATAATCTCTTCTGATATCATTCCATTTCTACTACCACAGGCTAGAAGAAACAAAAGAAAAGGAAAGCTGGGATGTGGTAATGGTTCTGCACCTGTAATAAGCGCAGGAGAAAATACCTTGTCTGTTCCACAGATCACTTATGATCATGTTGATGAACATGATGACAAAAAAGATGTTTCTTTCTACATTGATGAACCTAGAGGTAATTTACTTTTATTTACATTGAGTTTAGCATTTTTTAAGAGGCAATGTTAAAAAGAATTGACTTCCTGAAGGGAAAATTTCTGTGACAAAATAGCTAATCAGTAAAGCAAGATGCAGCGAAATGATGATTTCATAACAAAAATAGGAAGACACAAATTTAGATTCATATGGTGGGAATATCAAGAGCTTTCTTTGTTTACCAAAATTAAATCAATTAAAAGGTTGGCTATATTGTTAATTCTCCTTTTTTTGAATTATTTCAGAGGTGGATGGGAAGCTTCATCAGATCTATCCCACCTTTAAACTTTACCTCACAGACAGTCTGAAGGAAGGAAAAATAAACCAGGAAAAACATTTTAACTTTTTTTTTTTTTACAGCACTCTCTTAAACGTGCATAGAAATTGTGATAGAAACAGATAAGTAATTTTATGCCTACATCAACCAAGAGGTTTTTATAAGTGGGATTTTTTCTTCCTTCATTTAAAATATTGTATGTTTCTATAAATGATGGTTGTATTTCAACCTGAAAACTGTTTGAATTTCCCTGCTGAGTTAAGATACTTGCTTTATTTGTAAAATTCTTATTTTTTGTCATGGAAATGTGCATATGAAATGGTATTGTTTACTATAAAAGATTTTTTGGAAAGCCAGTTTTTCCACTTCTGTGTTGATGTCCTTTGTCTGGTGGGGTTAGGGATCTGTTCTGGATCTGCTAAAGGGAAGAATGTTTCCTTGCAGTCTGAGTTATGTTCCATACCTAGAGGCATGCAAAGCCTTGCCAAGTTTACTGAGGTACCCAAAGATGCTGGCCCTAGTATAGGGTATGTTTTGTGGTGATTCAATTTAGGTTTTCATCTGTCTTTGATAAACCTGAACATCAACTCTGTATAAAATTGCTGCTCTTACATCACATTGAAGCTGACACATAACTTCAGCCTGGACAGAGTATGGTTGTAGTCTTGACACAAAGGTTTATTTAATAAAAAGTACTCCAAATATTTTTGCTCCCAAAGGGAACATGTAGTGTCTTCTGTACTGAACACAATTAAAGGCAGGAGTTTCACTGGATCGCTCTGACTTTATAGTGTTGCTTGATTGTCAGTGCAACCTATGTTGTCCATGCTGGACTAGTCAGATGTGGAATAGCAGGAATCTGAGAGCTGTGGCATATTGAGGCACATCTGTAAGGGATGGGAACATCTGGCTTTCACAGGGAGACCTTCAAGCCTCTATTTCATGTAAATGATAGCCACAAAGTGCCATTGCAGAAGGGAGGGCTTTCCTTCCACTGATGGAAGTTTTCATTACCCCTCATGCTCTTCCTTGTGTTTTATGCTATTATGTAAATTTTGAATCTGTCATTTTGAGATCAGATTGCTTTTCTGCAATTCTGGTATTTTACTTGTTGTTTGGCATTTCCAGTCCTTTTATGGGTTCTGGGAAAGGGCATGAAGGGTATAATACTTATAAACTACATGGCTCATAACAGAATACTATGTGTATTCTCAGTGTTAATGGGAGCAGTGCAGCTTCCCTTGCTGCTCCTGTAATAGCAGCTTTTGCTGAGTGTATTTTGATATTTTGTTATCAGTCAGTGATGGACAGAAGGAGCAAAGAGCTATGTAACTTCTGACAGCACAGTAGACCGCTAGGATGTTGAGGACTGTGTTGGCTCTGCTCTGCCAGTGTATGTTTGTTCACTAAAGCTGTGTTCTCTAAATGGTCATAGTCAATCTAAGCAAAGCTCTGCATCACAGGAAAGGAGGTAAAAAGACAAGCCTGTATCTTTTTCTGCCTGACAGCTTAGCAACAGGAAAATGAAAGAATTTTCCCCACTTTTTTCTGGAAGTGTTTTCTTACTGCATTTTTATTATAGCTAGTCTAACTTGTTCTGAGAGACAGCCATGCATATTATTCCCTTACCCATTAAGTTTTATCTATTTTTCATTTTCTTTCACATTTTGCCTTAGCTAGTGTCAGGGGTAAATCACACTTAATTTGATTTTTCTGATTCATTCCTTCTGTTGCAAAGCTTCCAGGAATGTAGTTGGCAAACTCAATTGCTCAATTGACTGAACATTCCTGACACCTCTAAAAAGTTTAAACCTGATTTCTCTCAGTGAAGTTCTCCCTGCCAGAATTAATAGGCTTCTATTCTTGGAAACTGGAAGCAGTGGACTTTGAGCTTTGAGTTCTTTTTTTTCCTCTCAAAAAAAGCTGAAAGTAGGAAAGGCAGAGAAAATAATAACAATAATAAAAAAAGGTAATTGAAAAGATCTACGACAGCTTCTAGTTGAGTGTTGCTATAGAGGAATATTTTATTCATTGGTTGTGGGGGCTGGATATTTTACAGATGATGGCAAACTTAGAGGTTGAATTAGAACACTATAGGCCTGACCTAGGAGGAGCAGAGCTGTTGCGTTAAAATAACTCTTCTATTCTGCTGCTCTGCTCAGATGTGAGAGACTGTAGGAAGGCCTGAAACAAATGCCTGTCAAGTGCAAGGAACAGAAAATTCCTTGTACTGGGCAGAAATAGATAGAAATGTAGTTAAAACCTCTCCAAAGGAGAGATTTGCCTTGATTCAGGAACTAGACCTTTGTCATGCAAATAAAATTTTTCTTATGAAATCTTGTTCATGTCTTCATGTCCAACCAGAATCCTCTTGGCTTGCTCAAAGCTTGCTTAGGAGGTTTATCTTTTCAAGCTGGAAAAAATGGGTTTCCTTTTTCATACAAAGAATGTTTGAGAAAAGGGAAGTCTTATAAAACATATGATCAGCATTAGGGTTTCTGAGATATTTGTGTATGTGGAATAAAAACCAGGTATTCAATAGTGTGTAGTATAGAAATAAAATCTTTACTCACTAAAACCAGTGGAATTTTGAAACAAACACTTGATAACCTAAAAGGAAAATACCTTCTGACTTCTGCACCATGGTTTGGGTGTGACTGGAGTGCTCTATAACGCTAAGAACTTGACCATTCTTGCAGAAATGGAAAGGCCAAAAGTCTTCCACAGTAATAATTTCCTTGTTTGAAGTCAAACCTTTCATAATTTCTTTTTAGAAAGAAATTAATAAGGAACAACTAAAGCCAACACAGATTTTTAGAGAACCAGTTCTAGAAAATAACTGTGATGGAGAATCATAAATGGCATTGTCATAGAATGGTTTGGGTTGGAAGGGACCTTAAAGATCATGCAGTTCCAATGCCCCTGCCATGGTCAGGGACACCTTCTACTGGACCAGGTTGCTCCAAAGTCCATCCAGCCTGGCCTTGAACACTTCCAGGGATGGGGCAGCCACAGCTTCTCTGCCCAACCTGTGCCAGGGCCTTACTACTCTCACAGGGAAGCATTTCTCACTAATATTTAATCTAAAGCTACCTTCTTTCAGTTTAAAACCTTTCCCCCTTGTCCTATTACTGTCAGCCCATGGAAGAAGTCACTCTCCAGTGTTTTTACAAGCCCCCTTTAGGAAGGCTGCAATGAGATCAGCCTGGAGCTTTCTCTTCTCCAGACTGAACAACCCCAACTTCCCCAGCCTGTCCTCACAGGAGAGGTGCTCCAGCCCTCAGAGCATCTTTGAGGTTCTCTATTGCAGTTTGGGTTTTCTTTTTTCATGCATATCTATTGCTTCTACTGAGGAACTATTTCATACCAGGTTGTCTGGTTTAATATTTTCATCCTCACCAGAGGCAATATCCATTATACTCTCTATAGTCTTGAAGTTGATTTTAGCCTGAACTTCTGTCAACCATTATCTACCGAGTCCCCTGCAGCAGGGTCCTTTATCAGAATGACAAGACATATATGAGTGCTCTGGCATCTTTAATGTTCCTGTAAGCTTTAAAGAAGGCATTTAAGTGAGTGGAAGGTCAGAGAGACTGATCCATATAGAAGGAAAATAAAATTTTGGTGTAACTGAATTTTTTTTACATGCATTTTGAGTTTCCTCTTCAAATAACAGCTATTCACTGCAATGCATGCTTCACAAAATAAACCAAATAGCTGTTTCATAATGCTTTTTATTAGGGAGGAAAAAAATTATGGAAATTTTAAAGTTTTTAGACCTTGAACATCAGCCTCCCGGGACAACAACAGCAGATGGAATGTATTATTCGCTGTCAGCTATTGTAGGTTGTATACACAACTCATTATTGTTAAATTTGTCAAAGTCACAGGACTCTCGCATTGATAAATCTCTGCTGGGCTAGAAATAAAATTCCCTATCTATCACTGTGCTTTTCTGTTTGCATTTTGGAGTTTCTTGTATGCTGACGTATGTGCAGTTTAAAGCAAAACTGCACAGGACTAACATCTTACCAGGAGGGGAGAGAGAACTGTAATTTTCTATGACCCCCTTACCTTTGTAGACCCTCTCATATGAAGTGTGTAATGCTGTTAATGCTGATTTATTCTGTCTGTAATTCTAGTTTGGATGCTGACATTCCAGCATTCACCTCTCTGGTAATAGGCGGGTTGTTCCCAGAAATTTGTTGTATTTCCCATTGGGAAAAAGGGCTGCTTTCCCTCAATGGTGTAGATGGATTACAATCTGCAGTACATATAAAGAAGCAAACAGTTTAAATGAAGTGGATTCATAGATTCCACTGCTGACAAGCTGAGGGAAAGGTGAGAAAAAACGTGGCTAAAATTAACAGAATAAAGCAAACACCAAAGCTTTTGAGGATCTGCACAACTGTCAGTAAGTCAGAAAAGCATAAATACAGAGATATGCTCCAAATCAGCAAGAGAAAGTATCCAGATATCAAGCTTCTGAAAAACGTCATGCCCTTAAGAAGGTGAGTTTAGCAGATGCTGGTGGCTTTGCAGTGAGAGTTTGTGTTCAGCATACAGCTGTTTAACCTCTACATTTGTCAGTCAGTTCAGGACTTGTACTAATGGTACTTTCCTGTGAGTAAGAGCTGTGGAAACATACCTCTCTGCCTTTACCAGAAAGTTTCCAGTCTTTACTGGTTCAGCCCTGGCTGTCCTGAGTGAGAACATTCAGTGAGTTCTGTGGTTTATCCTGCATGGCCAAAGTGGATGGTAGGTCTGGGGGTGGGGGATGGTGCGAGGGGAGATGGAGGAAGAGAACTGCTGCCTCTGCCAAACTCACTCTTACTTCTGATTAAATCTGGCAGCTTTTGAGGTTTAAAAATTTATTTTTGTTCTGCTCTTACTCAACTCCCTGTTGTGCTTGATTTAAGACCAGAGTTTGGATCACTGGTCACACCAGACTCGAGCAGGGACTTTGTACCAGATGTTCCCAAAGACCTTGGGAGTGCGTAGTGAGAGAAGGTATTTGCAGCTCCCTCAAACTTTTCTAGACACTATCTGCACAGCAGTGAGAAAAAAATAATTATGAGTTGCAAAGGAGGGCATGCTTCAGAATAGATACTGAATACTTCATTGCCAAAATGAATAGTTCAGACAACTGTTAAAACATTAAAAATGTAGAAAATTGGAGAAGCAAATAAATTATATTTGAGTCAATATGTTGACTAATAATAAAACAGAGGCAGCTTTTAAAAATGAGATTAAATTCTCCTAATAAATTGTAAAGTTTTTGGTAAGCTATTTCATGGAACTGGTGTGGCTGTGGTAGTTTTTGCTCTTGGATCCAGAATATACAGTGTTATTCTCAAAGTTGTCTTTATAAGAAAGCGTATGCACACATATAAATGTAGAATTATATTTTAGTGCTGGAATTACTGAAATCTTGGTCTAATCACTATTAGTCCAGATCTAATTGTTAAAAAAAAAATCAAATGCAATATGTTTTTTCCCTAATTAAAAAGATGCAATAATAGTAAAAATACAATTAAACCTCTAAAACCTACCTCTTGATTTCTGTCTGTCTTCCTGGTAGTTATGCTGCTCCAGCTCCGAAGGTATCACTTGCTGCAGGCGGAGCAGGGGAAGTGGTACAATGAGTTGTTGAAATCTCATGTCCTTAACAGGGAGGAATATGATGTTTGTGGTGACAGTTTCTCATTTCGCTCCTGGGATCCACTTGGGGTCACTTAAAAATGTTTCCTAACACACTTCTACATATTTTTTCATTGTTGTGCAGCACCAGGTTTTAGCTGAGTTTACTGTATATGTTCTCTTTTATGTATGTGAAATGTGAAATTTATTTTTTTTTTTGTTCTCTGTTACCCTTAAAACCTGTTTTGTCCTGCTCCAGGGCTGCAATTTTGTTTTAACTGACCATTAGTGAATTGTTTATAGCTGTGGGGTCTCCAGTGCCAAGCCTGTGCCCCTTCTCTAATCTCATGCCTGTTCTCATACACTACATCCTGTGTTTCCACTTCTCAAGGCCTCTGATATGCTACCCAGCGTGTATTTTCTGTAAACTATGTCATTATTTAGTTGTAAATATCTCATTCTACTGAAATAACTGCTGTAGATAGGAAAGTATGGTTGTGCAACACAAAGATAAACAAAAGCAAAACAAGCTAGATACGGACACCTGCTCAATTAGAAAATTGCTGTCACAGCTAAATCACTTAATGTCAGGCCAGGGAAGGGCTGGACAGAGCAGGCTGGAGAAGCCTCATTCCCTAGGTCTTGCAAACAGTACAGAGTTTAGGCTCTGTTACTAGCAGTGCTGAGACAACACAGAATAATTGGGAGACATAAGAGCTCCTTAGTGAATTCACATAAACATCCCAAACTACGACTTTTCCAAAACATAGGAAAGATGAGAACAATCTGTGTAAATTGTGAATTTTTTCTTAATGGCTTAAACTTGAGATGAAAATCTATGCAGAGTGGAAGTTTGGCCCACTTACTAACCATAAACTGTGAAGACAGCAATGATGTCAGGAAATAGTTAATACCTTTTTATTTTCACTGAAAATTAACACTGAACTTGCTAAAATTGGCACAACAAAATGTGGCACTTGCTATTATTTGGTTAATGATTTGATGAGGAGCAAATCAAGTTAGAACGGAAGAGAAAGGACTGGACAAGATCCACTGAAGTCAGGTTGGTTTTAGTTACTTGGGCTTCCAAAGCAAACAGCTGAGGAGTAATGGAGAGATCAGCAAGACCCTGAGAGCCACTAACAGCACTGACAGGAGGCTGGGGAGGTGCAGGGCTCTATGAAAGGGCACACAGTGTGTGCCTGGAAATGAAGGGAAGGAGGAATTTCCTTGACAACTAAGGGTACAATCATCCTCTCTTAGACACAGTTGTGAGATGTTTTCAGTTTTGGAGCTGGGCTCTGAATTTGAAGGGTGGCTTCTGAAATAGGATGACATTACCTCTCCTTGACACTAGCCCAGTGCTGGTGGTGCAGTTTTCTGTCCTGGCACCTTTGGTGTGGGAGGAATTCCTGGATGTATTTAATTTTTTTAAAGTAATTATTGATAAATTGTTGAAAGCTTTGGAAAATAATATTGATTTACATACATAAAGATTTGCAAATAAAAACCTATAGTTAATATGTTGTGTAAGGCATTTTACATTTATATCTGAAGAAATTTAAAATACAAAATGTCTCTCCAACTGGAGCCATCTACGGTTGCTTTGCCTTGCATAGTAAGTCTAAATAGAAGATATATGTAATCTCAATAGCAGTTATATATATGTATATATAGCTACCTCCATCTAAACAGATTAATGTAATTAGATGCAAGTGTAAATATTTAAGTCTAAACATATCTATAGATCTTCTATACAATAAGTGTTAATACATAATCCAAATAGAAGTGTAAACATAAAAGTGTAAATTGATATAAGGCTGAATAGATAAGATATACAATTATAAATTCATATTTATGTAAATGTGTCTATGCTTAAGTGAAAATAGATAAGGCACATGAAATATATCTATTCCCTATGCATCTAAGTAGCTGTGTAAGAGTAAATGTCTCTGCCAGAGAAGGGTGTTAAAACCCTGTTTTTAGAAAGGCCCATGCTCTAAATATCTTTCTTGTGCCACTCCCTCATTCCTCTTGCAACGTTTCCCCTCCCCCTTCCCCTCCCCTTCCCTTACTCCCCATCCCTCTCCCCAGGTGCAGAGGCTGGGGCTCTGGGCAGGGGGATGTGTTGTGTTCCTTTGGCCTGGGGCAGCTCCAGGTGTGGCCAGTGAGGATGATGATGGGGCAAGTCTTGCTATGGGAAGAGGTTTTAGCTTTCAGGGGTTTCCTAGGCATATCTGGGGGAGGGAGTTGATGAAGGGGAAGTGGTCGAGGTGGTCTCTTAAGGACTAGTGCTGAGATTACCTAACTAGAGTCTGGGACAGCATTTCATGTGCATCTGAATATGGAGTTCTAGTGTATCTCAAGAATGATGTAGAGGGATGAGCCATATGCCAAAGGGCAACCCAGGAGAAGGGAGCAGAGCACCAGAGGAGGTGAGTCAGCATGTGGTGTCAGAGGGAAGATGCAACTGGTGGTTGTATGAGGAGCTTATACAGTATTTTTTGAATTGATATGGACATGCAAAGCAGTAAGTGAAGTAGGGATATCAGCACTGGAGGTGGTCATGGTGAGCTATGGATGGAATTGCTTTCCTTGACACCTACAGGGACAAGCACTCTCTGTCAGGAGCAGTCACGGGGTGTTTTCAGCTTTGGGTCTGGGCTCTGAATTTCAAGAGTGGCTCCTGAGAGAGGGTGACAATACCTTTCATTGTGAAGGAAGACACTTAATCCCTGCCTTGGATGTACAGATGACAGACTGCCCGGGAGAAGTGAAGCCCATCAAGAGTTTTCTGCCCTGTCACCTTTTGTGGAGGAGCAATTCCTGGACATATTCAATTTTGGAACGTGGCTCCAAGGGAAGGAAGAATTTAAAAAGAAAAACCAAATACACCAAAAAAAACCCCAAACCAACAAAAAACCCAAACCAACCAGTCAGTAGGGAGGAAATAAATAACAGAGAACATGAATTGTCAAGAACAATCATGTCAGATCAGGTGATTTGGGGTTTTTTTTCTGTGGCAATGTGCTTTTTAAATAGGAGAGAAGCAGAAGAAAATTTCCATACTGATTTGGGTCACTCTTTCCTGTATTATCTTTGTATGTGCATAAACACAGGATCTGGATTACAGCCTAGAAAGCTAGCTTAGGCTACTGTAAGACATGAAAACTTGTTGGAATATGATACTTAACAAAATATTTACCAGTGGTTCACTGTTGAAATGACAAACACATTTAGAGAAGTTTTTGGTGCTATCAAATAAGCCCATCAGTGGGCCATATCATGGATTAGAGTGTAATTTTTATTTGATATGCTGTTGGTATTGACCTAGAAGAGGCTGGGAGCTCTTTGGAAGACAGCCTGTGGATGCTTGTGCAATTGGCTCCTGCCTTGCATTCCCCCACTAATCCTGTGTCGCTATTTCCCTGTAGTGATCTGTCTCCACACTTCTGATATCAAGCAGCTGCCTGACCTGATGTCTGTTCTATTAACCAGCTGTTTATGGTACGTGATGCCACAGTGTGAAAGAAATAACTTGCCACGTAGCCCTGAGGGATGTGTTTGGCTCAAATGAGCCCTTGTAGCAGAACCAGGACAGCATTGCAGTGCAGCACCTGTGCTTGAGGTCCCCTGATCCAAATCATTTTGGAGAAGCAAAAGACTAGGAAGAAAAGAGTAAGAAAAAACAAAATTGGGATTTAAGGTTTCCCTTTTTATGGAGGGCTTGAACCCTGGTTAAGACCATGATTTTCTAATTAGTCAAGTAACTTTGATATTAAAAATTATCATCCAGATTCTGTAGTAGGGAATGGGGAACTAATACATAAATGAAGGCTGTCTGGGGAACCAGTCTATGAAACCTACTGTTAAAACCACAGATAAGAATGTGCTACACAATTTGGATTTTTCTCACTACTGTAAAATTTCATCTTTTGTTAAAGGGTTCAGGGTCTCTCAGTCTCAGTCCAGTGTGGCCTAGGATATGGAATATGTGGTTTAATGTGCCCAAGACCAAACTTCAAACATTGTAATTTAATTTCAAAATGCAGGGTACATCTCCATGTGACCCAGTGGATGAGAAAAGAGAAATGGGAGGTGGGGTAATGGGGAACCCCAACCAGCACTTGGGACAGTGGTGACATGCATACCATTGTAGTACTGTGAACTGAGGTTTCCCATTGCAGCTCCCTAGTGACTATATGGGAGTGAAGGCATTTTTGAGCTAACACAGTGTCTTCTCACTGAAGGTGAGAAAAAAGTACTTCATCTTATAGATGGGAATAAGGATAACATATTTCCTCCCTTTTTGCATTTGTACTGGCTGCTTAAAGCCCAAAATTGTCAGCTTTTGTCTCAAACTCTTTTGCACAGGCGAAGCAGGGGCAGCTGAAGAGAGTGTTAAAGCGAGAACGTAGGACAGTGACAAAGCTGCAGCATGTCCTAGTGGGCTGCTGGCCTCTGATGGAAGCTCTGTTGTGGTGTTGAGCTGTGTGTCAAAGGCTCATCCCCTGCTGAGGAGGGAGGGCTGCATGAGTCAGTGTTCCTGGATTCCCTTCCCAGTTCTGTTGCTGATTCGCTCTGTGACCTTGGGCAGACAATTAACTCACTGTGCTTCAGTTGCATCATCTGTTAAATGAATATAAGTCTTGTCTCTGTCACAGAGATATTGTGAGTCTTAATTGTTTGTGAAGTGTTTTTAGACTGGCACAGCATTACAGAAGTGAAGAATGCCATTAGTCAATGCAGTATTAAACATAGGCCTGCACATTTGTTTATGGTTAGCATAAACAAGGAGGAGTGGAAATCAGGAATGTCAGCTTTTGCAAGAAGAGAAGCTGATCTTTGCAGAAAATGTAGTGAATGCTCCATGGGGAAAAGACGATATGATTTAATCTAGAATGTAAAGCTACTTTTTAGCCACAAGAATTTGTTCTTTCTGATGGAAATGACAAAACATTATTGTGGGAGATCAAGGCATCATGTTAAAAAAATTATGACCTTTTAAACTGGTTTTACTTAAATGTTGGAGTAGTAAATATACTTTTACTAATCCTTAGAATACACTTTTCATTTTGAGTAAATGAATTAATGTCTTGAAAAGTATGTATTTCACTTATTTAACTTGTATGTCAGCTGGAAAAGCTGAAAAGATTCCATAATTAGAAGCAAAATAAACACTGGCCCTTTGGGGGGATGGAGGTGTGTGTATACATATACACATATATATATATATATATATGCATCACTGGCCATTATTTTAAAAAATGGAGAAGAAAAGACTGAGTGTACTCCTTTTTCTTTTCCCTTTTTTTTCTCTCCCTTTTTAAATAACCAGTTGTTAGCCACTCTCTAAACAATTTTACTGTGCTTGATATGTCTGTTTATGTAGCATACTCTTTGCAGTCTCATAGAAGATGCTTGGAAAATAATTTTGATATACAGGTGTATATATACTGTTCTTTCCAGATTTTCCCAACCACAAATCCATGGGAACATTTGCCTTGGAAAGCATTTGGAAATTCTGTGCTTTGGAAATGCTTCCTTGCACCACTTAGAAGAAATGCTGTGATGGAAAATCTGACCTGTCAGTTTGCCTAAGGATAAATGCACAAGGGACTTTTACATCTTTATTTCAGTTTAATCCTATCAGGTGTGAAAAGATCTCTGTGTGTCTGTGTATAAGTAGGAGAGAAGTCTAGGAAATAAAGCGTAAAGAAATAAACCTCTATACATGGTAAAAACTTTTCTGCCCTGTTTGAAATGGAGAGATGGGTCATAAAGTTGATGCCAGTGAGACATGATCTGGTTTAGTGACACTTTAACACTTTTCTTTTTTATTTCCTCTTTCTTGAGTAGAAAGCAGTATGTGCAGTGAGAATGGCTGTGATTTATGATTTACATCACTGGGGTAAAGAAGATTTTTTTTTAATTATTATTATTTTTGAGCTTTTTCCTTTTAATTCTTATCTGCATAAGGTCTGGCAGACTGGAGGTGAAAAGAATTAGTTGCTCTGAAGACTGTCCACATTCCCTGTTAATCATGAAAACTTAGGAAAATAGGTGCTCACCAAGTGTCTACCAGTTAGAGTTAGTTAGAACTCTTGAGAGTATTTTTCATGATTATGACAAAAAAGAAAAGCAGCTGCTTATCATTTACTTAACCTTGCTTGGGCTGAATTTAATCAGTAGAAAACATCTGGAACTGATTCCCCTTCAATTTTGGAGTGTCCAGTAATCTGCTGTGTACATACAACTGCTGCACCTTTAGCATTAGAATACTTGGATAAGTGATGTTTTGCAATATTGTTATCTTTTGGAAAGAAAAGAGGAAGCAACAGTAATTTCCTAATGAGCAAATATTTGCAATGTTCTATATAGGTTGCATTGTTCATTGATTTTGTGCAGCTGTTGTATGAAATATATTGATCAGAGTTAATAAATTTCTAAGTGAGTAAGACTCTTTATTGATTAAAATTGGACCAAATCATGAACTGTTTAGCATTGCTTGACTACAACTGATGGAGCAATCTGACCTTGTTACTTTTTTGACAGAAAGCAATGTCGAACTATGAATATGTTGAATTATTGAGAATGTAAAAAGCTTCTGCCTATTATCTGAGTGGTTTTGCTTAAGTCTTAGTCTTTCCTGCAGAATTAGGGCATTGGACTTTATAGTTAGTTATTGATATCTGCTTTTCAGCTGACTTTTCTCTTAAATTATAAAAGAATTGCTGACTTGGATAGTAATACTAGATAAAATGGAAACCGCTGTTAAAAAGCCACTCAGTGGGAGATATATGGAAAAATAACATGCATTTAAGAGAAGTTTTGTGTAGGCAATGAACTCCTTCTTTACAAGGGAAGTTGGCAAAACTGGAATACACACTATTTTTCAATATAAATCCTGCTCACTTGCAGGAGAGCATTTATATCTTTAATAGAAACTCTCTGGAAACCAGGAGTGAGTAACTGTATCTCTGGGAAATTCTTGTTCTTAGTGTTCTCCTTCAGAGAAATTTGCAATGAATATCCCAGGTGACTTGGCAATACTTTCTATGGGAATTCCTCTGGTGTAAGGCCCATAGAGGTGGGGGAAGTTGATGAATTAGTGTGGACATCCCTTTCTCTCTGCTTTGCTCCCTGTAAGTTCTCTTGCTTTCCCTTCCGTGCTACTATGGGTGAGACTCCTACATGGCACACTCCTGTTTTGCATTATGAAAAAATACAGATGTGATTAGTTCTACCCAATGCAGCAGAAAAGTATTCAGCTTGGAGATATAAAGCAATGCTCATGACTTTTAAAATAATGTATTACTTTAATAATGTGTTATTTTTGCCTTAAGCATCTGTAGTAGTGGTAATCCACCGTCAAGGAAGAAAACCTCCTGGGTTTCCTCTTTCGTTCTTGCTGTGGTCTGGCATGGACTTAATGTCCCCTGTAAAAGGAGAATATGTTTTCAACTTGAGTGAGGTGAATTATGGGAAGAGCATCTGTAATACAATTCAGATAACTAATTCCAGGAATTCTGGGTTACACACAACTTGGTCCTGGAGCTGCTCATGAGCATGTAAACTACAACCATGTTGTGACCCTTTAGATCTATTTGTGTTCCTTTAACTATTATATTATGCTGAGTTATCAGAACTTGATTGCAGTTGTTAAAAAAAAAAAAAAAGTCCTAAGCAGCATAATGCCAGTATTTGTTGCTAGTGGCTTTTTCATTCTGTTTTTAATGGGATGAATCAGACCATGGCAATGGGATACTCTAGACCTGGTTGTACTAACCCAATTAAGATCCTTTTCAGGTCAGATTGACCTGAATCTCTCCTAGATTAGTTTGTGCTGAGTGAGCTGTCATGGAGCAAGTGTGTGCCGGCAGCCCCAGATACAAGTCTGCAAGTTTCTCTTGCTGTTCATTTGAAGGGCTTGGATTGTCTGCTGTTTCTATAACCTTGTCAAAGAGAGGAGAGTGTGCACTGGATTTTGGGGAACACGGCCTAAAGTTTATGGGGTGGAATTTAATGAGCCTGATGAGCAGAAAGTATATGCAAAAATACACACAAGCTTGCCTGACCATGATAAAATATCAGTTAAATAGGATTTTTTTTTCTTCCCCCCTGTAAAAGTGGTATCTCCTGAAGTTCTGTGGTTGCACTGTTTCTAGAAAGGTGAAACCACATTCATAATGCAGTAGGTCTATTAATATGTCACATATGCAATGTCATTTTTAGCTGCTACATATCTACTTCAGTAAGGCAGTGATAGGTTTTATGGGGAGTTACTTTGCCTGGTAAAGACCTTCAGTCTACACTATTTGCTATCGTCTGCTTAAGTCTCCTTAAAGGGGTAAGGATGTTCTTTGCTAGATAAATGCATTAATACATGCACAACTGGGATATGGACTGGCTGGAGTGGAAAGAGCCTGGAGGGAAATACTTCTTGGACCCCTCTTAGAATTGCAGAGCAATGCAATTGAAGTTGGAGTTGGTACAGTCTGTGTTAGTAGTAATTTCTAAATAAAAACTAATTTGAACAAATTTGTTGCTTACTATTTTAAAGCTTTTAATTCAGAATAATGCTTATTAAGCAGGTTTCTGATGCTCTCTTCTACCCCTTTTATCTTCCTTTCCCCTCCGTCCGGCACTGAAAGGACTACTGTGTCCCCATTCTGTAGGGTGCAGTCCCACATCTAGAGTCTTCTCTCTCCCTCCCTTCATTTAGATGCTGCTTTGACTGGGCCATACAGTCCTTCTGTATGTGAGACAGAACTGTCAGAGACTTTTCCAATGTTTATCTTGTTAGCTTCTCTGCCAACCATCTGAAGAAACTGTCCTGCAGGGAGATAGGATGTCTTAGCTTTGCACATCCTCCCTTGTGTAGTACAGATGTGTCCCCTCTCAAATGCTGAAATTTTTTCCATGAGACTCTGTCCAAAAGGAATCAATGTCTCAGCCATAAAAAGGAAGGAATTTTTGTTGAACGGCTCTCTTCAGTGGTCTTGTCTAAGCAGTTGCATTTGCAACCAAACTACTACTCCAGGGTAAGTAATACTGCTGAGTTTTGTCTCTGTGATGCTGGCTTTCATTTAACCTGTTGAGCTGCAAGTGACTGTGTGATGCTGACTGCCCATCTATAAACACCTCAGAGTGGAACACAAGGCTGATAAAGTTTCAGTTGTGAATCTTTGTAATATTAAATGAGAGTAATGATTAAATTTGGGCGTAAGAGGAGCAGGTCCTTGTCAAGGCGGTGCTTCTGTGTATGCCAGTAAACATCATCATTATAATAAGCTTTGCAAAGCCGGAAGTGGTCAGTACTGTGAACCAAACTTTCTATGAATTTTTAACTTCAACCTAATTTAAATCTGTTTCTCAGTTGGGAAAAGGGCCCTATCCAAATCTGGATAAGGGAACACTAAAGAATTTTTATATTGAAAACCATCTCATAAGGCATGAGTTTGGGGGGAGATTTGGGGAGGGTCCCAAATAGAAAAACATAGTCAGTGCTCAGAACAAGCAACTGCAACAACACGAGCATTAATGGAAATGTGGACATGGAGTGGGGGAAGGTGGTAAACAAGGTGTTAATTTTGCCCTACTGATCTGAAACCAAATCTCGAAAACCTTTGTGTACAACACTTGGTATCCTTTATGCTGCCAAGAGTCCAAATGGCAGTGAAAATCTTGGATCTTAGTGCTTTAGAGTTATAATAAGAGTTTTGACACTATCCTCCCCAAAGTAGTAATTTACCTCTTGGGTTATACCTTTGCTATTTCCAGAGTCTCTAATACTTTCCTCTAAAAGTTTATTGGAATAAAATTGATTTTACTTATATCCTGCCTTTCTAGGGTCATGACATGCTGCTTCACTAGCGTTGCATTTTTTCCCCCGTAGCAATATTAACAGTGTTTGAGGCCACTGCATGCATTTTCCATTCACTGGAGAACTGCACATTCAGATCTGTACTAAAATCAGTGTAAACAAATTTTGGTGTTTTCTCAACGCCATGTGAACAAATTTACTGTATCAGAAGACCCATCAAGAATTCTTGGATACCACCTCAGTCTTGGAAAGTGCCACAGCTGTAGTCTGTAGAAGTTCTCTGTGAAGCTAGTGCTGTATATTTGTCCTGTCCTTGTGCATCTGCTCTTCACCTCAGCTGGAGACAAGACAGTGCATAATACAGTTCTTTGTCCTGGTTTGTTGTTATCTGATATTAGGCCAATCCAGATGTTGTGGGTTTTTTTTCCTGTTTCAGCAGTTGTACATACCATCCTGGGATTGTTTGTACTTGCATGTGTTCTGTATTTAATGACCATGGAATCCTACTACCTCTTAAATACACTTTAAAAAGATACATATTTGTAGTGAATTAGCCATTTGCCCAGACTTATTAGATGAAGCAAAATGGTTATTTCAAACCACTGGTGAATGAACACTTGAGAAGTCTTAAATATTCATCATGTAGCCTGTATTTGCCAAAAGCAAAGGTAGAGGCAGGTTTATCTGTTCTATTCTAACCTAGTCTGTGGATGAAACAGAAATTGCTTTGGGACAAAGTGCCTTTACTTATCATGAAAACCCAGCCTCCCTATGGCAAGAAGCCTGTGCCCATGCTCAGAATACAGTGCTGAGTGCTCTTGGCTCTCTGCTCTGGACATGGGTGTAGCAATACAGTACTTTCCCCACATGTCCTTCTTGGCTCTCATGCAACAGCAGGGGCTTGTGAAATCTATGGTGAGGAAAATCAAGGTGAAGTCATCAGGGAGAACCCTTCGAGGCAGGGTGAAGTTGTCGAGTGTTTTGACTTTCAAAAGGAAATGGTATTCTTTAGCTGTCTAAGACTGCCTTACAAATCAGTTTTTCTGACTGAAAATGTTTGCCAGGGCAGAGATGCCTTTTCTCCACAGAAGTTCAGTCTTGAGTAATGTCTTTTTTCAGCTGAGTTTAGTTTAATTTAAAAACACAAATTAACAATTTTCTGTGAGATTTTACAAGCAAAAGAAAAAAAAAATCCAAGTGCTCTAACCAAGTTTCTACAGAAACTTTTATTCTAGTTATCATATGATGCTAGTATGCATTTTAAGACAAGATGGATATGGGAAATCACTGGTTGGATCCTTCAAGGGGTTCAAGACAGTGAGTAGCATCTGAATCTTTCATGCCACAGAAAACTGAAGGGAATGTTCTATAAGAGTTTGTGGTTTGCCTACCAACAAATAGCAGAACATCTTTGGTCAGTAGCACAAAGAAGACATTTTCCATTTCTGTCTTCTTGACAATGTGTCTGAAACAATTAATTTTGGTTAGGAAAAAATTCATTTGGATGGATGTATTAGAAAACAAATTACCCTTTTTTGGTTTTGTTTTTTGTTTTGTTTAAAGAAAAATGGTTGGAAATCAAGAGAGTATGGAAGTTGATTTTTTTTTCCCCCAAGGCCTCTGTTAGGGCTCAACACCTGTAGCTGTGTATATATATAAAAGCAAGAATGCTGAGTCTGATAAATTATGCGATTAATAGCACTAAGAGTGAGAATTGAGCCAGACCACTTTCACACATAGCAAAGATGAATCTGTATCTCAGGCCTCAGTAATGTGGCTTAAAGAAGTTTGGATGGAACCACAGCCTTGTAATAGGACTGATAGGATAAGAAAATACAATTTTGGTGTGATTTATATAACATCTGCTTTCTCTGCAGTTGCTAATCCCAGTCAAGTCACTTCTCAAATTCAGCATTCATTCAGATTTCTCTCTGGAATTGGCAGAATCTGCCAATCTGTAATGTATTCAGGAACCTCAGCACTAGCAGTCATCTCTTGCCCCTCTGCTTTTCAGAGCTTTATTGCACATCTCAAGAGGAAGAAGACTCTTTTTCTCCATGGAGATGCGTTGTATGGGGACAGTGTGTCAGTCAAACTCAGAAGTGCAGGGTGTTCTCAGGAGTGAACTTTTTCACCCTCTTGTGTGCAGGTCCTTTGGTGGAGGGAAAGAGGAGATGTGGTGGAGCTCTTTGTCTTGTGACATCTCTGTGGTTCTCACTGGCAAAGCAGAATCATGGCCTGTTGCCAGAGGAGAATCAAGGTCACCCTAAGCTTCAAGAGCTGCAAGACACATTCAAATGTGTTTCCCTAATGTCAGCAGGAAAAAAAGAAAGACTTTATGCCTCTGACTGAGGGTTTCTGTCAGCTTAGGGTTGTATCTCAGTTATCAATATCACTGTTCCCTTGTCATGTTAACTTTTGGTTACTATTGGGAGTGTACAGGCTGTAATTATTCTAGGTTTTCTCATAATTTGAGTTTCAAAAAATTGGATTAAAGTAATTTTTCAATAGTAGCAGCAGCACCTTAACTTCTTTAGAATATTTTTAAAGTTTTTTCAATTATAAGTATTTTCCAATGGAAGTTTTGAATAAGCAATATGAGAAAGCTGGAATGTGGCATTAATAATGAATACACATACTGACTGAGCCCAGAAGCATATGGTTGAAGACCCCATGTATTTTTAATTTTGAATAAAATGTGATCAGTTGGGTTTGCAGCATTTCTAGGAGAATAACTCATTATGAGGGGGTCTTGTGCTTATAAGATGTTTCAGTTTGAATTTGATGATCTGAAGATCTGCCAGTCAAAGTTTTTATAGTATTGGGTACACATAACAATGGCTACTTTGAATTCCTTTTTTAACAGTTGTAACTTAAACTGTTACTCAAATTACTGCCCCACCTAAAATATCTTCAAGTTCAACATTTAAGATAAAAGTATTCAGAGCAAATGCATTTGAAGTAGGGAGTACTGCCATAGGATGTGTCTTTTCATGTAGAATGTATGAAATAACAGCTGGAACTTTAGTTAGGAACAGTTCTGATTTAGTGCTGTCAACAGCCACAGATTTTTTTTTTTGATGAATCTGTTTTGGATTTTGGGACAAACATGGCAATTATTTCCTCTAGCATTAAGATTTACTTAAATTCACAGGGTTTTTTTTCTAGTCAGTATGGAACAGGCAGTTTGGTAACGATGTTGTATGTACTGAATTCATGATTAACTGCTTGTCAATGGGAAATTGTTCTACAAGGATTCAATTGTGTGATGCAAAGAACTGCATTAGACCAGCAAATAATTGTGGCATATTTCACTGTAATTACAGTAATTGGGTTTTGTGTTCTTTTGAGTCAAAACATTGACAACAATTCAGAAGATGTTTCTATTTTTACTGTCACTGCAATTTGTGTGCTTTGACCATTAACAGTCATGAAAAATAAAAATGTTTTCAGACTGGTTTATTTTCTATAATAGCCACACTAAAACTGTACTTCCTTGTTAAAATAAACACTTTTACTATAATGGCAGTTCTGAATCCCATAATGGAACGTAACTCTATATATTTATATTACATGATACATTCCCTATGTGTAATTCTAAGAGTTTGTATGTGTTAAGAGCTCTCCCTGCAGAGCTAACAAGCTGCCAAATTACATTTCACTGACTACTAATTGTTTCAGTTTAAGGTCAAGTTCTTCTTGTCCTTTAAAAAAAAAAAAGGCAAGCAGCGGAGAAGGATCACTTTCAAAGCTATTTTTGTCTTATTTTTCTTGACTGTTCTTACTGTATGTTTTGTTCTTCAGAATAACTGAATGAACAGTCAAGTATTGCTGGCCTTAAGTTAAAGGCATTAGTACTGGTGACTTGAATTTAGTCTGAGAGAGCTGATCTCCGAACATATTGACAAGGTGCAGATGGTATCTCCAACTTGAAAACGTGTTAAAAAAACTGTGGGTACAAGGATTGTGTCAGATAAGCAAAAGAAACAGAATAAGCCTTCAGTTAAGGAGAAAAAAAAACTTCTCAAAGTTGAAATAAGTCAAAGTAGTTTGCTGTAGAATATTGAGAAACGGTGCTTTCTTGACATCATTTGAAAACACCTTGACTTGTTAGATGCTTTCCCAAAGGTGTCCTGTTCACATTCCTCCTGGACCAGTTGTGGCAGCATTTGGGCCATAGGTGTAGGTGAAAAGTAACTCCCTGCTGACAATAGATGTCAGCAGCTTCCTCTGTGCTGTTCCAGCCACCAAGTGTTAATGGTAAATGTAAATTGCTGGGGCGGAATTGGAGCTACTCTGCAGAAAGCTGTGCCTGTGCATTTACCCAGTTACTGAAATGTTTAGTGCAAGACTATGTAGTATTAAACTAGTAAACCTGCAAAGAAAGAGAAAAAGAAGAGGAAGGACTTATGGGGATTTCTTGTTTGTCGTGAAGTTGAGCTGGCAATGTAAATGTGTTAAAATATGTTCCAAGACAGATTTTTGCTAGAAGATGGTTGAAGAGATGAGGTCCCCGCTCTCCTCACTTGAAGGATGACCTTGAGGGCTGGGAAGTCTAGGTAAGATAGGTAGGTAGGTGCTTTGTTCTTTCCTACTGATGTCACTTAGTGTATTATTCCTGCTGTCATAATCCTGCTGGGACCTTGAGGCACAGTTTAATAGCTGAACTATATCTACTGTGAAATTCACTCTGTGGATTTCTCTGAATGCTTCTCTTCACCAAACAACTAGGAAAATGTGTTTTCCAACCTCTTTGCCAGACCTTACCACTTAATACCCTCTCTCACTCACATAGTGAGCTTGGAAATCTACCTTTTTGTGTATGTTTAGAAGAAGTAGCTTTCATGACAGAAAAGGCATTACTTTTTTTTCAGGAGCAGAGCCCAAGAGAGAGGAAATGTTAAAACAAAGATGTCAATTGTTCACTTCTATATCCCTACAGAAAACTGGGAAGGGCTACTTACCTGAGATAGAGGTATCTAGACCCTGTATTCTAAGAGATGGGAGACTTCTCATTCTCAACCTGAATCATTCATAGAAATGACTCTAGGATTCACTTATAAACTGCCTCTTTCTCTGTCCTACTTGTCTTTGGTCCCTTCCAACACAAACCATGATTCTATAGGACATGCTGGACAATAATACCTACTATATGACTAGATATGTGGTCCAGCTGCCTGGATGCTTCCCTCTCTGGCCTCCTGCCTTTCACAGGAGAAAGGATTTGGCATTTCAGGAGTAAGTAGAACTCTGCCAGCCAGTTGTCTTTTTCTGTGCATGTGTAACACGCCCTTAACAGCCTGTTCCTCTTGCAATAGAAATTTGGCCTCCACCTTACTCAGCTGAACAGACTAGAAAACCCAAAATGGTTTGGATTGCAAGGGACCTTAAAGATAATCTAGTTCTAAGCCCCCTGCCATGGGCAGGGACATGTTCCATTAGACTAGCTAGCTCCTAAGCCCCATCCAGCTTGGCCTTGAACACTTCCAGGGATGGGGCATTCACAGCTTCTCTGGGCAACCTCACAGTAAAGAATTTCTTCCTAATATCTAATTTAAACCTGCCCTCTTACAGTTTAAAATATTGACCCTCGTTTGGTCACTATCTGCCTGTACAAGAAGTCCCTCTCCTTCCCATTTTATAAGCCTTTTTAGGTACTAGAAGGCCACAATGAGATCCTCCTGGAGCCTTCTCTTTTCCAGGCTGAACAACCCCAGCTGTCTCAGCCTTCCTTTGCTCCAGCACTCTGATCATCATTATGGCCCTGTGATCTTAGCATGACTACAGCTTGCTCAGAGCTAGCTGCATTTAGCACTGTTAAAAAAAAAAGTAAAAGTCACATCTGACTTTTTTTTGGAACAAATTTTAGCTTAGTATTCTGAAAAAGAACTGAAAACCAGCTTCCTTTGGCTTTTTATTATGAGTCATTCCCATGAGGAAAACTGAAAAACAACCCTGGTGATAATGCAGCCAGCAATACAAAAGTTAAAATATCCAGATTAGTAGCCTTTCTTTGTTACTTAGTTCTATGTTTTTATTGATGCTTTTATCACAGCACAGTCAATCGCAGCACAGTCAACTGACATTTAAAAGTAATAAATTTGCTCAGATTAAATTGGCAAGGAAAATCTGTGCTTACTGGTTTTAAAGGAACTGAACTGGAGATCATGGCTTGGTGTCTGAACAGAAAGTGAGTGGCACCAGCACTGCAGCTTCTCTGCTGTGCTCCGTTAACCTCCAGTTCTCTGACAGGTCCTGTCTGTGTATGAGGAGATACTCAGAGCTCTTTGTGCCACTGGTCCCCAACCAGTAGGACACGTGCTCACTCTATGAGTAATTTTGTACAAAATACTCAGCTGTATGTTTTAGGCCAATATGCTTAATTTTAAAAAGTTGATTTTTGAGCTGAATGCATTTACTCTGAAGTAGACTTGTATTTATAATGCTATAGAAAATGTGTTGGGGGGGGGTGTTTCTGTTGTTTGGGGGGAGTGTGTTGGTTTTTTTTGTGTGTGCTGTGTTTTATTGTTTTGGGATAGGTTGGTGGTTTTTGTCAATATGTTATGTCCTTCTTGTTTGGTAGGTCTCAAAAGCATGTTGAGGCAGTTGGGTAGATAAGAGCATCCTAATGTGCATTCTAAAGTATGTTACATTGTTTTCTCTCTGCATGTTTTCCAGTACTACATGCCTTTGTGATTTTGAATATTGTGTTGGTATTCATGTACATCTTTGTGCTGTCCCATTAGACATGTAATGAGTGATTGAGTTCCATGGGGTGTAAGTCAGTATGTAATTTGGCCTGCAGGCTTATCTAAACAAAAGAATGTATAACAAATAAAGTCAGCATTAGTGCATTTTGAGTGCTGATTGTTTCAAATCAGATATACAGGAAACCAGATGTTGTAGTTTATCTAAAACACTTGCAGACAAACATGTAACTAAGTACAACAGTAATGGTGCACAGCACTTCTTGCATATAGTTAGCAACATGTTTGCAAAAAGCACAAATTTATTCTTATTCCTCAATTCACTTTTTCAGGTGCTCTTTTATTTCTGTTCTGCTACCAAACTACTGCCCAGTTCATTTTGGTCTGATTCTGCAGGTCTTCAGGGAACAAAATTAAATTCGGGGAGAATTTACAAGAATTGCAGTATCAGCCACATCTCTAATGACACTATATTTAGCTGCCTAAAATTAGGTAGAGAAAGTGGCTTGGCTTTTTTAACTGTATTGGACACTTGTAGCTCTAAGAGTTGTGTATGGGACATTCTGAGTATCTGGCATTTGCAGATGATTTACAAATGAGTACATAATAACAATTTAAAATCCCAGCTTCAGATGCTCAGATTTATAGCAGTTCTACAGAAAACTAAAATAAAATCTTTGTCTTATTTAGAATAGTACACTCTTGACACTACTGCAGCTCCACAACAAAGTGAAGCAAAGTTCTCATAACCTGGTAAAGAAATGATTTAGTCTATGCTAATTATGTTTTGCCATATTCTTCCTACATGACTCCTCAGATGAGCTGGAAGGCCATTTGCCTGTGCAGATGAATAATAATAATAAAATCAAGTTGAAGAGGTTTTTAAAGCAGGCTGGTGGTCAGGTGTCAGACACGTACAGGCCCCTTGGCTTTCATAAGCCATTAAGTTTCCATTTTCTTTCTGAGGAAAGTAAGGATTTGGAAATGTCACAATCTAGGCCCCACACCAATTTGCCTCTATACAGATTTAAAAATACCGTGAATTTTTTAAGGGATGTGATATGAGTTCCTGCCACAAGAAAGCAGACAAGACAACACGGTGGCCTCACAGGTAGTTCCTCCATGTGGATAAAGGAAGCATAATCATACCAAGGATTTTCTGTAGAGGTGGAGCCTTACATATGAAATTAAACAAATCACATATTTACTTCATATATATTTGTTACATTGAGTAGTGCAGGCTGGCATTGAGAGAGATTGTTTTAACAGCTTCTGGTCTGAAAGTGATGAAAAGACAGTGGCACTGAAGGAACACACTGGCATTTGCTTTTAGTGTCTTAATCTTGGATTTTTTTATCTTGGTTGGTTACAAGCAAAACCCCCAGATAAACAGAGAAGCCCCCCCCCCCTCTTTTCACGCAGCAGGGTTATATCCTCACCAGCATTCTCTATATGTAAGGAGTTTTTATTGTTTAAAGCTAAACCTTTTGTGCCCCCTCTGTCCCTCCTCCAGCCCTATGTTTTTACATGCAGCTCTAAAGCTTTCCTGGTCATCTTTGTTCATCTGTTCTGTGAGCTCTCCACTGACATCAAGCACTTTGTGTCTTTTCCACGTGATTTATTACTTAACAATGTGAGGAATAGATGTTCTTGTGACAGGAACTATTTTATGTTAAACTATCTCAATTTTACTGTCCTTTTCTATAAGTGTGCCTGTGTTTTCCCAGTTTAATTTGCAAGATACCTCCGTTTGTTCAAATACCCTGATGTTTGTACTCCTAGGAGGAGAAAGAGCAGGTACCCTTCTATATAATGTAAGCAGCCACTGCAATCCTCTGCAGACTTTTATAAAGTTGACTGTGTGGGAATGGTACAAGTCATCCTTCAGTTTGTGTTCAGGTGTTCTTTTTTCTGAAGATGAAAAAAACTTCTAATAAAAAAAGTTAGAATTATTTCTAAGAGAAGTGACCTGCTGCTTCAGTTTTTACCACCTTTGTCTGAGAAGAGACTGATGCAAAATCTTCCTTGTTATTTTGTGCTGCTACTGGCAGGCATTGCCTGTTTGAGAATGACCATGGCAATGGGCATCATGTGCAGTCATGTTTTCTACTGCAGCTGTACATTGTGAGCTTGCTTTTTCCCCATACTGTAAAGACAGGAGTTAGTGTAATATAAATAAGGAATCTAAGGTCGGATAAAGCCAAACAGCATCACAAAATTATATCTAGGTTACATTTTGATGTGTTTAAGATTTCACCTTTTTAGAAACGACACTGAAATTCAAAATGAAGATGTATGCATGAAACTTAGCTTTCTTTTTGCTGTTTCATTTCATTAGTTGATCTGTTTCAGGGATTACTGGCTCTGTGGCATTCACTGGTGTTTGTTGGACTGTGGTCAATACTATTCTGTATCTTTAACTTGATGCTTCCAACTGTTCATGCTCAGAAAATATATATTTTATAATGAAATAGGTACAGCTTCTTCATATTGCAAGTAGTAACACATGAAAAGGAGCGATGGCTCCTCTTCTCTTTTCATATTTTCTTGCCTCCCCTACTTACTACTCTGCAACACAAATATTAGGCATTAATGCCCACAAAGTCAGTTTGGGAAAAGAAAGCTTATATAAAATATAGAGAGGGAACATATAGTTGTTGGGGCTTGAGCTGCAACTGTTACAAACTTACCAAATGTAGTAGCTGGACCTTTGAATTTTATTTCTGGAAAGCATCACTGCCATGTGTTGAATGTATTTTAATGCTCCACATTTCCTCAAAGTGAAAGTATTATCATGAATGATTATTATGAATCACTTTAAGGCTCAGGAGCTTAAGGCTTCTTGACATTACAAAAAGAAAAAAAATAAAATTGTTCCTTTTAGAGTAATTTTGGGAATTTTGATTTGTGACTGTACATTGCTGTCTAAATGAGTTTTGGAAGTCATCTCGGGGAAAGTGAGTTAACTTCGAAACTGAGTTGGTTCTATAAAGAGTGTTTCAGATAAGAAAACTGTCACAGCTATGACAGTCACTTTTGGGACAAAAAATATTTACAAAAGAGAACATATTGCATGCATTTACCATTAATATTAATTTGTGGACCAGAAAACATTATTAATGAGTTAATATTTTAAAGCTGAAACTCATAGAGTGAATGAGTGATAAAAGCATAAAGGAATTCAGCATTAAATAACTTATATTAGGGTTACAAGGATAAAACAGGTATTCTCTTGTGATGGCTTAATACTTCACAAAATACAAGACTGAACTTATTCTGAATGGAGTCAAGTGTCTCTGAGGGTAGTAGGGAATCTTATATTATCACCACTGAAATATTGTGAGCTTCAGAGCTGTGATTTCTGCTTTAACTTGATGTTTAAGAGCAGCACTTCTATGAATAGCTCTTCTTTCTCTTATTACTTGTGTAAGCTAGACACAGGTTTGAGATAAATCTAATCTGTAACCAAAATAGCAAAAATTGTTCTGTTCAGATCTGACTGTGGAAATGTGGGAGAGGCAAGGGGAAGCAGTGAGACAGTCTTTGAGATGTGACCCAAATACTGGTTAATGGAGTTAAAGTACAAATTCAACTGATAAAGTAAACCATGGAGCGTGTGTTACAGCACTATTTGTATAAAGCACATAATCACATCATTGTCTTTTTCCAAATGCTTGTAGGAATGAAATGTATGTGTACTACTTGTGGGATGAGACTGTCACAGATAATCACAGCAAGGTCCTCACCAAAGTGAAAATTTGAATGCTTTTGCCTCATATAAAGATAGAACAAAAGCTTTCCCTGCTTGTGTGGGTAACGAAGCATGGTTTGAGGTAGTTAATCCTGGGATGATATTCCATATGTCTCAGCAGAAGGTCAGAGAAGCAGGTTCCGGGTGCACCCTGCAGAGCTGCTCAGCACAGCACATGGGAATCAGGAGGAAGTGAAGGTTTCAGAACTGACTTGCTGCTGTTGTCCCACTCTTTTAAAAAACACCATGGTATAGAGGAAAGAGCTGTTGTAGTAGTGAACACTTCTCATAAAAGGAATTAGCAAGCCAAATGTAAACAGTTAGGGTTTTCTGGATTTTAAGAACCTGTGAATGCAGATTGAAAACAGCAGTGTGATGAGTCAGAGATAAGCTTGATACAGCAATATGGATCAAACCTTTAAAATGACAAAACTAAAATAAAATCCTACTACTTATCATGACAAATGCATTGCAGTAATTGTAATATTTCTCCCATGCAATAAAGGAGGCAAACTGCCATGAATTAACTAGGTCTTTCTCCTAGCCTTTCAGCAGTTCATTGTGTAGTAGGAATTGAGAGCAATACAGGGGTTTCCTTTTAGTTTGATGTACCTTATATTGGCACAGTGATTTAACTGTACCTTGGCCAACTTTCTAATTCTGTGGGGTAAACCTTACTGTAGGTGAAGCAAACATTCCCCTAGTTGAATTTTGCAGCTGTGATCATGTGCCATGTTACTTCTTTAAAGATTGGCACTTCTCAAAGCAATACTTCAAATATTGGATCTGTTGTCTGGAAATAAGGCTACACTTCATACAGGAAAAATGTCTTATCAGAACAAGGGCCAAACTGGCAGGGCTCACAAAATAAAGCTCCTCTAGAGCAGCCAAAGTGTTTCAGTAATGCTGGAAAAGCACAGAAGTTCATGTTCCCAGTGCCAGGAAGTTTTGGTAAACACATAGTTTATTTGTGATTAAATGCAGCAGATGTAAATAAAATAGCCTTGTAATTTTATGTCCTTTAGCACTTTTCAGTTATGCCATTTGGTAATTCTATTCAACAGACTTCATTTTCACTCCTTACTGTATATTATGTCTCTTTGAACAGTCTGCTCTGATCTTGTAAGTTTTTCAGTATTTAGCTTGAATGTAGTCTAGCCAAAGCTTTTTTCTAGAATTAACTTGAGACTTAATTTAGTTTTCTAGGAGGCAAACTTTCTTATTTCTGCCATGCAGGTTGTCCTCCCTTCCTCCCCTTCCCTTCCTCTCAAAGAGGAAAAGTGACACTGCTTAGGCTTTACTTGTTTTGACACTTCCTTTTAGTGATTCCCCACACACAGAAACATTTTTTCTCCCTTGAATTTATATGTGCCATCCTATCCCTTGTCCAAGTTACTCTCCCAGCTCATAACTATATTTGCCAAGCTTTCAAAGATGATCAGAAATAAAACTTATAGGTAGTTTCCTTAGAAACTGTTAGTATCACTAGTAATCGTGAATAAAATTGCTATTTTAGATCACAGCAACTTAAGATAGATCTCTTTAATAGCTTTTGAATGAAGTAAATATAGGAAAAGATACTGAAGAGACCTTAAAGCAGAAATGGCTTTTGAATATTGACGCAGCTGAACCTAGAAAAGCAGGTACATGTTTACTGCACATTTATGGTGAAGTCAGCCCTATATTTAATGGAAATGAGTTTTGAGGCTAAAGCTTTATGAAACATCAGGTTTTATCAGTTACAGGGCCAGCTGCACTTCTGACTTTTGCAGTGTCTGAATTCCATTAATTGGCAATCCTATGTTTTTCAAATATGTAATGAAATGTGTACCTTTGCTATGCTTGGAACATAAGCTAGGCTACAGTTCAACTTTCTATAGTTCAGCTTTGTATCCATCATGGTTATCCTGCTGAGCCAACTGCATTCAAACACCTGAGGCTCTTCCCTTGTCCATGGGAGAATTTTTGAATACTGGTCAGTATAGTGACCAAAGAGCACTTCAGTTTCAAGTATTCTGTTTATATGATCATAGCAGTAGCATTTTAAAGAATGGCTCTAGGAAAATTAAAGCCTGTGTATCAAATAGTATTGAGGAAATGAAAGTCCCATTCTTTGTCTCATCATGCCCACACTGATTTTGGGGATACAGTGAATTTGTGTTTACAGCAAGACAGCTCTCAAGAAGACAAGACTTACTGTAACAGGTTCCTGTTTGAACGATACATATGCATGTGTATATTTTTGTACAGCATACATTCTAAGCATTGACTTTGATTCTGATGAAAAAGAAACATGTCTCATTTTAGAACCATTTCCTTAATCTGCTGAACTGCATCTCAAACCATGGGAAGAGATTGTCTGTGTTGTCTCCCTAATGTACTATGATTTCTTTGAATTATTTGTGCAGCAAAAGGACATTTAGAAGGGAACACCCAGGACATGTCACGGGCCAACAGCTTCACTGATGACATTGACCTTGTATCAGAAGAGTCACCCCTGCCAGCTGTATCCGACATGGCACAGTAAGTGGAACAACAGCTCTTTAATTGATAATATAAATGCTCATTAATAGTGAGGGAGACTCGTCACTGAATATAAGTATTATTCTTTGGCTGGCTGCACTTTAAGTGATTATGAGTTTGATCTTATTTAACAAAATGTGACCACTTCTACAAAATGCAAGCTTAGCTTTAAGGCTAATGGAAGTCGTCAGACACTTGGAAAAAGCAGCACTGCTCTGCAATGGGTGACTTGCAGTCTTGGTGTCTTTATTGTTTTACTTTCTAAGGCAGCTGACACAGTTCCTGAAATTGAGCTTTACAGGGAATTTTATCCTTCGTAGAATTCTGCATGAGTCTAAGCTGTAAAATATTCCTAACATGACCAGGGTATGAATTGATTTGAAACATAAATGAAATAGTCATTTATAGATACAGCCTGCAAATAGAAAGGCTACACTATGTTTAATACTTTTATAAAAGCAGATGCACTTGTAAGGAAACAGCTTTCCACAAATATGAAAGTGAAATTATTGAGGAGATGCTGAGGTCTCTAGTTTGTCCAGGACAGAAAAATCCCCATTATCAGGGAGTTCACTGCAGTTGCTGAATTGTTGCTTTTACTTGGTTTAGCAAACATTTTTTTCTTAACATAAATATAATAGTATCTTCACTGAGGACACTTCTATATTGTGTGTTGGAGGCATCTTGAGTGACCTTCCCTCTTTTGCCCTGTAATGTACGTGTCCAGTTTTGGGGAATGGGGATTCTGGAGTAAATTTCAAATGTAAAGCAGATCATTAAAGCATAGAGCAAGGCCTGGATGGACCAGAGGATCCAGGTATCAGACTAATGTTTTATCTCACATGCAGAAACCCAGACAAATAATGCTGGTAAGTAGAGCTCTTGAGTCAGCAGGCTCATGGAGGTCCAACTAGTTGTGTATGTTAATTCTGGTGAAAAACTCACCTGAGATCATGCTTGCTAGAGAAAGTATGGAGTTGTCATTGGAAAAACCCTTCAGTAAATTTCTGAGATTGAAGCAAAAAAACCCAAACCAAATCAAAGAGGAAAAAAAAACCCCAAAAACAAAACAAATAAAAATTGTTTCTAGTCTTCAGATAGGGAAAAGTATCAGCAATGGTGTTCAGGATGAATTTGAAAGCAATGTGATTCCATTGTTACAGCATGATTGCTTTGAAGATGTTTTCTTTTACATCATATGGTTAGTTTCTGTCCAGGTGACTCATATAGGTGATTTGTCTGCTACATCTATAGTCACTATACTATGCTTTCCTACCAGATGTCCTGGTGCTTTTACTTTCCCAACATGCTGTATTCTGGACCTGCTTTCAGATCAGAGAATTATAAAGTGTTGCATTCAGATTGGTTATTTTTCTTTTTTTTTTTTTCAGATCAGCATGGTATAAGCACAGGGGTTTATGTTTGAAAAAAAACCCAAAGAGTTTTAATCTTATTTCTATTGTTTAGTGCATGAAAAATTGAGGTATGTTATTTTGTGTACTGCACCTTGCAAACTATACCTGTGGTTTTACGTCATAATAGAGTATAAGTGCACTGCTCTCCTGTGGGGAAAGTAAGAAAAAGAATAGCAGAAAGCTAACCAAATGCACAAAACCCAAACAACAAAAAAACAAACACTAAAATAGGGAGAGATTTAAAGTAGTATGCTACGCAGTTTAAAGGAATATACTCTTACATAGTTAATTCCTCTTGATGTGGATGTCAACAGAATGATCTTGCAACTGAATATTGCTAAATTAATGATTTTTATATTCTAAGGCCAACTATAGATAATGTATGTATAAATTTTAGCTTCTGAATATTTGTAATAAACTTCAAATATACAAAAAGCATAAAATTATAGATGTAATATAACTTTATAAAGGTGCCATGTAAAAATGAAATCAAAACATCATTTTATGTAATTTCATGCTTCGAAAGTCAAACATGCTGGTTTTTTCCTCTGTCACTGACCATCTCATTTTCTATGTGTGTAATCCTACCTAGTAGGATGTGTTCATTTAAGAGTTGTCCTGCTTCTTGAGCAGAAATGTAGTATTTTGTTATTCAAAATGTGAACTTCATTGGAGGAGCACGGTCTATTTATGGATCTTGGTTTTAAACTGCCAATTCTAATGCAAGCAACAAGATATTAACAATGTACTTGATATGTACATTCTCTACATCAACATTAGATATACTTAGTGTAATTGTTTATCTTGTCTTTTAGCAAAAGTGTAAGCAGGTAAGTCTTGGTGTGTGCTGCACTTACATTGGTGTGTGAGCTTTCCAAAACAGCATGGCTTTTGCTTTTCACTTACTTAACTAGTGCAACAAATTTTCATCCTGAAGTCACTGAAGCAGTCAATGATTAGACAAAAATACTTCCAAGAGTAGAATTCAGCCAAAGGTGTGTGTGTGTATATACACCCAGTGAGCCTTCTCAGTTTGCAAAATAAGTGACAACAAGGCTTTCATGTAGCAGTTCATGACAGTATCCTCTGATGATGACAATTTCATGGGGAGAATTTTGTGAACTTAAGTCTGACTTTGTCAAGCTGCCAAAAGGCAAAGTTTTCTTTGCCTGAAACAAGTGTTATGAGCTACAAAATCAGTCCTGCAGTTGTGCTGGTTTAAGGGTAACCGTCAGGAGAAATGGACCCAGCACAAGAGGGATTAAAAGTCAGAATTACAATTTAATGAAAGGTACTACAATAGATACACTGACACAANAAACCTTTATTTCAAAGGCAGTAACTGGTAATTTTTAAAACTTGTTCACTGCTATGTTGATGATTAAACATGAAATGTCAGGTAATGTTTCAAGGGCTTTTTCTGTAATGTGAACAGTAGATTCTTCTGAAATCTGCTCTGCCAGACCAGTGATAGGAGCAATGTTCTGTGGTGACAGTAACCTGTACTTTAGGCCATACTCTATTCAAAGCTCCCTTCATTGCATGGGAAAGGCAGATATTGTCCCAGAACAGAGTTCCTACCCTTGAGCTCTTAGGCAAACCTCTATTGCATCAGTCAGCACCAGGTGTTAATCAAGTGTCTCAGTTACTAAAGTGATTTTTTGGCAAAACCCATCAGGCTGGTTGAAAACTGGTGATGTTACTGTTTAAGACAACGTCTTGAGTGAAAGCAAACCAGTTAAGTGGGTTGCAGCACTGCCCAGGTCTCTGTGGTTGATACATCCAATATTGGAATTCTGATGTTAGTGATCCATGTGAGTTTAGAGAAGATACGCTGCCCTGGTAGAAGGGGCCAATAAAATCAAAACCAAACAGCAAGCTTGAAAATTGAGCTGGAGACCTTTCTGTAGAAACATAGCTGCTTTGGATCCATTAGATAGTTGGGATGATGTTTATTTACAGTGATCTGTGCAAAAATGTGAAAAAATGCAACCTCTTGAGCTCAGGAACAAAAGCATCATATTCAATATATAATTCTGTGCTGCCTGAAGTTCTTACTGAGTATCTTTGGCCCATCCTCTTAGTGGCAAAAATCTCATGTGCTGCTGACCTGAGTAGAGCTGTGTTGTTTTAGTCTGGCTGCTTCTGAGGTGTCAAGTTGAAGAAGAATGATGTGGTTAGAGATTAATCAAGTCTGACAGATGAAATAAATATGTTAATTTCAATCAGTTGATGAGTAGTTCTGTTTTTAACAATAAATACTTTGACCACCTCATTGCCTGATGTAATTACCCACCTAATTTTTCAAGTTCTCTGATGAGCAGTCAGAAGGTGACTTCATCAGTGCATAGAGAGACTGCAAAATGTTCTTTGTATTTTGAAATCTAGGAAAAAAAATAGCAATTATATTTGTTTCATTGCAGCATATATTTGTTGATCCATAGGCTAGTCTTCAACATATATTGGTAACTATTTAAATTAAGGTATACACTAGCACAGGTGTAAATCTTGATAATTATAAAAATTAACTTTCCTGCTCTAGAAATAACACTTCACTTTTTCTTGCACTTTCACTTTGCACTTTCTTAGAACTTTCTTTATATTATCTGATTTTTACATATTCCACACAAAAAAAAATCAAACAATTTGAAGGTGAATTCATCATTCAACTTCATTCAATGTAATGATAATGCCACTGCTTTCACCATGATGTTACGTCTCAAAGTCCCTCTTATTTCCTACTGTATGAACACAAATGTTTTGACAGAAGGACAGAGAACCTTGTACAGAAATAGGCCTGTTTGTTAAAATAATACCTGGCAAATTCCTTCATCTCTGTAACAGATTTCTTACTAATCAGAGAGGCAAGAGATTACTGCAGATAGCACTGATTAAGCAAGTGGCAGGCTGAGATTTCTGCCTTTTTTTTTGTTTTGTTCAGTCTTGTCTCCTATCCATTGTTGGCAGGACTGTTTTATCTGTATGATGAACATATGATGTATATCGCAATGTCTTTGAAGAAAAGAGCTGATGCTCTTGAGTTGTGTAAAGTAAGTAAGCTACAAGCTTGCTAATTCCTGAACTGGGTTCATAAACAACAAAAATGCAAAGAAAACACCTCAGAAATGTGTGTGAATTTAGTAAGTGACAAATGGAAGAAAGGAGGAGAAATACACATCAGCATGAGAGCAGGGACAAACCTTAGTGGATTTTTGTCCTTCTTCCTAGTCCAAACATTTGAGGCCAGCTGCTCCCAACAGCTGGCTCAAACCAGAAATTATAGTTGTGCTTCACCTGTGTTAAGTGACAGTCTTTGGGGGTGGGTATGTGGCTTGATGGATGAATGTGTCCAGAGGAGGGCAACAAAGCTGGTGAGAGGACTGAAAGGCATGTTCTGTGAGGCTGAGGACTCTGGACTTGGAGAGTTTGGAGAAAAGGAGGCTGAGGGGTGACATCCCTGCTCTCTGCAGGTGACAGAGGTGCTGGTCTCTTTTCCCCGGTATCCAGGGAGTGTGTGCAAAGAAGGGCAATGAAGCTGGTGAAGGGTCTAGAGAGTAAGTCAGGTAAGGAGTGGCTGAGGGAATTGGGGATGTTTAGCTTGGAGAAAAGGAGACTCAGTGAGGATCTTCTCACTCTCTACAACTACATGACAGGAGGTTGTAGCAAGGTGGGGGGTCAATCTCTTCTCCCAGGTAAGAAATGACAGGACAAGAGGAAATAACCTTGAGCTGTGCCATGGAGGTTCAGGTTGGACATCAAGAAGAATTTCTTCACTGGAAGAGTGGTTAAGCATTGGAACAGGCTGTCCAGGACGATGCTGGAGTTAATTTCCATCCCTGGAAGTGTTCAAGAAATGATTGAATGGTTTCATTGACATGTTGGTGTTCAGTCAAAGGTTGGACTCGGTCATCTTGGAGGTCTTTTTCCAGCCTTAATGGTTCTGTGATTAGGAGGCATTTCTTTACTGAAAGGGAGGTCAGACACTGGAACAAGCTTCCAGAGAGGTGGTCAATGCCCCAGGCCTGTCAGTGTTTCAGAGGCATTTCGACAATGCCTTTAATGTGTTTTAACTTGGTCAGCCCTTGTCTGGTCAAGCAGGTGGGTCAGAAGAGAGCTGAAAGTCCTGTAGGCCTGCACTAACATTCCCTTTCAGTATCAAAATCCACTCGTGAAGAAGAGGAAACAATAGCATTGTTCTTATGCTAAATTGTGCAAACGTTTGTCTCCTGGATGCTTTCTGGCTGCACTGCAGCTTTGCAAGAGACAAGGAGACCACTGAAATAGCTTTAAGCCTTATTTTTTTTAAATCTCCAGCTAGTCTTATTGTTAGGCAGATTGTGATGACAACAACCCTCAGCCCTGAAAATATTTTCTGTCACATACACCCTGGAGTTAACCTTCCAGCAGGAAAGGGAGAATTTGGCCAATAGACTATATTGAGAGATCACAACAACCTGGTCCCAGATAGCACCATCTCAGGAAAAATGCACACAGCACCAGCTTTAGAGGCAGACATCCTGTTTTTGTTTTTCAGAGTTCTGTGGTTTAATGCTGTGGTGTTTTATGCTCTTTACACTGTAAGGAAAAGCAAAAGTTAGAAATTCTATATGTCAGCATGGTTAAGCAACTGTGGTTGAGTGTGCATTTTGTAGCTCGCTGAGGTCATGTAAAGGTAAATGTCAGCTAGTCTCTTAGCAGAGAGCGGTGTAATGCTGCAGTTCAGCAGTCATCACCTCAGCTCTCCAGGGAGGAAACCTTTAGAAGGTGAGATCCACACACAATGACCATCAGCAGTGGTAATTGCTGTCAGCTGAACAGCTGTAGTAATAACTCTTCAGCTGAAACAGGCTGCCGGGGCAGTGATAGCTACACCTGTTCCCCACGGGGAAAGTGGGCTCTTAATTACTTCTCATGGGTTGAGAGCCAGACCAACAGTTGCTCTTCTTTCTAAGACTGTCCACAGCAGAGTCGAGTTATGTTAATGAGCTGTGGGCTTAATACAATTCTGACTAAAACAGTTCTATGCAGAAGTTTAAAAAGTATTAACTCATAGGACTGCAGCAGAAGTACAAAAATCTGTGTAACATAGCTGTGAAAATGGCTCACTGCTTCAGTTTAACTGCTTAAACTCAAGTTTAAGGTCTTGAAAATAGAAGCATAGAGATCTGGAAGTGGAAGCAGCCCAGTATCCCCTATTCCCACCTCCAGTTTTTTTCTTTCAAACTTGTAGTACAAAAAGGGCTCTTAGATTGTACGAGGGAGATCTTATCTGCAAAATGATTAGCAGAACAACCCAACATTAGTATGTGGTTATTAAACAATCAGATGAACCCTGGGGAAGGGTGAAAGCACAGATCTGAGGTAAGGCAATAGCTGCAAAACAAACCTCAAAATACTTGCTTGTAACAGTGGAAACTGAGACTCCAAGGGTGAGAACGACTGAATGCCTTGCTCTTTGTCCTCTGTGGTGAATCCTTATGCAAAAGGAGTATCACAAATTAATCTTCAATGAGGAGCAGGATCTTCTGTAAGGTTTGAGGCCTTATGAAGCAAGGGGGTTATTTTTTCCTGTTGATGTTTGTGCTCTCTCCAGACCACCTGGAGGAGCAGAGCACCAAAGCTGCTCCCAACTTCACCAGAACCAGGTTGTACAGAGATTGAGGGGGTGCCTTTAGCACTGCTGTTCACTGGAGTGGGAAATCCCACCATTGTTAGTAACCCATGCAGCTATATTCAAAGAAAGATCGTTCATAATTAGTCTTGGAATCTAGATTTTCTCTTTAAAAACAAATTCAGGAACAGTGCTGATTTTTTTTTTTTCTTTCTAGTGGAAGTAGTTTATCATAGGATTGGCAGATAAGAAAAATTACTAATTTCCTTCATTCCCCACTAGCACAGAACTGTTATACAAAGTGAATGGAACAAATGGTAAAACTTATGCTAGGTCTTAGAGCTTACCTTAGCTGTGCTCAAAGAAAATGGTGCTGTATAGCCCTTTTTTATTGTTCAACACTTGAAAAAGGGATGTTAAATCCATCTTTCAACCTTATTCCAGCCTTTAAGTTGTTCCCTTAATATGTAGATGGCAGTGAAGGTTTTTTCTTCCCTTTGTCTCTAATTGGAAATCTAACAGTGTGCAACTCCTAACACTAATTATATTTTTAATCTTTCTGTGGTTTTGGTTTATCTCTGCAAGCTTCATTTATCTTTGTATTTTTGTCATAATGTCCTCCTATAGCTTATTGCTTTTAGTCTTGTGAGAGAAACAGTTCACCTTATCATCTGCAAATCTATTGCACTTAATATTATTAGATCTAGTAATTAGGAATCTTGTGTAGCATAATTGAATCTACACTTTTATTACTGAGATAGTTGTCCCTATGGTCCTTAATCATCGTCTTGGTCTGTTGTATGACCTGTTGTCCTTTTGCATGGGTTCAGGGGTATTATTTTAAAGTCCTGTTGTTCTTAATTTTTGAAAGCATGATCATGTAAATATTGACAGTGTCACTGAGCTATTATAGGTTTGGGAGAGAGTTAATTCTGGCCATCCAGCAGAGAGTGAAGGGAACATCACCTAAGATGAGCAGGTTGGCCAAATGACAGCAGCAAGATTGGTTACGGTGCCAAATGTTCCTGAAAAGGCTACAGCTTGCCTATACCTTAACTGCATTAAAGGGTCATCTGTATTTTTGAAACAAATAAAATGAAGTGAAAGAAAGAGTTCAAATAATAATAAGTTGGCAACCCACAGTAACACGAATGGAGGACATTTATGTATCTATCTTGTTTCCATGTTTCCAGGTTTCTCATTGTTTTGTTGACACTTAGTCATCCCTAATCCCCCCTCTCAAATACAGCTAATAGGGGTATTACTGATGCAACTAGTTCTGTCTGTTGCCCTCAAAAACATTAATTGCTTCAAAGACCAATTTACATAAGTGTCTGTCGTTTTTGAACAGAGGAAAAGGTAAAATAGTGAAAATTTAGCAGACAGTAGTAATTGCTGATCTGGTTCTAAGCTTTTTTACCATTATAAGGCCTTGTGTTAAGTTACACTTTTTAATACTACCTATTTTTGTATTGTCACTTCTAATTTTGAACTCTTTAATAAGGCTGCTTCAGGATTTCTTTCAGCACCCAAAGTATTTTTATTACCATGTAATAGGAAAGCAAGGCTGGCATTAGTATGAATTGGTGCCATCAGGCAGTAACCTTTTAAAAGAATTTGACACTGATTCTGAGAAGTTTTGGAGGCATTTTTGGAGTTTTAGTCCAAAGAGCAACTTTACAGTGATTTTTCGCTCTTTTATTTTTAAGTGAGGACGTTTGGCCAGTGGAGGGCACTGCCCTATAACGCAGTGAGGCACAGAAACTCCTGTTTCAGCTTTCAAAATCCGATTTGTCATTTCAACAGACTTAGTTATAAAACTAATTTATATGCATCTGAATTTCCCCAGTGTTAAACTGGCAAGTTGCCACACTCAGGAAAACCCCTACGTATACTTAAACATCAGTTTAATGAGAAACTTACCCAACCCCCAAAGGCTCAGCTTGGTATTGTGATTATACTTTCTTTTCTGGAAAACAGACTATTGTAACAGACCACTAAAGACTGTCAAAATATAACTCAGTGCATATATCATTTGTAAGCCTCTAGGCAGGAAAATGTCCAGATCTGATGGAAAAGTCTGAATTAAAAGGTTGCTTTGGAAACAGAAGCATCTACTAAACATTTCCTATAATGATTTTTTTCTTAATGAATTTTCTAATCACTTTACTGAATTTTAGAGTATGAATAGAATTTTTCATGAAAGGGGGTGAGATGACTCTGGGATATATGGCTGCAAATATCTGTCTTATGTAAGAAATACTTTATTAAGAATGTATCTGTTCCTGGATCAAAGTGAAAGACATTTGTGGCTTTGTTTTACATAAAATTGTTATTTATCTCAGTAGTAATTTGGAGAATAGAAATAAGGCAACTCTCACTGTTTTTTGAAAAAGGTACCAAGTGCCGGACTGGATTCCTAGTCTAGCATTGGCCTCTTGTCTGTATGTGTGAGAAGAAGGTAGAAAAGGGAGAAATCATGTTATAAAGGCTTTGTTTGGAGTTCATAATTTGTTTAGGTTTTCAGTTAAATATTGATTGTTATAATTCACTTAATAATAATTGTCAAGCTCCATGACAGTTGATAGTATCATATGTGTCTCTATATGTTTGCGATGAAAGTTTAGATAAATGTGATATTAAAGTGTGTTCTTTGCTGAAGATGACAGTACAGCCCTCTATATCAGATCACTTCAGTATGTCATGGTTAGACAGATTTAAAGTGCCAAGTGTGATACTTGTTTTTTGGGGAGGGGAGAATAAAAAACTTGGTGGAGAAAACATGATGATTGCAATGCACAGGGAAGTTTGACTTTGTCCTTCACCATGGCACATGTAGAAATAAGCAAGCATATGTTTTCTTTTACCCTTGATCTTGTGATTTTGCAGTAGTTTCAATTTTAAGACTTCTTGTGTGAGACTAAATTTGATGTAGCTGAATTATGCCTATACCTCTTCTAGTCATGAGCACTTTGTTGTGTTCATTGTGTCTGTTTATGTAAAGTGTATTGAGGGAAAGGAAAAGCACAGGGGTAGGACTTCATGGTGTCTGCAGTTAAAACATAGGTTATTCCTGATGTGGTTGAGATCCATCCATAAACCACAGTATGTATTTTGTATTGGTAGCATTCAACACCAAAAAAAACCCCAAACCTTTAGAAATTGCATATGCAAGTTGTCCTTCCTTTTTCCTTCTGCAGTTGCTTTCCTGGGCTGCTCGTGTGACAGAAAGTAAGGCAGCCCATCAATCCAATGAAATCAAAAGCCCATCCCTGTGTAAGCAGTGACTGTATGAGCAATTAGAGTGGAAAAAAAGAATGGAGAAAAGCTTGAAGGCCAGAATCCCGCCTTCCAGTCAAAAGAGTGACTTTTATTCTCTGTAGCCTACTTTCTTAACTAATACGGCTGTCTAACATGTTGCTCATACAGACATGATTTATGGGGCAGTATCAAGCAGGAAAAAATAGAGAAACTGGAAGTGAAAGTTGAGAGCTCTGTGTGCTTAATTGACAGGTCAAGATGAGTGGATTAGAGAAAGAAAATTTTATTGCAGTTGTGTAGTTAGGGAATGCTGTTTTGGGTGATTTCTTTGGTATTTCATCATAACAATATTAAAATATATTTTGATTTTTTCAAAATAACCTGCAAAATAATATGTCAATTATAAATTAAAATTACATTATTTCGTTATGATGTTTCAGAGTGGTGTTGAAACAAGCCAACAAAAACCTTGAAGCTGCTAATTTATTTCTACTCTGGATGCAAATAGACAGTCCACTCATATTAAGATAAAAGAGTGAAGACTTTCTTCCTGTGTTTTTTCAGTTAATTTGATGTTTACCAAGGGTTGTTGCAGTCTTGCTCTATTTGCTATTCTCTGTATAGTCTTATTCTGTAATTACTGGTAAAGTGCTTTTCTGTATTGAAATATATAAATAATTGTTCATTGAGGTGGCTTTCATGGACTTTTATATACTACAACATAGTATACAATGAAGCCAGACATTTGCTTGCTCAATGCATTAAATGACATTAGAGTTAGAAGACATGGCTGAGTTACAGGAGCTCCTTCTGTTATATGGGATGGAGTTAAGGCTGTGGTTCATTTATGACAGCTCCAAAAACACCTCTCATTAATGTCTGAATTGTGTGTCTTATTGATTTTTGTTTTGTTTTGTTTTTTAAATACACTTCAAAGAAAAATCTTACATGGAAAAAAATATGTTCTTTGGTAGAAAATTGGCATCTTCATTTCATTATATGTTTAAAAGCAATACCAATTTTCTTTCTTCAGTGGTCACTGAGACCACTGGTCATTCAGCTCAATAAAATTACAATGTTTATCTCCTCCATTTTGCATTTTTTTCCTCTAAAATCAACTTCAGATATTTTGCACTGAGCAGGCATCTCCTTCTAATAAGCTATTTTAATGTGTACAAGATTTCACAACATCAAAAGTTAGCATTAATTTGAGAGATCACTTTATACCTGCTTATGGTTATTTTCTTGGGTAACTCTATCCAAACTGAAGGAATGTATTCTAGACCTTGTATTTCACTCTTTTATTAATGTATGCATAGATATATTCTGATATATATATAATGTATAATTATGCAGATTCAAAGCAATAGCCGAATACTCATTCAGAAATCAACACACAATTAGGGTTAAATACTAATTAATTCTATTTCTGTGCCTGGGAGGAAATAGGCATTGTTTCAGCCCATGTTCTGCATTGCAACTAATATATGTCTGTTCTGACCCTCTAAATAGGGCTGATATTTGAAAGTTCTTAGATAAAATTGTTGCTTTGGTCACTTGACTACTGTGTTAACTTCTGTGCTTGAAAGCTTTATTTTAATAAGTTACTTTCAGGAAATTTAAGTGATGGAAATTCTTTAAAAACTGGTGGTTTCTTATGGATTTCTCAGCTCTGACACTTTCATGGCTGCACATGTGAAATCTTTTTATAGGCAAAACTTGGTGAACTCCAAATGCAACAATGGAAGTTACTTTTCAGGTTGGATACACTGAAATAGATGCCAGACAAATACCAGTGCCAGTTGCTTGTCTGCTTTTTCTTTTAGTGCACTGTAACTTGAAGAAGCAATTATATTCTCTGTTTTACTTCAGATTAAACCCCCCATCTCCAGGGCTGCTTTTCCCCATCACCCAACAATGCTTCTAGATGTTATCACTAGGTTCTCAAAAAACTTTGCCCTAATTGCTTAGCTGTTTGTTTGTATTGCTAAGACAATTTATCTCTGGTCTCTGGGTCAAAATGAATTTATCAGACCATTACAGTACAGAAAGCTTAGTATGTGGGCACTGAAGCTTACAGTCATTGCACGCTATATTGAGTTCTGTTCCTCTCAGTGCACATGGCTGTTTTGCTTCTAGCATGCTGTAATGGCATTTTTCATAAGTTACTGATACTTATCTGCTCTGGTTTATGTTAGTTAGGCTGCCTACACCCAAGGACTGGCAAGAATAGATAATCTTGATGGTCTTTTTTATTTAGTCAGCTGTCTACAATATGTGTGGTGCTCATTAGTATGAAAATGTTTGAAAACAGAGCTCAAAGACCTAATAAAGTTGTTCTTATGCTGATTTCTCTTACCTCAGCAGTTGCTACTGATGGATCCCCTCCAATGGGTTCTGTGACTTGTCCATGTAGTAATCCAATAATGTAATGTAAACTTTTTTAAAAGGGGTTTCCACATATTCCTGTGCTTACTTGGCTGTGTTCTTATTAAAAGAAAAAAATTAGTTCTAAACTGAAACGTGTGGAACTTGTAGCATTCACCAGGCATTCCAGATAAACACAGCATGCACTCTTCCTGTATGTATTTTTGTTACTCTTTCTAAACTGTGACTGCTGTAAATTTTATACTTCATCTCAGAATTTTGTTGTTGTGGAAGTTGACATTCTTTCTCATCTTGGCAAGGAATTAAGTTCTTGTTTTCTTTTGTTCTTTTTTAATGTAGGCAGAGTTTCTATTTGATTTGTATGCATTCTCTTTTATGTCTAAGTGAAAATCTTCTATTAATCTCATGCTATCCACCTGCTCTGATTAAATTTTAATTTAGAAAATGAGTCTGTTAGTGTTTAACAAGTATTGGGAAAGGAGAACTTGCTAGCCAGGGAGCTGCTGTGGTACCTTGAGGCTTTTGACTATGAGCCCTTTGCCCCTTCTTTCAGGGAAACTCAAGGTCGATGCTAAATAAAATACGGTATAATTTATTAAGCTAATTATCCCTGCTATTACTCTACAGCACTGCTGCTCTTAGTGAGGGAGAACTGCCTTGTGACATAGACTTTGTCTCAGCAGCAGGAATGGGCTGAGCCTGTGCCATCTTCTCCTGTTTCTTTTTTCCCCCTGCAAAACTGAAGGCACAGGAATGATGTCAGCTCCTTAGGATGGGGGATTGGTTTGGTGCAGTGTTAGGTGGAGAGAGCAAGTTCTGTCACTTGTGGTAAAGAGGTGTACAGGAGATGGGGAGCTCTTGCCTGAACAGCCAGGAAAAGAGATATAGGAAAAAGAGCAGCAGCCTGGATGAAGATTAAAGGGGCCCTCACACTTACCCAGACCTCCCTTGCATACCTTGCTGATCTCTTCAGAGCTTGTTCTGGCTCCTCTCCTTATCCATAACCACCTCAACATCTCCTTAATCCCTGCAGTTTCTCGTCTTCTTTGTGGGGTGGGAGCAATGTGTGTGTGCATGTCTGATGAAAGCCCTGGACAACAAAATTTCATTTTGCTCTCTCTGCTGAGAAGCCTTGATTGAGTTCTGACTTTTATTTCAATGACAAAGCATTTGAGTTTTGTCTCTCTAGCTAGTCAGGAATCTGTGTCCTCAGATGGCCTTTTGCTTTTCTCAGGAAGAATGCCTTGCATCTGGAAAACTTGGAGAGAAATCTTTATCTTTCATTATCAACACATCTTTTGAGCAACCTCAGAGCAGATCCCTGCTGTCCGGATGTAATGGATAAGCCGGGATGCAGGGAATATCCCCACTCCCTCCAAATTTACCCACTGGCTACAATGAGCAGTCAGCCCTGTATGTTGTTGATTAAACATAGGCTTAGAGACGTAATCATGTAGGTAGTGATTGGATTTCTGTGAAACACTTTGTGACTGTTTTAAAGGTCTCTTCTGTGATGTTACATTACACCTTTAGTTGTCTTTTGTTGTTTGTTTGCCCAGTTGTGAAAGCTCTTAACCCAGTTGTGTCTTTGAACCCCTGCAAATGTACTTGGAGTCTAAATTTAATTTTACTACTTGTGCATAGTATTAAACCCTGAAAATTAAGTCAGAATTGTCCTCCTGCTCACTTTACAGCAAGTCTGTGTGTGTGGTGAGTAAACACACTGTGGGTGGCCTTGGGTAAAATAAAATTTAAGTGTTTGTTCGCAAGGGCAACCTTCTTCACCTTTGATAGATAAACACCTAGCCATGGTTTAGTAGATTTTACTAGTTGGTTTATTTGATGGGAGAAACAAATATTGCACTGATGAATATAAACCTTTTTAAAAAAATTATTTTGGTATTTTCATAAGCATATTGTAAAGTTTGAGTTCTCTAGTGCTCAAAACATGAACCTTATTTTTGATGTTTGCATTAAAGACTTTGCCACAACTGATATCTTAGACCTCTGTGACTAAATCGGAAATAACAAAACCAAAGTATATGCCCTTACCGTACCCATTCAGTCTTTATCTCAGACAGGTATTACATAATAAAATTATGGCAATTGTGGGAAAAAAAAATCCAAATAGTATCACAAAGTCATCCTCTTTCTTTAATTGTATCATTTTGAGCACTGGTAATTGAACGTATCCAAAATCTTTGGTTTCAGCATTGTGGTGCTTTAACACAGGATGAAGATCTGGAGCTGCACCCAAGGTTATATAATCTTATTTTTGCCTGTTCCTTGTTCAGAAAGTGCTTATCTCACAAATACAAGAGCATGAGCTCATTATAGAACTTGCTATTCAAGACATAACCATTCCCCTCACTTCTTCTTATCTACATGGCTTTTCTTCTTCTGGTACTGCCTGAGCAAGGTTAATACAATTATGATAGTTGACAACAGTTGTACTTCTTCCTAGGAAAGGCGTTTCAGCCTGTTCATTTGTTTCATTTCATCAGTATTATTTTGGTAACAAAGATGTGGAACTTGGTTGGATGGCTTCATCTTTATTTTCAGAAATACTCTTCACAGCTGTGGCTTCCTTATCAACCTATTTTAAAATGCCTTAGTTTATTGCGGGGCTGGAAAGTGAAGAAAGCAATTTAAGTTCAAGGTCTTTTGGTTTACACTGTTAGTTCTCATTTGAGTTCTCTTATTTAAACACAGCTGGCCTGTCACGGACTAACAACCAGCTGTGCTCTGGCAGGTGAAATCTGTAGTCGTGCTGCTGACGCCAGCGATGGCAGTCTATGGAGGCAGGGAGAAATTTGAGGAACTCTCTCACATGGGTATTAGGTTGGCTCATTCTTGGAGTACAGTGGATTAACTTCTCTGTGCAGGCTCTGAACGCGAATTATTGAGTAAGTTGGGCAAACACATGAGCTTGTGCTGAGTGACTCATCTGCAGTCCATGAGCTGTCTGGTTGCACTTACTATCAGGCAGGATCTGAGGGTCGTGTGTTCTGCCTGTTCCTGCTGCAGAGGTCTAACCCCAAAGAGGACTCACAGTGCAAAGGGACTGGGAATATTGCACAACAACCTGTGGAAGGACACCTTTTGCACAAATCACAAATGGGAAACAAGTTTGGGGTCTTGTAATTTCTCCTTGATATTATTGGAGCATATCCATTTTGTAGTCCTAAGTGATACTGAGTAGATCAGTGACCATACATTTTTCTATCAATGAGGTATTCTGGTTGTCAAGTTTAGTCTTCTCTGTCCTAAAATCCACCTCTTGGTTTTGAATAAGAAACTAGCAGACCTTATCTTAATTTCCTTCATATGATTATGCACATGTAAACATAGTGCTTGATCACTACTTAGCCATGTAATTCTTGCTCTGTTTGTTGTGATGTTCTGTCAACCTGCATTTTCTGCAAAATGCCATATTTTTTGCTCTTTTGCACATGCCATCTTGCAAAATATCTATAGAGCAAAATGAAAGGTAATTTCTGTCTTTTTCAGCAAAGGACCGTAAAAATTGTTCTGGTACTAATCATAGCGATAGGACTGTTATAATTTTACTTTTTTAATTTTACCTTTAATCACATGACTCTCATTATGTTCCTTGATCTACAAAAATGTTTGACATAGCCAAAATGTAATCTTCCTTTCTAAAGGAATAGTTAGTTTGAGACAAGAAGAAAAGAAGAAAATTAGAATGAAAAAAAGTGTTACGAAGTTTTTCTACCTTTCTGTTTGTAGGCCAAAGTCAAGAGAACTTTCACACACTGATGTGTTAAGAACTTTTGTGGTGCTGGGAGTTACAAGGCTAGATGACGGGGTTTATCCAGACTCATACCTATATACATTGAAATCGTTTATGATTATAAAGACAAGAAATGAACATTATCTTAAAGTTTTTGTTGATGTCTGTCTGTTCTTAGTCAGTAGCACATGTTTAAAACAGTGAACCTTTTATTGTCTAACTGCTATAGAGAATGCATTGGAAAAAAGCAGTTGTCAGAAGTATGCATGTAATGTTGAACTGAAAGTATTTTTAGGGGGAGTAGTAAATGATGCTGGCGATTCTGTTTTCTTTTGGGGGAAAAAAATGCTTTAATGCATTGGCAAAAATTCAAGTGAATAATATTGGAAGCGTAGAAGTTGGTTGTTGATTTGCCAACAAAAATGAGAGGTGAACTTTGTGAACTAAAGGAACATATGGCCACCTGACTGAAACTTTGAGTCTCCAGGGCTTTTCTCCTGCTTTTCTCCTGCACTGAGAAATGCCTTATAGGCATTCTGTATCTTTGCTTGGTTCTTTAAGTTCCTTAAAGAAAAAAAAACTCTAAGCTAATTAGTGAGATTTTTAGCTGTACTATGCACTTACCTTATCATGCTAAAGGAAGAATGTGAATTCTTGCAGTCTGTCACAGTGGTTAATGTTTCTTCTCTATTACATCCAAACTGACTGCGCTCATTCAGGCAAGCCCCTGTAGTATGATCATGTCAAATACTTTTAAAAGTACAACAATTTCTGTAGCACTCATAAAAGAGAAGCAGAAGTTCTAATCTTCATTTATTATACTGAGCTTGGTTATTCTGTGCTTCTGAGGTTCAGTCTCTGCTTCCTTTTACCTATTTGTAAAAGTGCAGCATACTCAGTATCAGAGTTGCAATGAAATTACTGCAACCTCTCAGATTCCTGCAGCATACTCTGAGGTTTTCAGATGAAAAATTACACTTCAAAAAATACTTCTGAGAAAATGCAAACAAGCACTTTTTACCAATAATGTATGCAAATGGCCGTTTATCTAAAGATGATTTTTTTTTTCCCCCATTGCAAAGGAAGATTGATGACAAAAACTGCCTTTGGTGCAGACACTCTTTCTATAGAGTTTTAATTAATAATAACTGTTGAAATAAAAGACAGGGCAGTGTAGTTTCCGAATACTTTTTTTTTTATTTTATAATATTGCTACTTTCTTTTTTGGATTGAAGAAACATGATGCAAGAGGATCAAAATGGGAATAGAGAAGGGAGTAAAATGTTAAAAATCAGCTGATTAATAACTGGTAACACAAGGTTTTTAAGACAATTCTATTGAGTCTCAATAAACAAAAAAGTAGGGAGTGCAGTTACAGGTGGATTATAGTACAGACAATTGAAAGTAGGCTTCTTTGGACAAAGAACAGTAAAAGCCACAGGTCTGCCTTTTTTTGTGGGGGAGAGTGGGAGGGATATGCTTGTTGGTTTGTTTTTCTAATTCACACAGGTTTCTTGCAGAATTCACATTAGAAGGGTGAATCAGAAGTAGTCTTTTAATTTTCTTCTTATACTTCAAAAGAAAAAAGTGATACTTGAAGCTTCCTTTAGGTCTAGTTTTGTGGAAGTTGTGGCTCAAGAAAACTAGTTCCTGTAGGCAAAAGAGGTGTCTTTCTGGGAAGTCTCCAAAAGCACTTTGGGTAACCTGGGACAGCAAATTGTTGGGAATTTTCATGAAGTTATTAAAGAAAATAAATCACATAAAAAAGTAGAAGCAATATTTAAACCAACAACATGCCATCAAGACCCTCTCAAAATTGTGAATAGATCGCTCTGTTTCTCACCCAGTGATTCACTTTGTTTCACCAGGTCCTTTCTTCATTATCTCACTGACATATTACAGAAATCCTGACTGCTTGTTGCATTCATGGTTGTGGTTTCACAACAGTTCTTTACTTTGAGAATATAATAAAGATGGAATTTTTTTCCATGTGGGCTTTCAAGGTTTATGGAATTACCCTTAACTTCAATTTCTAAACCCCTTGGGCCTTTCCTCTCACTTTAATTATGGGCACCTTAATGGTCTGGTCAGGCTTCTGTTTGTTTATGTCTGTAGCTGAACCAGGTCACAACACACTGATTAATGGATGCTACTGAGATGACATACTAAGCTTGTGAACTTCAACCTTATATATTTTCCTATTCCTTATTTACAAAGTTCTATGTAAGGATAGTAATGTGAAAATAAGCAGTTGCATTTGAAGCTTGGATCCCGAAGCACCTTGATGTATTTTCACTTAAGCACCAGCAGATGTTTAAATACAGTGCACACTTTAAGGGAAATACCTTTATATCCACTGAGGGAGCAGGAGGGAAAGAAGGAACAAAATAATACATGCAGCTACATTATCCTGCCTCAGATTTATCTGTATTCGAGAACAAGACCATTTTATAAATTCACCAACTAAGATCTTTTAAAGAGAAAATAAAATCAGAATGAGAAAGTTCCATTTCAAAGTGTTAAATCAGACATTTGGTCAAAATGGAAACAGTTCAAAGAGAGAGAGAAGAGACAGGAATGTGCCAGGATTGATTTGACAAGGAGCCTAAACTAAGGAATAGTATGTGTGCAGGAGGAGGGCAAGGTTAGGGAGAAGACCCATTCAAAAATGCACTGAATGACAAGAAGTAATCCATGTATTTATTAGACTTAAAATACCTCTCTCTCCCCACACCCCTCCTTTTAAGCAGCAGAGTGAGAGAGAAGCTGTTTTCCAAGACAACGTTAGTTCTGCCTCAGAAAGTATTAACTTTTTTCTTGAATTCCTGCTTTATTTTCTACACAGCTTTAAAATGGAGTTCTGCTTTGCCACAGTTTTTCTGGATCTTAAATAGTCTGGGCAGTTCCATACTTTTTCACAGCCCACTTGGACTTGCCACCTGGCCATGTTACTACTTTCTTTCTGCCAGCTGCTTCCTTCCCACTATGATAGAGGCTGCAGTATAACAAGCATTCGTTTTTAGGATGCTGGTCATTTCAGGAATGGAAGGAGTACCCATTACTCTTGCAATAAAGAGGTATTTTTAAAAGTCAGGTAGAAATAAAAACCTCTTATTTTTCTCCTGTACTTCCTACTGTACCTCAGCAATAGTAAATTCTCCTGTCCCACCTATGTCTCTCTCCAGGGATGAAGAAGAATACTTGGGTTTTTTAATGGCATCATGTTGCATTGGCTATGACCAGTGCAACGGATGAAAATTCTGTTTCCTCTGGCAAGAGAGGAAAACCATGTGTTTACTGATTGCATTGTGCATTTCCTATATCTGCAGATGGTTGTTGGCTTGGAGACGTGTCGCTGTGTCAGGCTTTATTTTTGCTTCTAATTCTACTCCGTTGTGTGTATGTGCATTGACACAGTTTTAATTTTGAAAACTGAATACCGATGTTAGCATTGGAGAGTTGTTTCTGATGGTATGACTGTGGTACAATTTGCTGTGTTTGTTACAAATCCTACACTTTGGATGAGTACTTCTGCCTCCCCCATAGACCTCCTCTAAAAGTTCTCCTGCTAAAATACATGTGCATGCTGAAAAATGGCAGGAAAACGGTGTCACATTAAGCACAAAGAACTTGCAGATCAGGTATGAGCATTTTGAAACCAAACTTCTGAGTATCAGCCTTTCTATCTTAACTAGGCTTTTGGAAGCGAAAATGAGTCTTTTCTGGTTTCAGCTGTTTACAAGTTTTGCCGAGTAGGTTTGTGGATCGTTCCTGAAAATGATTCATACGGGGAAGGTCAGATCATGTTTTGCCTAGTTGTATTTGATGATGCAACAGCAAATTCTTTCTTCACCCAAAGCAGGCATGTCTGAAGAAATGGTATGGAAAATTACATGCTGGTTTTTTGTGTTGCTAAACAAGCACACGTTAAATGTACTCACCTTGCAGATGCAAGTGCCTTGGGTATGCTCACAAAATTAACAATTTCATCAATGTTGTCCCTACAAAGTAACACTTTGTTCTTCCTTTTCCTCTGCTGTTAATTTTAATCTTGAAATATGTGATGGCTGGCAGCTGAACAACCACACCTCAATGAAGGTGTAGTCACTGCATTCCCACTACATCAACGTTCAGTGAAACTCTGGAAAAGCTGCTGCTTCATATATTGTAAGACAGAACAGAGCAATGGTTTTACTGGGGGGTGGCAGGAAGAACAAGCTATTCCTTCTCGAGAAGAAGCACACGTTCCCTTCACAGTTAGGTTTGGAACATTTTGAAAAGCACAATGTGGCCCCACTTAGGATAACTGTTCTAGGAGTGGCTTTGAGAGACTCGAGTTCATGAACTTAAATGCTTCCAGCTCAGTCAGTCTAAGAAGCCTGGAATGTGGTGATATCATGGGCAGCTTTGCCAAGTGACTTACAGAAGTAACTTTTTGTTGTTTGATGAATATTGTTTTCAGAAATGCTTTCATACTTCATGACATTGCCTTTAGATGTATTTAGAGAGCTCTCAAGATTTCATTTGTAGAACGTGCAAGTGCTGCCTTCCTGGGTTTTTATCTTAAGGTCTGATTTGGTATCCTTGCTTGCTGTTGTCCATTGCTTGTAACTTAGTCTTTTTTTTTTTTTTTTTAAAGATTTGGAAATAGAGGGAAAACAAATCTGAAAACTTTCAGTGGTATCATAATTGAGGTATAATCTTCAAAACAGCCTTGGTTTTTTACATACCAGCTTTTGGTGACTTATGAAGACATACCTCTTACTTATGGGCTGCTTTGGGTGCAAAGCAATCTGTGTTTCTTGATGGACTCCTTAGAGCTTAACTGCTTTCTCTTGGGAACTGTCCCTATATGTCACAGTCACTAATCTTGTTAAGCTTTGGAAAAGAAAGTTGAACTGTCATTTTAAATGTAGTACTTTTTTTTTAATGTTACATCTTTCTGTTGCATTCCCCCAAATATTTAAAAATTTGAAGTTTTGGGAGGTTTTTTGTTTGGTTGATTTTTTTATATTTTAGTATTTTCAGTCATGCTGATGCTTCCTTTTCCTTTTGCAGCAATATGGCCAGCAACTGTGATTTGATATTGTAGAAATTCCCCGTTTTTTTTACTGTAACCACCAAGTTTCTGTAAATTAGGGGATTAAAATACAGCCTTTCCTGTTTGATGCAATGCGTATTTCATTTTGAATGTATGTTTTTCACTGTAAGAACTGAGCTTGGGTTTTCAAGAACCTAACTTTTCAAGACACTTGCATGTAGAGAAAACAGCCCGAAGTTCTCATCCCTAGTCATGTCAGATGCTGTGAGACTTATTGAAATATCTGAGTTCTGAAAATGTCTTGAACCCAGTTGCTGCATAAGCAGGTAACCTGACAATTAAAATCTTATTTTTATGGTTAGAGTTAAATGGGTGAAATTAATGAAATGCAATACTGACCTGAAATTTTGCTCTGCACCTGTTAGACGTAGGCCAGAACCCTCCCACTGCCCAGAAGGAGATAGACCCACTGCACTTTGTGGAATAACCCACAGATATTGAAATGCTTCTCCTGGGCTGCACAATGAGCTAGTCAGGTATGTCTGACACAGATGTGGAAAGAAGAACTAGGGATCATAGAAATAAATGTTCCTGCAAGATTTCCAGCCTAGCTCAGACAAAATGCCTTTCACTTTGAGTCTCATTATTTGTTGTAATAATATTTTACATTTGACTACTTTTACACAGTTACAATCTTTCAAAGTAGAAAAAAAAAGCCTTTTAAGCACAAATACTGCAGCCTGACAGAACCTGTGTATTGTTGTTCATTACAAGAAATGGCAAAATGTTTTTTGGGGAAAAAAGCTCCCATTTGCAAGTAAAATACTCCAGTATAACTTGGATGCTAAGAAAGTTTTCTCTTTCATTTGCCACAGATGTTGTTAAATTTTAGCCAACTTGGAATTTTATGGACAGCAAAAGGTTTTATTTTTTTTTTATTTTTTTCTAACATGGTACTAGTTAAATCAACCCTGGCAAAGATAAAGCAAAACATTGACACACAAGCTTGGAATGAACATATTCAGTCTCTTCTCATGCAAAACCCAGCAGAAACCCCAAAAGGGTTATTTTTAGCCTTTGTTTTCTCCCAGGATAGATAAATGGAATCAGCTGTGACAGAGACATGATTCACCAGCATGAAAAAGGGACTGATATAATCCAGAACAAACAAACAAAAGCAGAAAAGGGTTTCAGGGTAAAGAGAGAAATGGGTTTATTTTTAGAGTCCATCGTTTTTGCAGAGGTAGGATTCCTCTTTCTCCCACCCTTGCCCTTAAAGTTGAACAACTTTTAGACTGATAAGCAATAGGCAGGAACAATCCCTGTTTATGGTAGTAGAAGTCTGAAATGTACCAGAACCCTTATTATTTCTTTCCCTTAACTCTTGCAAATATAAATTAAGACACAGCAGGTTTTCAAAGGTGTTTTAATATTTTTCAGTATGGCTACAGAAAATGGTTTTCTTCTTTGCATCAGCAATCAAAATGTTATAGTTTGGCTGTCTTTCCAGTAACAAACTTGTGTTTCTTATAAGGCAGAAAGGACATGGAGCTGGTCACCAGTAGTTACATAATTCATTTTTTTCTATACCTTAAAGATACACAGCTTTGATAGATTCTGAGTTTAGTACAGATGGTTGGTATTAAAACCAGAGATATTGCATGAGTCTTGAACCAGAAGCTATTAGAAAATAATGTGCACTGTTAACTTCTCTCCAGCCCCATATTTCACCAGACATTCAACCACTGCCACTACTGGTTTCTGTTTGCTGTAGTTCAGTATATCTGTGTGTAAGCTCAACTTGTTGCTTTTCTTTGAAGTTCTAGTGTGTGCATATATTCTATTTTTTTCACTTTTTTCCCCTGTGTATAGGATTTTTCTTGTTATGGTATTTCAAGTGACATCAAGCACATAAAGGTGCTTTGCAGGATATGTTGGTGTCTGAAGATTTGCAAAGCTTTCATGGCAAAACTGTGTTTAAGTTAGTTCTGAATCTGCTGCCTTTGTTTGAAAACAGTGTTCCCAGAAAAGTTCCCCAGATCTCACAAGGGTTATCTATTTTGATGTTTTGTGTGGCTGTGAGAAAAAAATGCCTTTCTATTTTTCTCCCTTTCCCCTTCCTCTCCATTTCCCCTCCATTTTCCTTTCTTATTCTAAAGTAGCAGTATGGAGTTGGAGCCCTTGTGTGATTTGGTTAAAACCTGCCCCTCGGTGGGCAGAGTCTCACAGGACGGACTTTTTGAGTCCTTCTCTGAGAGGCTACAAAGCTGGAGGAACAAGTGAGATTTCCGCAGAGAATTTGCGCGGAAGACGGTTTGACTCTGTAGACCCAAAATGGCAACAAATAATTCTAGGCATGACTTCCTTGCATTTTCTCCAGAAAGAGTAGACTGCATTTCCCAGCAAAAGTGGTCACTAAAAAGTCTATTCAAAATGCAGGGAGCTAAACAATGTAAAGTGACTGATGCTCTATATTTAGCCATCATAGAAACTATAGGCATTTGAAGGCTTTAGACTAAGTTGTGTTGTATCAAAGGAGAATCTTCCTCCTTAAAGACTATATTGTTAGAATTTGAATCCATTTTCTGGAAAGGCTTTATGTACTGTAAACCTGTCAGCACTGCTGTGCTTCTTCAAGGTCAGGTACTGGTTTAATGAGAGCTCACCTGTATGTGTGTTTCAGGAGCCTCTGGATGGTTTGTGCAGCATCTGCAGATTAATGTTCCTTGATCCTTGTAATAAATTAAGATTTTGTTTTCACTTCAGTAGGTGACACTCAAGTTAAGGGTAACTTTATAAACAAAAAAGGGAACCAAATGTAGAGTTCCTTGTGAGAATTGGAGTACTACAGGAGTGTTGTGTGCAGAATCTCTATTTCTGGTTTCTTGCTAGTAGCAAATAAGTATAGGAGAGTTTTTTATGCATTCACTTATCTCTTCAGGTTATCTGGCTGTGGGTGTTTTTCAAGCTCATGTGAATTTTGGGGAAAAAATGTACTAGTGCAGAAACTTGAGAATTTTCATTGTGAAGCTCTGTGTTCAGTGAGTGTGTAGGTAGGAGAGAGATGTAACTAGCACGGTGGGTCTGCTTAACCAGGGTGCAAGCATCATTTTCCTTATGTCATAACACTGGGTGTGCTACATATGAGTTGTCTAGGGGTCTTTCCTCCTCAGCCGGTAGGGTTTACATATCACAGAGTAGGAAAAGATAGAATTAATCTTATTAAGAGACACATTGATAAAAAGAAAGAGCTCAGTTAATGTAGTAAATTCTCAAATATATTAGTAATTCTTATATGTGAGTCTTGATTACTTATAAGCTGTTTTGTTGTTTCCTTATTCATGGTTTCATGTCTTAAATGTGATTTGATGGGTCTTTTGTTCAGAAGAGCCTTGAGGAGAAGGCATATGAAGAGTGGCTGAGGTCACTTGGTTTGCTCAGCCTGGAGGAAACTGAGGGGAGACCGCACAGTATCTGCAGCTTCCTCAGGAGGGGCAGGCACTGATCTCTGCTCTCTGTGACAGTGACAGACCTGAGGGAACAGCTGGAGCTGTGCCAGGGCAGGGTTAGGTTCGATATTTGGAAAAGTTTCTTCCCCTAGAGACTGGTCAGACACTGAACAGGCTCTCCAGGTCATGGCTCCAAACCTGACCCAATCCTGAGAAGGAGGAGCATTTGGATAACACACTCTGTCCCATGGTGGGATTGTTGGGATGTCCTGTGCAGGGCCATGAGCAGGACTCAATGATCCTTGAGATCCCTTCCAACTCAGGATATTCTGTGCTTCTGTTTCATGCTTACTGATGTGGCTGGAGTATATTCAGATAATTCTTACAGAAGGACAGATTTTACTGGGGCTGTTTCTTCCTCTCTACTTCCATTTCACTGGGGCTGTTTCTTCCTCTCTCCATATTTCATCACAAAATAGTGCTTTTAGCAAACTCCTGCAACTTGAAATCTTGACCGATTTTTTTTCATAACTACTTTTCCCTACTTCCTCCCCATTACTTGCAGGTTGATTTTTGCAGTTTATTTAAAATTTGTCACTGAAGTGTCTCTTACCAGAGGATGTCTGAACCCCCTGGCCAAAAGCCTATTTAAAAGAAAATAGCTCTTTCATTCATAAGTATGCATATTCTGACTTAAAGCAGTAAAAAAGAACACTGAATTATGTCTTACAATCTAGTCCACTTGGCTTCCATGCTGTCCATTAAATCCTATTTTCAATAAGATGAGCACGTAAAAGTTCTACTCTTATTGCTCTTGTAATTTAAAAAAACAGAGAAGTCCTACTACAGATTGTCACAGTTCTAGCAAGATAACAAATACCATATGAGTTTCCATTCTGCTAAGCAGAATAAAATGGGTCATGTTTAAGGCAGAATTTAAGGCATAAAATAGATCATAAGTTGTTATATAATGGTCCTAGTAATTAAATGTTGAGATTACTGGTTTTTAAAACCATGAATGGCAATCATTTGAAAATCTATGAAGGCATTAATACTCAAAGGTTTTTATTTCTCCATTGATCATATCAGCTGAAAACCCTTGTTGGTAAAAATCTTTCCATCATGTAAATCGCATGTGCTGCTACAAATCAGAAACTTTTCTGAAATAAGAAGACAAAATAAACACAGGAAATGGCTGTTTTTTCAAGAAAGCTTTAAAAAGAAGCTGCATTATGTCAGTTCAGAAACTGCAAGTAAAATTAGCAGACTGGATGTGTTTGTTTTGGTGACTTTTCACTTCCTTTGATAATTAGAACAGGTATAATATTACTCAATAAACCAACTTATTTTGTGGAACGCATTTTTGTGCAAACTGATAAAAAGTCCAGCAGGAAAGAAAAAAAGAAATTTAGGATGTGAAGGTTTATATTATAGAGTTTGTATTTTCTGTATTTGTCTTGATCACAGTAGTGAAGTGACAGTGGCAGAGAATAATGCAAGAAAAACAAGAACTCAGTTTTTCTTGCTTCCTTCTCAAGGCCACATAGATGAGAATGTATACCTTTAGAGTGAATGATATACCTTCTGTACCTGAGAGGTTTACCTCCACACACATTTAAAATCCATTTTTCTCATTCATCCTATCAGTCACTCAAAGGCTTGACACAGACCACTGAGTTTCGTATTTAAGGGATATCTTCACTGGAATGTTAACTTGTGTTTCATCTTTGGTTTATTGTTAATGTACCTTACTTTTTATAGGTAGTAGGTAATAATTCTCTTCACCTCTCTAAATTCAGTCTGGTTTTCTGCTTCTTTATTATGCTGTTGTGGATACAGATATGGTATTTAAAATTCAGCAAACAATAAAAGCAATACAGGACATAATGTAGAGTATTATCTTTTTACAGATCTGTTGCAGATAGCAAATACTGCCCTAAAACTGACTTGGAGCAGTAAAAAGTTCCTGTGGCCAAACACAAGCCTGTTTTACTGCCTTGATTTCTAAATGGGAGTAGGGGAAAAGTCATGCTAATTTTTAATTCGAGAAATATTTCCTCTTCTGGTTAGAGCACAAAAGAAAAGGATGCTCAGTTTCTGGGTTCTGTTCTTGACAATTACACCAATTTTTTGCTTACCCTGAGCTTTCTGTTTACTCAAAAGTGTAAAGCATGTAAAGAGTCAGTTGTTGCTTTTTCCTTTACAGTCTCTTCTGTAAAGTGTTTTGAGATCTATTGGTAAAAAAAATCAGAAAAGTTATGTAAAAAAGAAACAAACACTAAGTTGCTCTTTCAGTTCATCTTGCCCAGGTAGAATAATATCGTAACCAGCTGCAAAGAGTGTTCAGTCTGATTGCTGCCAGAAAGTTTACAACCAATATTCTCATGAAACTCAAATGAAGAAATCAATTTGTGTGGTGTTGTTTTTGTTTGTTTTGGTTTTTTTTTTGGTTTAATTTGTTTTTTACCAGTAGATCTCAAAACATTTTACAGAAAAACTGCTGATGCTATTTCCATTTTACAGGTGGAATCTGGTGCATAAAGAGAGGGATATGTCCTGTATAATTTACCCAGTGGAAGGACTGATAAGGGAATGCAGTCTTCTTGACCTCCCCAGCTCACAGAGACAGAGACACAGGGCTATATATATTCCCCATGTACACTTTTCCTGGAATTCCTTTTTATTTCTCCCCTTTTTCTCCCTCCTCCAAGGAGACAGTCATTCAGCAGTGTAAAAAAAGTTGTAAGGCAGTTTCTTTCCTTTTTGATTTTCAAAAGTGGGCCTGTATATTTTCTTTTTGCATGTAAATTAATCTCAACCTGCTGGCAATAAAAGTAATTAGACCTGTGCAATGTCACCTGTGTACTATCTTGGTCACCATTTTTCCTTCATCATCCGAGTAACATTCTCACCAGACAGGGTCATACCAGCTCATGAAGAGCAACTATTTTCACATGGCCCTTCAGAGTCCATAAGTAGTCCTGTGGGAAATCCAAAACTCATTTATAAAAACAACAGACCAGATGCCTTGAAGGTGCTGCAGTGGAGTTCCTGTATTTGCTGACCACAATATTTTCCTTTTTCCCCCCTTTTGTTTCTCTGATGAAATCTGCCAATAATTCCACAAATGTAAGCAGCACCAAAGAGTACTTTCAAATTCTTCACAGCAAATAATGCTGCAGTGCTGCAGTCTTGTGGTGCTTGACCATCTGCCAGACATCTGTCCCTGCTGTGCACAGTTGAGCTGCACCGTGGCCCTACCTGTTTCTCCTGTCGCTCCTGTAGCCTCTCTGTGCCAGAGGAGGAACTGCAGCTGCAGGTACAAGGCCAGGAAGGACCTGTCACAGCTGGGAAGCAGCTGTGCTGTGCACCAAAGTGGGACAGGGAAGATTTTACCAAACTGAGCACCCTTTTGCACTGCAGCAGTCTACAAACGGTAAAGGCTTCTGGGACCTCAGCAGTAGAAAGTGTGCTGACAGGTGAGATTGACTGTAAAAAATAATCCTCAAATTTTTAAAAGTCCCGTGCGCTCCTTTTCTAGAAGCCCAAGAAGTTCTGTGGTGTCTTTTGATATTGTAGTGTTTTTCCAGTGAGAATTGTGTAAAAACGCTCATATTACTCAGCATAAGCTTCTCCAGAAATTTGCAATCAGAATTCAGGATAAGTAGCATAACCCACTCAGCCTGTCAGTGTGGATGAATGCAGAGTGCTGCCAGCTTTCCAACACACAGTGCTGTGTACATATGGTGGAGAAACAAGCACCAATAGCATCAGGAATATGTCCTGGATCTAGAGGAGAGATGTCGTTGTGCACCCTGTAGATTGTGTCTCAAGAAGTGATGTTTGCTCTGAAAAATACGCACTCTGGTTGCAGTGCAACACCAGGATGGCATTTTTAAACTGTGACCCAAGTAGTTTGATGCAGGTTGTGCTGTGGGTGTGCATTTTATCGATTTTGTGGAAAGGAGCCATGAGGACTCTTATTTCTAATACATGAGATGCACTCGGCCTGAACACAGGCCATGGTGTTTCATCCAGAATTATTGCTAAGGAGCTGCTTCTTGTCATGTGTTTGGTGATCCAGAAATCAGTCCCAGATTCTCAGCTGGTGTAAACAAATACATCTCTGAGTTTGGGAGTCTGCATTAATTCCCAGCAGTGGGTCCAGCATGTGAATGAGTGACAGATAATGCCCATAGCAGTGGTTGCTGCTGCTTTGTACCTCAGCCTTTGCAAACAAGTGTCTTCTACATTTTTTACCTTTGCTTTGTTCAAGGGAACAAGATTTTAGACATGTATGTCCTAAATGCCATTAATGTGAGGGTAATTAATATAGAAGAATATACTTGACTTTGGGAGAATAACTGAGTCTCTTAATTTCTAGAGGGATAGTCTCTGGTGTAAAAGTCAGAAATGAAATGAACCCTCTTATGTGTGTTCCATTTCCTTCACAGCTTGGGAGTAGAATTTCTAGTACAACTACGATGTCTTAATTATTTGTAATTTTCAAAATAGGATTTTATGTGAATACAAATAACTTTGGAAACATTGTGATTTTACATTTTTACAGAAATGGAAAATATTCTGGGAATATGTTACATTTGGCTACCAGAGTAATTTATATAAGCCTGCATAATTTTTTTTTTTATAAGGCTGAATGGTGAGACAGGGAGGCTAAGAACATGATGTTTATATAGTAAGTCAACTGCAGAAAAAATAGAAATACAAAAGAAGGAGCCATTTAAGCAAAGACCACCATGCTGAACAACAAATACCCACACTGGCTATTCTTTGAAGTCAGACACTTAATGCGTTTTATGTCAACAGAAATCAAAGGGAAAACTGAAGCACCAAACTTGAAAGGTTAAGTTGCACATTGGTCATGGCATAGTTTCAGGATGCACTGCCAATGTACAAAAATGTAGAAAAGTTTTCAAGCTTAGCTTTGTTTTTGTTTGGGTTTTTTGTTTGTTTGATTTTTTTTTAATGAAACACTTTTGCTGAGGGCCTGCATGAGCAGAGATTCTTAGCAAGGGCAGGCTAAACTTAATGCTCCCTTTTGCTCTTCTGATTTATTGTCAGAGAAACTCATCCCCAGTTCTAAAGAGGCAGGAACTATTCACAGGCTAATGTAAAACTGTGAGTAAGGGAGGCATAGATTGTTTGAAATCTTTTAAGTGAAAAACAGTGGAAGACTTGGAGGCAGAGATGTGGTGTCCTGAAATGAAGCAATTCTCATTCTACTACACTTTAGAGCCATCAGTTTGCATTCAAAATACATGCTGAAGCAGCCAGTATTCACCTATATTCTTTGCTTAAATTGCAAACTTTGTTTTCTTGACAGGAATAACACGGATGTTAATGATCCTACCAGATACCATATAACAAAAGACAGAACTCTAAATATGAAGAGAAAACCAAAAAAATGGATAGTTGATATTTCAAGTTTGCTATCTTGCAGCCTATCTGCATATCTTCTAGATATAATTTTGAAAGTATATCTATTTCAGAGAGAGGAGGGGAAGTACCATAGTTAGTTTTCACTGTAAATTAAAGCAAGTTGATGAAATTATGAAACAAGAAGGTAGATTTTTTTTTAAATGGTTTACAATGGATATCAAAAGACATAGCATTTCATATTCTTAATGATTTTTTTTTTAGAGCAATTATTGTCTGTCCACTCAGAGAAATTGTTTTTGTATGCTTCATTCCTGTATAAAACAGATCTGGAAATAAAAATTGATTTCTTTCAGCAATGGATTTATATGGCTAATTTGACTGCCTATTTTCTTGGCAATGAAATTTTCTGCTGTAAGCATTCAGTTGTTAAAAAAAGAAGCAGCATGCAGGCAGTATAAGGTGTGTGTTAAAGCTTGTTTTAGCTTTTCCCAAGCTATGAAGGGAAATAGAGTGTACTGGGTAACTGGATCTGGTTTTGTAAATGCACGATTGTTGACACACACATGTATGAGTGCAAGCATTTAGAATTTGATAATGTTTAAAAGCTTAACTTGCTTTTGAAAAGAGCCTAAGCAACACATTTGTGCCATAATTAAGGTATCAATTTCAGTATTTGTGTTGAATCAGATCTATTTGTAAAATGTCAGCTCAGTAGTTATTGACACAAGAATCATCACAGGACCCACTTTTCTGGAGATAAAGCATCAGCCTGAAAGTATAAAATAACATCTGGCAGTGACCTGCACTTTGTAAACCATATTTTTGAAATCAGCTTAACATATTTTGGCCAAACAAACCGAGAAATTAAGTTGTAGAGGAAAGAAAAGCATTCCAGCTGCAGATAAAAATAATTGCTGAAGTACTATCAGGAGACACTGAGTAATTGCAGAAGTGTGATTGAGTGGAGGCAGCAAGTATTTTGTATTTTAACTCTAAAACAGGACATCAAGAAAGAAAACAGAAGGTCTTTAATATGGAACTATCATTAAAAAAAGGTTCGGTTAGGCAAGTATATTGTACACAGAGAAGTGTTATGTTTGTTAGAATGTGTATGGAAGGAACTGAGAATAATTAGACTTATAATAGGAGTTTTTGGCTCTGGTTCTACACTGTTTCAAAGCCTCAACTGTTCTTGAATCCTTAATAAGTTAAGGAATGAGTACAGCAGAGGAGAGAGCAGGCAGAATTTGTTGAGCAGCTTGCCCACACCAGTTTGCCAAAATCTAAATAGCCCTTTAAAAAAGGCTTATTTTTTGCTGATGACATCATTCCTGCCACTGTCAAAGCGTGACAAGTCTTGGCTTGCCTAAAGAAGAAGAAAAAAACCTTTCTAAAATTGACACTGCACAGTTTTAAAATATATACAAGGACTGCTATAAGTGTAAGATATTTATACTCTCTTTACATGCTAAAAGTGTTCATTCACGGATAGCTTTTTCTCAAGCATTTTGACTTTGTAAATCTTTGAACAATGCATTTTAAATATCTAGTTTGTTCTTTGTGCTTTTGTTATGGCTGCCTTCACTTAGACGTTGGACTGTTTTGATACCAGTGCCCACAACCTCCCTTTCTCCATTGTAGTTAATTTTGGAAATGTCTGTATAAAATCAGGAAAGCCACAGGTATTTCTGCAAGTGATCTCAAATCCTGTTTTCCATAGAACCATACTAATCTCATCTCTTTGTCTTATGATTTCTTATTTACTCTGATCTGAAGAAATAGGGAAAAGACTCTTTATTAATTTATTTTTTAGCACTCATATTATTTGCCATTTTAAACATCATCACCAGCTGTGAATTGTACAATGAATAATTAATGTTGAATGGTGACCTTGAACCTCATAAAGCTGATTAGTAAGACAATGCATCTGGGAGAACAACTTTAAGACTGTGCTTGTAAAAGAATATCAAAACAGCTTAACACAGTAGGGAAAAGCCCCCTGGAGCCCTTTTAAAACCAATTGCCTACAAACACTTCTAAAAAGAACAACTCTGTAGTGGAAGAAAAAAAAAAGGCACGTGTAAAAATCCTATGAAGTTCAGAAAATAAAACAGCCTTTATACGTAATTGTAACAGAGATATTTGCAGTTAAACACTGCATAACATTATATAGAGGGTATAGTCAACCAGAATAGAGCATATTTGTCTTCTTTCTAGTTCAGATTGTTACGGCACAGTTGTTTTCTAGTTCACTGAATTCTAAACTCATTCATAAACAAGGACAGTACACAGCTTCACTGATACTTCAAAGCAGAAAATATTTGCCCTGATTCCCTGTTGCAGAGGCTTTTGGCAAAGTGCTTATAAACCCAGCCAAAACTGTGTTATTTTTGCACACTGACAAAGCTAAGTATGATGGAAATTTCAGAAACAATACCTTTTTCTTCTGCAAAAAAAAAAAATGTAATTTTTATGTCTTTCTATTTTTATTTTTTTTTTAATTTGCACATTTGCTGAGTGGCATTTGTTTCTGTTAGTTGCAGGGCTGTTGCTAGGAGAGAGAAGTGAGTCCTTTCCTCAAAGTTCAGGTTGTCTGAAGGGATGGGTAGCTATAAAAAAATCAGAGAAAGAGAGCACCACCCTTTAAACAGCCAGAGATGAAGTTTAAAGCCTGAGATGCAAAGACATTAAGAAGATTGCCTGATATTATGAAGGCGCTGATTGACAACAGGTCTGAATTTACCTGGAACCGAGGAATTTAAGCTTCTGAATTAGATCAGCTGGCACACATTGGGCCCCCTGATAAATGGCAGAGGAGGGAGGATTTGCAACTCCTTTAGTCGAGCAGGAACACATCTGAACATGGGTGACAAAGCTGGACTGGCCTCAGGCAAAACTCTTTTAATCAAGATCTGTGAGTGTCAGTGATCATCTGAGTATCCCTGCCAAGGGAGGGAATGGGCAGGGAGTATTGGGTTTATTATGAAAACATGGCATGGTCCAGTTGTGGCTTCCAGCAGCTTTAAATCAAGCAAATCTACTCTTCATTTTGCTTTTCTAAACCATGTCAGATGCCCTAAATAGAGACCACATAATTCATGCATTAATTTTGGTTTTCTTCACATATCATTAAATCTGTTAAAATTTAAAAGAATTAAGCAGTGCCTTTCTGTTAAGTGGTTTGAGTTCGCTCAAGAACCAAATTTCAGTTTTTATTTGAAGATTTTTTATTCAAACATATTAAAATACTGTAAATAATTTTAAATTAAGAAAATATCAACATATAAACAGTATTCTAACTGTGGTTAGCATCACTTTTTGAGATTTTTCTTTCCAATTTTGGATGATTTTAAAACAAAAAATCTTTCAAAATTTCAGTTTGGAAAACCTCCAAGTAATCAGGATTGCTTTTGTAGACACTGAATAAAAAGCCACTGTACCTTTAGGGCAACCAAAAGTAATATACCTGAATTTGGAAAGTAGTTTGTTAGAGATGAGGATTCATTCCATGACATAGATTAAAATTTGTAATATTAATTTTTAATTTCAAAAATCACTGCAAAAATAGTTAAATCTGAACGTTATGCAAAATTTAGATTGGGATCAATCTAATTAAAATTATTTTTATGCTGTAGTGTATAGCAGTGTAGTGTTGAATCACGTTCAGATAGACTTCCTTCTTTTTACTGGATTGGTCTCATTCTAGTGGTAAAAGCAGGTTGAGTTCACTAAAACCATCGAGTTCTACACTGCAGATCCAAAAGGTTTTAAAAATCTTTCTACAGTTTTAAAACATGCTGGATAATTTTGCCAGTATAGGGAAATTTCCGAATTTTCCAAATTGCCAATGGTTCGATTTAAGATGCTCATTATGCATATACAGTTATACTTCATAAAGTAAGTTTGCTGAAGGATGGATTGTATGTTTTTGTATGAGTTTGTTTTCTATAAATGGATTAAGATAAAATACTTTTAATTCTCATTTGAATACAAAGCACAAATAATTACAAATCTGTCATGAAAACTGAATTTTTGAAATTATTTAACTTTTAGAGTGTTTTAGTTTTATAGTTCTTGTGCAAAGCCATTCAGGATTTTTAAACAGTCTGAAACACATGCAGCTTACCAAATATTTGAATGTTAAGGAAATTAAATTGCATTGAAGCTATTTATTTTAATTATGAAAAGAAGAATCTATAGAAGGATTCATAAGGAATTCTGTCCTCTGAAATAAATAATTTGTCTGTATTTGTAATGTGGAACTAGAAATGACCCTCAGAATTGGGCGAGGTTTTGTGCCCCACATCTCATCCAAGCAATTTTCTAGGACTACCTCCTGTTTGTTTTTTGTGACAACACAGGGAGTGCAGGATGCTGAAGGCTCACATCTCTATGTCTGTCACATGCCAAAACCCCCAAATCTCAATGTGTTGTATGCTGAATATGGGAGAAATAAATGGGTAGGATGAAATCCCTCTGGACTGCTCTAATTTTGTTTTGAAGGCTTGAGTGAAGCTTAGAGGAGACTGGTGGCCCTCCTACCCCACATGGGTGAGTTTCAGTCTCTTGCATGTCAACTGGGTTAACTGCACACCCCTTTTTATTGTGTTGGGTTTTGGTTTCTTCCCCCCTGCCCCCCCATCCCCAAATGCTATGCTATCAGCCAAGAATAACTTGAGGACTGCTCTTTAATGTTTTCAAAACATTACAGGAATGTATCTGATGCTTTTTCATTCTGGATTTTTTTTTTAAGGCACTTAGTAAAACCAGCAACTCCCTGAAAGCAGCCTGCATTGGTGCCTGGAGTTATTCCTCCCCAGGTGCAGAACCCCACATTTGCCTTCACTGAACTTCAAACAGTTCCTCTCTGTCCCTGTCTCCAAACTGTTGGGTCCCTCTGAATGGCCACACAGAGCTCTGGGGTATTGGCCACTCTTCACAGTTTTGTATAATCAGCGAATTTGCTGACTAGGTACCTACCCTTTCATCCAAGTCACTGATGAACAAGTTAAACAATATCGCAATTCCAGCCCTGATCCTAGGCTTACAATGCTGCTCCCACAGAAGACCAGAGCATGCACTGTGAGAGTCTTGTTTGAGCACTCATTGAATTACAGTGATATTAATGGCTATTAATGGCCTTACAGGTCTCATGATGAGTATCTGTTACCAGGAAACAGCAGACGTAGAAACTTATTGAAGTTAGTACATCTCCTTATTAAGTGTATTAGGGGTGAATACAGAGAAGCTTTTACATTCAACCTGTAGCCCAGCTAGGTCTGTGCATGATTTCAAATTCTGTCTTGTGTGGTGCAATTTGATCCCTGTGCTCTGCTGTTTGTCCAGCTGGTAAAAGACCTACCTTGTCCTGAAGGCTTTCAGCATCTCAGGTATCTGGTTGGAATTGAACTGTAGGAGAAATATATTACACTTTGCAGCCTATTCTGAGCCCTCTGCATTGTCTCATCTCATACCAGTTTCTCTTTTCTGTGGGGCCAACCCCTGAGTAAAAAACCTTATCTGAGACTGTGACTAGCCATGCTCTAAAATGACAAAAAAACATTTTAAAATCTGATTGTGTATTTGCAGAGGGATGTCTGTACATGTTCTTTTTCATCTACCTTGGTGCAGCCAAACCCCACAATGTACTTGCAAAGTGGGAAAGCAGGAATTCTTGCCTCCTCTCATCGGGCTTGGCAAGGTACTGCTCAAAACTCCATCTGTTCGCTTATTCTTTAGTCCATCAGCTTGAACCAGTCACCCTGTGCAGGTAAAGACAGTGAAAACAAAACCTGTGCTCCTGGGGAAAAGTCTGACACTGTTGAACAGGAAACTAACCTTGGAATGTGAGACTTCATTAAGTTTCAGAACCTGTATTGTTTCATAATATGAGATGAGCATGGGCCCTTATATATGTTTTGTTGTGAATTACCCAGCGAGAGCTGATACACAATCGTGCTGCTTGTTTTACACAGATGATTAAGAAATCAACAATAGCTTTGCACAGGAATACTTTTCTGTTTCAATTATTGGAGCTGCAGGTCTATTCTGAATATTCAGGCTCCTGAAATTAAGCTGGCAGTTTAAGTCTACCATTTGCCACCTTAGTGAAGTAGGAAATTCTGTGCTTATGGATTCTGTTGTGATTTCTGTTTTATTTTTCACATTAATTGATTGCCATCACAACTCATACAGGTTATTTATAATAGCTGGTTGTGTGATGCTTCTGTCATATTTTCTTTGCTGTCTTGAAAAATTCATCACAGTTTGGTTTGGGATGAGTCATGACAGAGTCAACAGTATCTATTTATATTCCTGCATTGTTTTCAAAGAGACGGAAATGGAAATAAAGATTTGAAAGCTATTAGATAATAGATCTACTATTTAGTGTTAGAATGATTGAAATATTTAATTCCAGATTGTTTGATTTACTAAGATAAATGATAGAAATCACTTTAATTTTATAAAAGAGAAATGTCTTCAAAAGAGTATGTATCGTACACTTCAGTAGCTAAATCACAAAATTCATATAGGTCTCAGATGAAAGATTATAAACTAGTCTTATACAGGAATATTTTACAAAAGTGGAAGAACTGTGGATTATAAAACAAGCAGGAAAAAAGTGTTTAAAAATTAAATAGTTAAAAATTTGTGTATCTTAAAACATGAAATAAAAGATGTCACGCTGGGGGGTTTTCTCTTAAGAATATAATTTTCCTTATAATTTTTATTATGACTAACAATATTGGGGGAAAATGTACTCACTCTGCATTAAGTTGTCTTGCCTTTTTGTTCTCGTACATTTTATGTTTTCAGCTTTCATCTCCAGTTAACTGTACAATCCTTTTAAATATAATGGATTTATGTAATTTAGATTTATTTTATGGAAAAGTGTTCACTTGTTTTATAGGATAGTTGCAAAGTAGTGTCTCAGAAGACTTTATCATGGAGTTACAAGAAGGAGCTAGACTACAGTGGTGATGATTTGCCCAGTAGGTGTATTATATACTGTTGAATGTAGAGATGAAATGCTCATCTTTGCTGAGAGGTAATGAAATGAACTTTCAGATTAATATTATTCTGACAAGGGAAATATTCAATGTATTTCTCTGCTGAAAGTCTCCATCTTTCCCCTCAGCAATGCAAAGTACAGAGGTGACAGGGAAGTATCCAGGCAATGGGAGGTACTGAAACTACAGAGCAGCTTTTGTACTCCAAATAAAAATAAAAGTGGGTTCTTTTCACAACCCAGCCTGATGTATATGCTGGCAAAATAAATCAAGTGCTGGCCAGCTACAGATAGTTGGAATACTTTCCAGAGAACTCCATTTGCCCGGAGTTCTGTAACTATCCAGACTATCAAAAGAGGGGTTTCCAATAAAACTGCATGTGGCATGGGAAGCAAATCAATGTGTGGTTTTATTAACAAAGATTATCTGATATGATACCATGATGTAGTTATTCTAAAACTTGCTACCCACTAAGTGAAAAATGTTGGAAGAGATTGGCAAGGAATGTCTTGTGCGTATGAATGAACTTAACATGTGCCAGCCACGGGTAGGTGGAATGTGCCACTTAACAAATTATGCTATTTTTAGCACCCTAACCTTCTTCATATGCTTTCAATCAGGAGACAAGCCTTATGTACGTGAGGCAGCCAAAACAAGCTGCCAGTTGTGGCCTTTCCATTAGCTTTCCATGGTTTTAGTTTGCAGACCGAACGTTGAAAAATCCTGCAGCAGCTGGCTGCAGAGTGCTGGCCCGTTTGCTGTAGCCATGGTGTGGAATTTCTCTGTGTTGAGTATATTTAGACAGCAGCACACTTACAAATGTGTTGTAAAATTGGACGCCTGCCGGGGGAGGCTTGGGCCTCTTTGGTTTACTTACTAAGCCTATGTTTCAATGGAGAAGCAAATTTGATTTTTCTCCCCCCTCCCTGTCTTCTTCTTTCTCTTTTCCCTCCTCCCCCACCCCTCTTTTGCTAAAGAGGCATCAGTGACTGGTGAGAAGAACTGACCAACTTGACCTCCTCTCCCACTGGTGGTCATGAGAATAATACGGGAGGAGGTCAAAGGTTAGCTTTTGAATACTCTTAGGAGCTAATTTATTACAAGGAGGGAGTTTCACATTGGCTGAATTATTTTCTTGAAGAGAAGACCACACTTGAGTTTGTTTATGCCTTGTGTTCATTGGGAGTTCTCTTTAGGAGTCTTTCTATGCACCTGTGCAGAGCACAATAACAGCCCTTTTCTGCAGGGCGGAATAGCCGACAGCCAGAGAAAAAAATGGGCTAGCCTGGAGCAGAACCTGGAGGTTATTTGATTACAGAATGTAGTCCAGAGGGTTTTTTCATTGTAATTCCCTTTCCCCACCCCACCTCTTTTGCCCTTACGCTGTTGCTGGATGTTTGTCGACTGGTGGAACATAGGGAAGCTGGGATGGGGGAGGAGGGAAGGAAGGACAACACATTTGCACAAACATCTTTCTGAGAAATAAAAGCATGGATCCTTCAGGAAATAAGGATCTGCCATACTTGGAAGTCAATGACAATAAAAGCTGCTGTTGTCTTGGTGCTTCCATTTGCTGTTGGGGTACAAGAAAATTATATATTCTGCTTGCATTTCTAGTTGCCTTAGCTGCCTAGAACACTGTGATACCTTATGACTTATGAGTTTAAAAATTATTTGCCTAGATTTAAATGTCTTGGCTACACTTAATCTCTGCTGCTCAGCTACAGCCCAGCAACCTACTCCTGCAGTCATTCCTCCTGGTTTTGTGCAGTGTTTAGTGATATCTCAAACATCACTTACTGTCAGACAAGGCAGCTACGGCTGCATATTCTATCGAGGCTCCCATTATCCAGAAAATCTTGACCTATTGCAGTGATTTTTCTTTTTACAGAACAACCTCTAGCCTTTGTTTGCAGTTTAAAGAATGTCTGTTGTGTGTTAGGAGATGCTGTACTTTAAGCTCTCTGTGCACTGAAATCTGTAACTTTGCCTGAATGTTCTACTGATTTAAATTTGTCCAGATTGTCGGTGAAAAACTCTAAAAGCTGAATTCATGTAAGCAAAGCAGCTTTCCTTTCAATGCAGTGGGATTAGGAGGCTGAGCTTTCTCAGCACTGGAACCTGGGTTTGTTAGGGGAATTTTACGTATTCCACATTTCCAAGCACCAGGACTAGGTAAAGCTCAAGCTTTAAATGTGCTCATTAGCTTTGTCTGTGCAGGCAAGAGGTGAAGCCACTCTGGGGGGCTTGAGGAGGAGTTGTGCAGTTCCTGAAGCTGTAGTGAATTTTAAGGAAAACCCCCTTTCTGCCTACAACATTTCTCCCTGCCTCTGAAGGTTGTATTTTGTCTCTAAGTATTTCAGACATTTGCCTGTTACAGTTTTGGAGGGAGATTTAGAGCTGTTTAACAGATATTGCTGGTAAACATTTGTAAATTACATGATAAAAGACTCATCTCCACACAAATAAGAGCAGACAGGACCCTCCCAAGGCTGTCACAGGGGAACATCAGCTCCGTGGTCCAGCATGACCCATCAAGATGGAAACATATCTCTGGCTGACAGACTGAAGGGGTATGGTGCTTGCTGTGGGCTGCAGGGGAAGATGGACAAAATTTACTGTGGGTTGTTATGTGAAGGAAACAAAGGTGGAGAAAGGGGAAGACATCAAGGTGGTTTGAGGAGAAAAAAATATGGAGAGTAGAGGGAAGACCAGAGAAAATGGATTGGTCACAGATAAGTACACCTGTCTCGCCTTGCCCTCTATCTGATCAGCATGGACTGTCCTGTCTTCTGAGTAATTTCTGCTCTTTTTTGAGGAACTGTTTGTTCTGTGTGTGAGCACAGAGGTCAGAAACTGAAGTCAGACCACGAGTCACAGGGGTTGTTCATCTGTGGAACCTGCAGCTGGAATGAGTGAGGGTTTGCAGGTCAATATGTGATCCTGGCCACTGTAAAGCCCCACTAGCCCGAGGGTTGCTGGGGAAGCCAGGATAGTGGCCGGAAGAAATGAGTTGGCAACTGCAGGGATCAAGCCATTTGTGGTGGAGACTGCAGGGCTTTGGGAAGTCAAAAGTTGTATGCATATGTGCCTCTGGATGAGATACCTGGAGATGAGAGGGTCCAAGAACCAATTGCTGAATAGATTAACAGGAGCTAATGGTGAAATCTGTAGTCTTTGTAGTCTTTGTAGTTGGTGTGTGCAAGGTTGACCTCTGCCAGCAGCTGGAGTGGGCTCTGGGCCTCAAGGGCTTGTCTATCCAGGCCACCTATTAGAGGGATCAAAATTGTATGCATATGTATATGTTTTCCTGTAACAGACTTCATCCCGATCAGCTACTGAGAGGAACAAGGTAAGGCTATTGGTACTGAGTGTTTCTGTCTGTGTTGGTCTGCATGGATGGCTGTGTGTATATGTATGTGTTTGTTGTATATATGTGTGTGCCTACTAGGAATGCACCCCTACCAGTTGAAACTACTGGTGGGAGCCTTCACTGTCTCAGACTTCTGGATTCAGCCACTGAGGATTTTTTTTAGTACCACCTGAAGGAGGAGTGCATTGCATGGCTGGGTGCCTGGCACTGTTAACAGTGAAAAGTCTTAGCGTAGGCAAAACATTATCACAGTATGAGCTGTGATGATAAAACCACAGACCATAGTGATGAAACTGAAAGGAAATACGTGCAGATCTGGAGGGAAGAAAAAGAACCAAACAACCCACCCAGACATTTTCCTATGCTCTTTGAACACGTGGAGTCAATGATGAGTCCCACAAACTTCAGAAAACCAGCATCATCCTGGCAAAGGGGGGACCCTTTGGTGGTCTAGTAACAGGGGAAGTTAGATACATTTCTGCCATAGCATCTGACCAGTATCCTGAGGCAACTGCTTTTCATTCTGGCTGCACTGCCCTGTGAAAGAGGAAGACATCTGAGAAAAGGTGCTGCTGTGCTGGATGAAGGGCTGTAACTGCACACATGCTCACCATTGCCCTGGTGGAGCTCCTTCCACATTGTAGCACTTGGAGCTGCCCTTTGTTCCCCCTCCTTTGTCCTTCAAGTTATAAGATCTGCAGGCCAGAAAGTGCTGTCTCTCCCACTTGGACTGTGTCCACACCCCTTACAGCACTATAAATGATGGTATCTATCTGCCAGCTGAGGTTACTATTCTGTGAGACCAGGAAGAACTGGAACTGCTGTTGTGGGCAGCAGCCTGTCACCAACACCCAAACCTCTATTAAAAATGTTGTTCTGCTTCATCCCAAGTTTTCTCTGCTGCTTCACGTGCTGTTGGTTTTGCTGTGCAAAGAGCTGCCTTTTGTGCAGTGACAGAACAGCCACTGCCATTCACTGGGGTTCAGAAACACATCGATAAACATAATCAATGAAAGCAAAGCTGAGCAAACCTGTCCCAGATGTGAAGTGACATTAAGCAAAGAGGTTCCACACAGTGCCCACACTGCTGCTGGAGAGCTGGCATAGTTGAAGGTTGTGCCTTCAGGGTAAGTTCTCTGTATGGGATTGGATGAAGCTTGTTAGATGCCAAACTGCTTCCATTTACTTCACAGAGGAAGGAATTTTTACACCCATCCAATCCAACAGCCAAAATAATACCATGTTAATAGTTTATTGTGATATATAAATTTTGCAGAGTGAAGCAGCACTTTTGTTATTGCTTACACTAAGTGAGCCTGGCCTGTTTCAAAGTGTTCATGTATAGGAGGTAAAATGATATTTAAAGTTTCAGCTGCTTCCTAAGAGTTGTCAAACAAGGATCTCTGAGTGTTGTCCCATATTTAATTTTTGATCAGCAAGGGCATATATACAAATGTGCTTCATGCATTTGAATTCCTTAGAGATACAAAGCACAGGCTCAGTAAACCCACAAGTATGAAATTAAATTGGTTGCAATTTATGTGTTTAATTCTATACAGAATTAAATCTGGTTTTTAATTTAATTAACTAATCATCAAATAATTGCAAGTATACTCTCATGAGCATACTTAACATTTTACTTATTCATGTGTAACTGCTCTCTGCTTTATTCCCTCCTGGGAAGATTTTATTTCTTTTTCTACCATTTCAAAATACAGGCACTTCAGCAACTTAGCTGAATTAAGTGATAATGAGTATCAAGTACAGATAATAATCTGGGGGGTTTTTTTTCTTCCATATATTAGTGACATTCAGAGTCTGTATGGACTGCTTGCATTCCTTTTCTCTATTTGCTTTGTATTCCACTCAAAGAAATCTTGATTTCTAGGAATGAACTTACAGTTTATGAGAGATAATAACTTTTTTTTTGTACTTCAGTGTTATGATGTTTTGTTTAAATACTGTGGTAGACAGTAAGATTTTGATTTATATCTTACCTTTTTTTAGAATAGGCAATCTGCCAGACTGAAAATTGTGAGCAATTAAGGTCAAGATAGATTTTATGATGGCTAAAAGCTGTGTAAAAAGAGTGGACATAGTGATTTTATAGTGGGTGACCTACCCTATGTATCCAAAAAAGCTTTAATTTCCATTTTTAGCTGTTATCCACAAGCTGGTAATTGTTCCTGAAATTTTGTTCTGTCACAAATAAGCGATGTCACACCACCTTATTTTCAAACTGTGCATTCATAATATTTGACAACCTAGGGAAAGGTAGCTATTGCTAGATCTGTTTATGTTGGGATTTTTTTTTTTTTATTTCTTGTCAAGACTGCTTTTTGCAAATGTATTTAAAAAAAGCTTATTAAGCAGGTTTCTAGTTAATTTACTAATTCTAAAACTTTTAGAAGAGAGGGCTCTGTATGAACAAACACTGTAACCACAAACACATAAAGCCCTGTAAAAACAATTTTTTATCTTTTCTGAGGGAAAAAGATGCATTTCTGCAATAAAGAGTCAGTAAAGTGGAAGATTCATAATTTTATCTCCTCTACAGGACTACTGGTTGCTTAGCTGATGTGCTCTTAGATTGTCTGCTGAAAATATCCCTGTTCTAGCAGCCCTTTGGTCTGCCTGGGGTAGCTGAAATTAAGGCTTTTGAGTGGGTGAAGGCTATTTGCAAGATCTCCTGCTGAGCCTGCTAAGACATATATTGTGGGGTAATTTCTGGAGTTTTGCCAGTTGCAAACAGGGGGCCCCACCAAGCCTATTAACGTAGGAATGAGCTTGGAATGCCACACTTTGCTACACTCTGTTTTCCACTGTCCCTGCTCTGCTGACCACCAGAGTGAAAATAAATTAGAGTGGTTTTTTTTTTCTCTGTAATGTCTGCTATCCCTTATTACATGTTGTAATTTATAAATAGTTCATCTGATTAACTGTGATTTTATTTATTTTTTTAATATGAAATAGAATAAGAAATGCTTTTTCATTGACCTCACTCCTTGTATCTGCAAGTAGCAGGACAAGATGACACATCTTTATTTTGTTATGAAGCCATAAATCTTTATTGGCCTTTTGTTGATGTTTTTTAGGAGGCTCAAAATTAAAATGCAGTTCTTGCATTCCATTTTAATGTTTTTAAGAATGTTGTCATTGGAAAGTTCTGTCAATCTAACTCATTTATGGGTCAGTAAAGTGTTGTGTCTCATTCCCAGGCCTTGACTTACCCATTGTAAGACTGACTTTCATGCATGGTGGAAAATGTGACAGAAGCAGAGTTGTTGCCTTAAAATTGGGAAAGGCTACTGACTTGCCATAATACTTACTGACAGTAAAGGTTTTTGGAGCTTGGATGTGGGTGTCCAATAAGCAGATTTGCTAAAGAGAGATGTTCTTGGATTTATTAAAAGAATAATTTAAAAGGTCTGGAGCAGACTCCTTGCAATGAAATGCAAAAGTTTGGAAAGGAAAGTTTTGGGTAGGTTTTTTGGAGTGGGGTTTTCTTTGGGTTTTTGTTTGTTTGTTTGTTTGGTTGGTTGGTTTTTTTGGTTGTTTTTTTGGGGTTTTTGTACAGGTTATTCATCTTGGAATAATTTAGCATTAAAGTACTCTACTGTATGTTGCACACAGATGTGGTTTAACACACAAACTGAATGGCCTGTTGCTCTTTTCTTCAAGGTTTCAAAACTAGATTTTATAGTTTTTGGCAGTCTGTACCTAGAAGTTTCAAAATTGTTCTATAAGCAATATCTTGTGGTCATAAATTATCACAACCATTTTAGGTTTGTAAAAACCCTACATAAATCTCCATGTAAGCACAACAATAAAAAGTGCAAATGTGTTTAGTAATGTTTCTTGGGTCACCATTGCTCTGAGTTGTGTGTAACAGTACCCTAAAAACTACAACTGGAAACCTATCTCATTACCTATTTGTTAACTCCCACCATAACCTACAGCAGTAATAAAATCACTAAGCTTTGCTGTTTATTGCCCTTTTGATATGTGGCAACATAAGTGGACAACAGGCACTCTAAGATAAAACAGGAGGAGGCTTTTTTTCAATATTAATAGTGCAGATGTCAGATCTTTGCCTCCTTGGAGCCAACAAACCAAATTTGATTGTTGTGGGCTTTCTGGGAAGTTGCCTTCGTGCAATCTCTGGGTTCCTTATTTACTGGTAGAGAGAGCATTGCTCAACACATGGCTGGCACCACTCTCAGTCATCTTAAAAGAATATTATCTAAATGACTGAACTGTTATTGGAAACATCCCTGCAAGTTCAGCTGTACTATGTGCTTTATGAACTTATAGGAAAACAGAAGTTCTTGCTTCAAAGAGCTCATAATGAGGTTGAAAATGAGGCCCACCACATCAAAAGAGCGATATAGTATAGGAGAGAAAGACAGCAGAAGGAACTGAGGTGCTTTTGTCCAGTAGGACATTGCAGAATCATGCCTTGAGCTCCCAACTGGTCTAAGTAGCTCCATTTAAGAGTTTTAATTGTGGTTGCTCCAGACCGTCCCCCTTTCCATGTGTGTGCCCCAGCTTGCAGCTGAACTTGGTCTGAATCCAAAGCCTGCTCTGCTTTCCTTAGCAGGACTGTGACCCAGATACACCAGCAGCTGAACAGCTGCAAAGCACCCGATTCTGCTGCTGAAGGAAGTCTCCAAAGCAGCCACTCTGGAAGTGCAAGCAGCCGGTTAAGATTTCTGCTGTGCACCTGAACTACTGCTGCAATTACTTTTCATATTGTAGCTGCAAATAAATTAATGATAATCTCCCCATGTGCATTTTTTCACACTGTTCACTAATCACCTCACAACTTTACGTAAATGTTGTATCGTGAAGAGTATAGAAAGGTTTACCCAAGGTATTCTTATTTTCCAGGTAGTTTAGTAAAAAATTGTAACCTTTTATTCTTCAATTAATGATTGTGCTGGTATCTCCTTGCCAGGTAATTTCCAGGTTATGCGGGAAAAAGAGAATCTTGGCTTTTAAGATTGATAAAAAACACAGAAAGCAGATTGACTCAAAGGGAAAGAGAACTGTTTCACTGGAAAAGGTGCAGTAGGATTGTTACATAGAAAAATGTGAGGTTTTATTTATTTATTTATGAACAGGGAGTAGTATTCTCTATGACTGTGGAAGACTGAGTTCCAAGTTTCTCTGCCATAGTCAGTAGGGCATGCAGCTGAACTCACCATTGCCATTGCATACTCACTAAATGACATAGCAGGTAGAGTGTTAAAGGCATGACATTCTCATTTTCATCAGAGAATTCTTTCTGAGGTTGAGAAACTTCCCATATCACAACTACTGTGAACCTACCCTTTAGAGAGTTATGGTTTCAGCTCGTGATGGTTTCTCACAAAACCACTGCAAACTGTATTTTTGGGAGCTCTGTTCAAGAGGTGATGCTGGGTGAGGATAGGCCAGTATATGTATGTTATGGATGCATCTCAGAACAGAAAAAATTGGTGCATCATCCTAAGCAGCTCAGAGAAACTATTTCCCTCAGTCTCTGGAATCAGAGGCTGCACATCCTAAATGATGTTGTTAGAAACTGGTGTAAAGGAGAGTTTACTGAGACATAGATCAAAATCATCCCAGCTGTCCATTTTGTTCTAGTGCTCACAGTAGTTTCTCTGTGATCCCAACACCCACATATTTCTTACTCCTTGAACTTTGGTACATGCTCAAAGCCTCATGTTATCAGTGGTCCTTTAAGTCTGTGTGTCACTGGCAGATGCTCTTTCATCCGTGTCCATATGTCAGTGCTTCTGAAACTGCAATTGCTGCAATACTGTTTAGTAAAAGCAGGCCTGAAGTAGAGGTGCTCAGGCAGCACAAAAAGCCCCTGAAGCCCAACTCTTGTGTGAATGGTTCACTGACTGCTGAAATATTTTGTAAGCAATAAATATTGCACGTACTTTTCTGCTGTTCTAACTATTTCTAATGTAGAGAATTACACAATGTAATTGTCTTGCAAAAAAATAAAATAAAATTGCCAAACCTTCTGGCTAGTACTAGCTAATAGTTGTTCTCTCACACAATTTGGTTTGATAAAGGACCCAGGAGACTAAAACAGCTCGCAATTTGACTGCACAGCCAGCTTCTGTTCATGTGTTGAAGTGAAAGCTCTGGCTGTCCTGCCCAGTTCTAGACTTGGCTGTTCAGTGTGAGAGTTTGAGGGTGAAGCTCAGCAATTGCCATATACTAGTGTCACAAACCCCTACCAGGTCACTTTACAGATGTCACTCTGTCTGGAAGGGCTCAGGAGAGAAGAGAAACTCATCCTTCCACTCTTGTCCTGTGCACTGACTGTGACTGACCTCTTTCATTCACACGTAAAGTAAGCAGATGCATTCTGTACTTTCCACTACTCCTCAAAACTGAGACAGAAAAATTACGCCTGGAAGTTTTAGCAGAAGTTAAAAAAGCAATTGGGAGTATGTTTAAAGCAGACCTTAAAATCAATATGCACCTTAAAAGATGCAGAGGGCGCTCAGACACCAAAAGAACATGAGCCAGCTACGTTGAACTTCTCTGCTTCACTTTGTCTCCGTGGGATTCTGTAAAATGTCTTGTATCTTATAGTTAAAATTACTAACCAAGTGATTACACCTTCAAGTGAATGGTGTTCCTAGGTTTGTTTGCATTTAGGAAGGGAGGGGTTTATTGTTTCTATGAGAATGAGAGCTACTCAAAAGAATATGTATTGTAATGTGCTTTCTTGAATCTAGAAATAGTGGTAATCACTGAATGTTATTTTAAGGTTGAAAACCAACACGCATTGTATAAAAAACCTTTCTTAGGTATAATGTATCTAAAATTATGATAGTGTTATGCTTGGAAATGTAAATTGTTAATTTGATAAAATATTTTAAACTAGATAAGTTTATGCATTTGGATACCTAAAGCCAAAACTCAGCTCTGGTATTAAAATGTGGACTAAGATTTCCTGACAACTGTCTGCAGTATCTCAACATCCCCATATAATAATCAAAACTGCCTTTTTTCTTTCTTCTCTTAATTTAGGCTTCAAAACCTGGCTTGATTAAAACAGAGGTATCTTGGATTTCTTACTTTTTTCTCTGATATATTTATTTAAGCTAAATTTTCAGATGTGATTGGCATTCAACACTTGGAAATCTGTTCTTTTCTGTTCACTGGGCATTGAAGTGCAAGTTTTAACTTTTTCCAACTCCAGTTATCTGTGCTGAGTTTCTTTTTGTTGTCAGCTTTGTTGACAATCTGTCCTTGAATATTCCTGCATATTTAGAGATGGTATATGGAACAATACCTAGAGTGAAAAGGGATTCAGTTCTCACTCATTTTCTAAAACATGTATAGCTTTGCATTTAGGGTGAAACTACCCACTTGTATTGCTATGTGGAAGAAACACTTTTCCAAAACTTAAGCCTATTTAAATTTGTTTTTTCCAGCTGAGAGAAGTATTTCATCATATGATGCATACATAGAAATGCACATACTTAGTGTATTTTAAATTGTGACATTAGTAGTAGTAGTAGTAGTAGTAATGGTGGTAAAAATGAAAACAAATAATACTTTTGGATCTCACCCTGCAGGATTTTGGTGTTATGGAAGGGTCATCATCCTGAGTCATACATCATGCATCTTAGGAAAATCTGTTTTGGTATGACTGCATTATGGGGGTTTGATGAAAACAGTTTGCGTGTGCACACCAGCCTTTCTTATACTCTTCCACTCTTTGATCTTTGTCTTTGCAAAGATCACTCACCATTCCATTGATCCTGTGCATAGAAGTGTAAGTAAGTGGAGTTGATTTCCATTTGTATTTGTTGAGCTGACAGATATGGTCTGCAAGGTGAGAGTGGGCTGCTTTTGTGCTCTGCAGCCCATGTGTGTATATTCTAGTTACTAAGGTTTATTTCATAGTTTTTCCAGAAGCTATAGTAAGGTTATTGTTTAAATGTATATTCCATATTTGTGGTATGTGAAAGAATGAGAAAAAGGCATTACTCTAATCCAGCTCTTATGTATCACAGTTGAACTGTACTGATCATATTTTCGTGGTTTCCCAAGGAGACGAGAGTTATGAGATCATCCCCTCTGTGTCTCTGGTTTTGTCAGTCTCCTCCCTTTCTACCCCACTTTCTCCCTCTGTCTTCACCAATAGCTTTTGAGCTCACTGGCCAAGTTCAGCCCCGTTTGCTAGAGCGTAAGTCTGAAAGTTATTGAATTCCTGACCACTGACAGCCAGGTAGTGGGGAGAAACTCAAAGGAGTTGTCTTCCAAAGAGGAAAACACTTACAGTGTAAATGTAATCCTTGTTATAGTGCAGTTAACTGACACAGGAGCACCTGCAAACAAAGACATTTTTCATGAGTTCTACTGTTTGCAGAGATGTTTGAGTTTAGACTGCTAAATGTTGTACTTTGCATCAGGATTAATCACAGAAGTGTTGTTGTATAGGAAATTTATGGAAACATTTTACAGTCAGACATAAATTTATTTTCTTAACTTATTTGCACACTTCTGTGTATGGGACACCAGCCAGCTGGGGGATGCACACACACACTCTTCATCCACCATTCAGGCTGAGCTTTGAGAGATCAGCTCTTGACTGTCTTTGCTTCTACTACCACTTATAAACAAACAGTAAGGTGTATTAGCATGAAAAATAGATGCTTTATGCAAACCTGCATAGTAGGATGCATTCCAAAGGTGAAGCAGTTTCACTAGGAAAGTTTCTTACTCACTGGAATATAACTGTGGTACTGAATGTTCCATCAATCCAAACCCATCTTCTGCAGATATATTATGCTACATTTTCCTCTTTTCTCACACACAAGAGGAAAACTTGCCTCTTGTCCTGTGTGAGTCATTGATAATACCCCAGCTGATTCTGTGGTGGCAAGCACAGGCCCTGGTGGAGGGTGAACTGTTTTCCCACTTGGCAATGTCATGGGATTCAGGGATCAGTGCATGCGTCCAGGGTGGCTCCACAGGCACCACTCAGGCTGTGTGCAGTAGCCATTTGCCCAGAGTTTTTGGATATGCTGCACCATGGGCTGCTAGACAGCAAGGGCTAGTAAGGGTGATGGCAGTATATAAAGCAATGCAAAGGAAATGATAGACTTGAAACAGAAAAAAAAAACAAACCAAAACAAAAACAGTTACACATGTTTACCTGGTTTCCAAAGGCCCACATTTAGGGTTATCTTCCAAGTTAGGATTGAACAATAACAACACATTTTTATTTATTCACACAAGTATATAGGCATAGATGTTGTATTTTTTCTTATTTCCATTAACAGGATACATGGAATACTCTAATTATCACTGTTAAGTGTTAATGTTTTCTCTTTCTCATGTTCTCTGGGCATTACCAAACTGTAATAAAAAGGACCGACTGTGTAGTCATGACTCACCAGCAGCTGATCTCAGCAACTATGCAGTCTGGTTTTTATCGCAGAGTTGAAGGAGGACTTTTATGCATAGAGCTGTTCTTCTTGATATTTAATATTTCATGTTTTTTTCCCACTGACAGTCTGGAGCAGCCAGGGGTCATGACTTAACTTGTCCATGAAGTAAATAGAACACTATTGATGCTATAAAGATAAGTAATATTCATTACAAAGACCACATTAAAGTCATGTACTTGAAGAGGCTAGTGTTTGGAAACCAGGGCATGCCAGATTTATAATTGTCTTGTGATATCAATTCAGTCACTGCACACATAAGCATAATGTTTAGAACTGGTTGATAATTCAGTAACAGATGCTTACTTTATGCTTCAGAGTGCATTAAATATTTTAGAATTCTGTAGAGACATTTAATGAAATACAAAATATATTAGGAAAAATGAAAAAGACATCTGTTTTCCTGTCAAAGTGATACCTTGGCAAGACTGAAACAACACTATTTGTTTCAGTTTGCTGTTTATTTCAAATTGGTAGCAATTCATTCTTTAATTATTTGGCTGCAGTTTCATTAATGTGTATGGAGCAGATGCATAAGACAACTGTTTGTATGTTAAATGTCTGTAGTTGTGTCCTTCAGGGAGGGATTTTGTTACCTATGTGTAAGGATCTGTTGTCATTTGAGACACCACAGTATCCCACCTGACTCCTGACTGCTTTTTCTGAAGGGTGAAGTCCCTAATCAATCTTTTCCCCCATCTGAAGCCCAGTGCAAACATTTCAGATGCGTAATAGTATCTCAAGTGGCACCAGTGCTTACACACAAACAGATAACATCACACTTGACTCCACCAGCTGGAAAATATTTTTAAAGTGAAGTTGTTAATATGCAGATTTTCTCACAGTAACGTTAATCCAAATAAGAACAGATCACTTGTGTATCAAGTAACAACTTTTAATAGTGTAGCACTGCCAGTTTTGTTAAAGGGAACAAGACATGCAGCAAAACACAGCTTATAAATGTATGAAACTGGATTCTTTTCCCCCAGGGAGGTGTGTGGGCTCATAGTAAATTAATGTGAGGCAATGTCCTTGTAAGAGTGGCAATGCTGATATAAACTGAAGGCCTGTCCAACTTCTGTGTCCATCTGTGGTCAGCAGCAGGTGCTTAGAGAAGATCATAATCACAGCAGGATAAGAGTACAGTGCTTTGTACGCAAAAGTCCTTGCTAGGATTCTGAATCTTTTAGGAGTGCATTCAGTTACTTTGAAGTCATGCAGTCAGTTTTCAAATCATTATCCCATTTACTCACCCAATAACACTATCTACTTTGTAACCAATAAATAGGCATCTCTGACCTCCTAATGAACTTCTCAGAAGGATAACGTAATATTATTCACATTTCTGGTTTCACCTTTTGGGTTTGGACCTACAAGCAATTGATAATAATTTGCTGAAAAATTTTTGGCTTAGTATTTCTCAATTCATCATCAGACATGGGAGTCTAATTTTTTCAACACTTAAAAAAACCAAAGCAATACTTTTTTTGTGTGTGTGAAAGGATGAGTCTCTTTAAAAAGCTGTGAAAAGATTTCAAAGCTTTCTTTTCAGTCTCTCTTTTGACCATAGCTATTCACCATTTTCTGCCCAAACAATGACATAAAATGCACCTCAATATCTCTAAGTCTTAGATATGTCAAAGTACTTTCCTTGGTGTGCTACTGCATGAGATGTGTTTATGGCAGAGTCATATCCAAACATATTATTGAATCATAATTCCTGAATAACCTGTTGAATGAAGGTTGAGTTCACATGTTTATATTCTGAGAACTACCCCTCTAATCTGAAGACAAGGAGTTAAAGTATCTAATTTGCTTATCTGGTGTTTGGGAGATGAGCAGTTTACGCCTGTTTACCACCTTCATCCTCTGGGCAAGGTTTTGTGAGGTCTGTTTTTCTTTGATCCCTCAAATTTTTATTTTTGAAACCACTGGGCTTTGGAAGTTGATTAATCAGCAGATTGTAGAAGATGAGTAGAGCAGGCCACAGACATTTGGAAGGTCTTCATCTTAAAAGCATTATGTTGGATTTGATTTCAAATCTCAAGGCCTCTTTGAAGTCATTATTTTAGCAGCACTATCATGCAACACTGAAGTCAAGGCAAGGGAAACTCTACTGGCTACAGATTTTTGCCTTTCCACCAGGGACTAGTTGCCCTGAATTAACTGGTTACATGACCCTATCTCTTTGGACCTCCAGATACAGATACCTGTGTGTGCTGCTCTGAAGTTGAGCTGCTAAATTAGTTAGTTCAGCTAATCAGTTATCAGTACTTGAAACAGACTTAACACATGGGAGAGGTGAGGGCTCATCTTGTTAGGTAGGAAATAGTGTTGTTATTCAGGAAAATTATTCTTTTGCCTGACCCAGATCACTGAGTCACTGAGAGAAAAAGATTACTTGGCAAAAGTCAATGCCTCTGACACAGGTAATCCATGAAGTTCTTAAATGAGTTTTTATATGTACCCAGAGAGGGAAAAGAACTTCAGCACAATAACAGGAAACATGAACTCCATCCCAGATGAAACCAGGACAAGGTTTCTACAGAAGAAAGTGTGTAGGATGGAACTGCTGTGCTTGGTAATTCCTCTGTTGTTCTGATGCCTTTCAACAGATAGAGTTTTTGACACTTCATTTGTTTTCACTTTAAAACCTTCCATCTAATGTTTCTTTTTCCCCATCTCTCACATAAGAGAAGGAAATGAGTAGGGGAGCTCTCCATCTATTTTGAACTACTTTAGCCTTCACCATTTCTAGTGGATAAACTATAAACAAATGCAATTCTGCTTTAGCACTTGGTTATACCCCCTCATTTTACAGAGAAGAACATACTGAGGTTTCTGGTAATCTTTTGAGTAATTGTTTATGATTATGAAAACTAAAAATTACTCTTGGACTGTAGTTCGTACTGAAGTTTTAGCCTTATTTTGCACTTCTATGGCAATTTGAGCAATAAAGGACTCTGCATAGTTACAATTGCAATATACCTTTGTTCCCGCTTGCTTGAATTAACTACACGTTAATGTAAATGTCATGTTTTCATAGGCAGGTAGTAGCTTTTTTGCCCCAAACTCACATTCCATAAAGGGGATTTTGGTTTGGTGTTTTGGTGGGCTGTTTTTTTGATTGATTTGGGCCTTTTGAGGGGGTTGGTTTTGGTTTTTCTTTTGAACAGCTTGTCTTTGAGTTGTTGATGTTTTTCATTCCTTTTGGAAATAAGATACTGTATGCAGTAAGTGACGGAATAAAAAACATGATGCTTTCAAATGTTACTGTTTTCTAATCCAGCATATCAGTATTTGCTTCTATGTGTTCAGGATTTACATTGACATTTTTCATCAAGTAAATGAAGTTTCAATGTTTTCCTTAATTCTTGCAATAAAACATAAGGCCTTTGATAAAAGTTTTCTACATTCTTCTCAGATGTTTGACATATATTTTTCTTCTTGACTGTGTTCTAATATTTTAAGTACTAGTGTTCATTAGTAATCATTAGTTCATTAGTAATCAAAGGATTACTAACTCTTAAGACCTATCCTTGAGGTGAATGTAGGGCAACAGAAAGTATATATATGCACATAACTGGGAAGAGGAAAAATTTTTGGAGGCAAGTATACAAGTAAAAGAGTGCTCCTTTCATTACCAAGACAAATATCCAGTTTATGTGGTTAGTTTAGATTTCTCTGTCAAAAAAAAAATTGACAAAAGGTCAATGTATCTTTTTCCCTTAAATTTTAAGAAGAGTTTGCCTGATCATGCCACAGTATTTAGTAATCAAATAGTCTTTTTTTTTTAATTTGTGGAATTCTGATCCAATAGATGTTGTACAGATTTTGTTATCTGTTTTTAGATTACTTAAAAATAAAATAAGTAGTTAAAGCACAGTTTTAATTGAAAGCAATTGGCTAAGATCTCAACATCTGGCAGGAAAATATTTTCACTAGCATTAGTTACTGTCCACAGGAACAGATATGTCATTTCCTTGTAAGGAAATCCAAGCAGGCAACTGTAGAGATGGGTCTTTTTCTTGCCCTTTCATTTCTCTTCATTCTGTGTTGTTGAGGAGCGGGATTCTTCAAAGGTGTTTTAAATTCCAGGTTGTATAGTTATGGAAGTTTGAACAAATGCAGGGTTGTGCTTAGCTGATTCAGCTTTTACTTTAGTGCTATCCACAGAAGTTGTTCCTCTGTACAGGAATTATAGGGGTGAAAGTAAAAGATATTAGGAAAGTCACTTTTTGTTTCCGCTTTCTTAGGAAACTGTTTACTTTATAGGTGTTCTTGGGTCTGTGCTAATTCTTGGACTCCCCATATCTTCATTGCTGATCCTTAGTCTTCATTTAGTTAAGCAAAAAATCCTAACGATCAGCTAAAAAGTTAAAATATTTTGTCACAACCAGAGCTAGTCACTGGTGTGTCTGTAATCTCCTGGTTAGCTGACTACAGTGTGTTCTACAAGTGGAAGATTTTGGAGAGGAAGCAGGAACATGTAAAAGCCATTTTCCAGTGAGTACCCAAGCTATCCACCGCTTGTGGGTGTCTTGTTTTCTGTACTGCATTTGTTTTATAAATCCTTCTGCATCCTGGCAGAATTCCTGCATCTGAAAGGACAACCTGAAAAGCAACAACAATACCAAAAAAAAAGGAAATCCCCAGAATTACAGAATGTGCTGAGTTAGAAGGGATCCACAAGGATCATCAAGTCCAACCCTTAGCCCTGCACACAACCATCCCCAAGAGTCACACCATGTGCCTGAGAGTATCATCCATATGCTTTCTGAGCTCATACAATTAAAACATAGGGTGAAAATTGCATCATCTGTTTCCAGTATTTCTGTTGGTCACATCAAAACATGAAATTTCTGTAAGTCCTTGTATTTTTTATGTGGAAGCAAATTGTACTATTTTTGTCCAACAGCGCGCAATACTTAATAGATGGCCAATTAGAAAGAAATTTTTTTTTTTCCATTTAGCTGTTCTTGGCTTCTTTCAAGTTCAGTTTTTATTCAGTGGAATGCAAATCAGAAATATGTAATTTTTTGTGAGTACATTAGTGTTTCTTTGTATTAAGCACTTAATCAGAACTTGAATTAACACTTTTTTGAGGCCCACACAGAACATTTTACTCTTATTACTGAAGGATGCAAATCAGTTGGTTTTATTTGTCCTCATTGACAGTAACAAGAAACAGAAAAGTATTAATTGAATATAATGCTAGGACATTACTAAGTAATTTTACAGCATAGAAATTTAATTAGTTAAAAGCATTATGTAAAATGTTGGGTTTTAATGGTATTCATAGGGTTATCTCTTCAGAGTTCCATAGAGTCTCTCTCCCACACTCGCATACAACCCAAATACACCCTGACTAACTTTTTGGGAATGACTCAATGCCAAACTCTTATCCAAACTCAGAAAACCTTGTCAGTGCTGGTTGTTTAGAACTTAAAATTTTCATTTGAAAATCTTCAGTTCTGTGCAGATGGTTCACAAACTATCCAAAGGAGGGTCTAGTCTGGGTACCATGGTGGGTTTGATTATTGTTTTTCTATGTTTAAGCACACCTGAAGAGTCTATAAATACTGGAATAAATATGTATAATGTATTTGAACTCATGATTTCATTGTTCAGTGTGAACAGAGTTGCTGTAGGGCTCATTTTTGTCCTTTTCAGCCATGTATGTGTGGCAGGACTGGACAAGGCATGCTTTGATCTAGCTTGCATGCAGATCAAACCACAGGCTTGGTCCTGAGGGTGTGTGTTTGATGGGAGAAGACTTATTTTTTCAGATGTCTGCGTATAGGGTTTTTTTTTGTTGGTTTTTTTTGTTGTTTTTTTTCCCAGACACTGAAATCTTTATTTTTCTCTAATGCAGTAAACATTGAATCCCAGACTATGTGTGAATTGTCATGGGTGTGAGCCATCAAGATATTTAGGGTAAACCTGGGGGGGGGGGATTATTTTGTAAACAGACTTGCAAAGTAGAAAGGTAAATTCTACTGGGAAAGTCAAAAAATAATGTTATTTTGCCCCAGTTTTCCTGAAGCCGAATATGTGTCTGTGTGGTATTGCTTTCTAAACCTAATTTCAAGTGTAATGCCATAGCAAATGCTCATAGACATTGTTCTGAAGTGATTTATCCTTTAAATCACGGCTGTCTTACTGCCTGCCTTCATCTGATCCTAAAAGTATAAATGAACTCCAAGGCTTTGATCTGGAAGGGTCAAAACTCAAAGGAGATTTTCAAGGGCTTTGAAGTTGAGCTCTAGAAGGGACAATGCACTGTGCGCTTATTCATTGGGTGAGTGCTGTCATCGTACAACCAAGACTTTGCCAGTGTAAATTCATTACAGTGTTTGATGTAGCATTATTACATTAGTATTCACTTTGGTTTAGAATTAGAATACAGAAAAAAGAAAAAGAAAGGGAGCTTCTTTTGCTGCTGGGCTCCATTTGTTAATTGAAACAAATATATATTCATTTTCTTATGACTGAATTTTTCAGAATTTAAAAAAAAAAGTGTCTCCTGATATTACCCTTTACACTGTTAAATAAAGTTCTGAGAAACTTTTCAGAGAGATTCTTCTATCAGCAGCTTTCACTGACTGGTAACAGGCAAGAAAAAATTGATGTAGTCTTTTAAAAAATGACTTATAAAGGCCTCTTTCAAATTCAGAATTTAGAAAATGCCCTTCTCTTGTGATCACACAGACAAAATCCTGTGTCTGCCAAAGAGGCTGAGAGATTGCAAGGTGTTGCAGGGTGGCATTTGTAGAGTCCAGCCAGCAATTGATGACTAAAATGACAATCAGAATTCTATGACTTTATTCTGTCACAAGATTCTGAATTAGGAATATGGGTCACAGCCCATGGAGATGCAGAGTGCCTCATGTGGCTGAGCACACCTTCACTGTTAAATCAGCAGGCACTGAAGGTATCTCTGGATCTGAAACTAATAACATTAATAAAACCCCTACTGTGTGAGTCTTCCCAGATCATTTGATGAACACATTTAGATTATTATGTCGAAAAATCTGGTGTTTTAGTTTTTGTTCTGTGCCTTTCAGGTTGAGCTGTGTGGTACCTCATTGATAAGAACATTTGATTGAAACCACTATCTTTTGTGACCTGAATGAGATTAAAATAGAAGCATTGGCAGATAAAAGGCTTGTAGGTTTATCTTTTCTGCTATCTACTCCTTCCTTCTGTAATTTCACGGTCCTTTTGTTGGAAATGAGTATCATGAGGCTGGGGATAATGACATACTGTGACTGGCTGTTTCAATAAAGACTGGATTATGATGATGAGGCTTCTTTCCCCCTCTCGCTGTCCTTGTCAATTGGTATGATAAATAAACCAAGTCAGCTGGCATATTCATCTTTATGTTTCAAGTTGACACTGACTTTATCTCATTCCTTGTTCATAAGTTAGCTATTCTCCAGCCTTTATAGATGGGAAGTGCTCATTTTATGAAGATCGTTGATTCCATTCCCAGTTCCTCAAACAATTCAAAAATTTGCCTAGACCAATTTAGTGATCACTATTCCCTATTATGGAAAAATATTGTAGTCTTTGCATAAAGTTGTTTCGTAGGGTTTTTTATTCTTCCTTTCAGAATGTCTGCTTGCTCAGAGGTGCAGTTTAGTCTAAGGGGTTAAATTTAATCATTCAGTTCCCTTTGCATAAAGACTTGTATTATAGCCACTATCTTACTACCTCCTAAGTGGACTGGATCCTTGGCTTGCTGCTGCTACTGAGCTTACTTAGAGCAATGGATTGTCAGTCCTCATGAGAAAATATAACCACTTTTGGGAGTCTATGGTGCATTTTTCTGCCTTTTCAGGGATACATGTAGGTCTTGGATAAAGAATATTATTTCACATCTGGTATTCCATTCCCCTTTTTGCAGCTTTGCTTAGGTGTCACACTGAGTGAACTTGAAGCTTATTGGCAACAGATTTAGCTGCAATTCCCTATATATCTTATGGCAATAATGCAATTAGTGTACACAGATGTGATCTATATAACCAGATTAAGGAATGAGCTACTAGTGAACAGGTGCTTAAGTATGAGGATTCTTAAAAAATACGACATCATTATTTGGAGGCCTAAGAAAGTTGCAGAGAGAGTGCATTCGATAATATTGCAGATTTAATGGGTCTCATCCCTCATAGGTCTGTGGGATCTCTTGCCTGTAAGAAAAGGTGTTTCTGCATTAACACACCTTTAGCTTTAGGAGTGCAATTTGAACTGCCCCCATTTTATGCAGTTTAGTATGTATTGTACAGCACTCTCTGAGCATGGAAATGGATTTATTTCATGAATTTAAAGAAGATACATCCTAGCATCCTTTGGTGCCCAAATCTAGCCTAGATCTAGCCAGAGGTGAAAACCCAACATGCCAGTACACATGCCAGTTCCCTAGCAGAAAATCTCTTTCCCAGACATCAGTATAGTTTAAAGTAGGTATGCTCTATTCCTCTGCCACATTATCCATCATGAGGAAAACAAGGAAAATTTGAGGGAAGAAAAAGCTGGTTTATATTGTAACCAAGGAAGTCAACTGTTGATTCGGGAATGAATATAGAGACTCGAAGGGAAATTAGATAAAGGGTTAACTGTGCAGTTAAAATGGAAAGAAAGTGGTGTGTTGATGGGGTGGATTGGCGGGCAGTGTTTGCCTAAGGAGTGCATCTCTTGTGCACTAACAGTGTGTATTTATAATCAGACTCACATTTGTGATTATGAAAGCCTCAAATGTGTATTAGAATATACAATAAACTTCTGAGTATATTTCCTAAAGTTAATTAAGTTGGTATGATTGTTTTGTTCAGAGGGTGATGTGTTTGTAAGCTGTATGGAAATAGAAGATAAGGGTTTGTGGAAATCGGTGTTTGGTATGAAAGTGTGCTATTTCTATCAGATTGCAAATATTCTGTGCTTGCATATTAGCTTGCTAAAGGTTGTGCTCTAAGGGTAGAAAGACTGGTACAGCGTTTAGTTTTATGTAGAAGATAACCTTTAAGACCACTGCTCATATTTTCTGAAGTAAATTGCACAAAATGTTTTTGCATAGCAGCAGTTAATATTGTTTCTTTTGCAAAAACACTCAGCTATCTCATCCGAAGTGGAGGTGCCATTGCAATGGATTTCTTCCCCCTCAGCTCCACAAGGATCTTTCCTGGATGGTGCCTGCATATGGAGTTAATTATACTGATGCTAAGTAATGATAGTATTAACATTCTCTTTGTAACATGGAGAATCATTTCCAAACTTTGCCATTTTTTCATACTTTGAGGTGTGAATCGTGTCTACAGAGTTGTGCTTGCAATTTCTATGAAATTTCAATGTCTGCTGGTTATGACCTCAGGATAAACTACTCTTGAATGAGCTTCCTTTGCAGGCATTGTTACATTCAGCTTACTACTACTTGTCTGGGAGTGAATTCAGGAAAGCTTGACCATTTTACTGCAAAATTATAAATAAAATGAAGGGCAAAAGAGATTCCTCTATGCTGAACTTTGCATTCCCTGATAAGTATATGCAATGATGTGATGTTTTACTCCTCACTCAGCCAATGCACTACAGTTCCTGAATGTGAAAGGCTGAGCTAGATTTTTAATTTACTAGTTTAACTTGGAAATCACTTTCCAACATGTTGTGGAAATGTCTGCTACTTACCATCTTTTAGATATCAAAGGAGCATTTTTCACTAACTTACATGAAAAAATATAGAAAGAAGCAAGTAAAATAGTATTATAATAAAGGATTCATTTTTCTAATCCATTTCAATAGTAGTTGTGCAACAATGTGTTATATAAGATTATTAGGTTGTTGAAGTTAATTCCTAAAGTAGAAGTAAATAAAGCCAACACAAACTAGTAACTTCAGTGTATTTTAATAAAGAAGTGGTTATGCAGAACCAACCTTTCCTCTTTCCTTCCCTGCCCACCATCATTAAACCAGAATCTCATTTTTGCTTGAGTTTTAAAATGAGTGTTACTAAAAATTTCTTTTGGGAATATTATTTAGGGTGACATCCCATCCTTAAACAGAAAGAATTTAGGTCTCTATGCTGATTAGATTCCTCTTTAGAAATTGGATTTATGTATTTAAATATTAGACTTTGAGTTATGAGAAGATGTAAGAAGATGTAAGAAAATATGTTTTCCCAAATGGAGCTTTCTCAGATAGTCATACTATTTTCACAAATGGTTCACTAATGTATATGTGATTTAACATGTTTTTCTGACTACAGGTGGCACACTTAGGCTCTTACATAGCAAAAAATCTCTTCCAATTTTTGAATCAGCTACTTGAGAAGGAAGTTGGAAAACACCAGGAAACTCTGGAAGTTTTGCTTCTGAGATGATCTGTTTCCTCCCTCTTGCCCCTGTCTACTTCAGAGTAATAGAAGTAATAACAAATGGGTAGTTACAGAAAATGTTTCAGAAACGAAGTCAACCTTGAAATAGCTTATTGAGAGTCTACAATATGAGCAAGTTACTTACAAAAGGCTAAACTTAATCTCATGTTTTCCTTCATCAATCCTTTTTTTTCTCTAATTCTTTTATATTGTTTTTGATGCACTGTGTGTGATTGAAGGATTGAACTTAGACCATTTTATGATAAGCAAATAAAGTGACTAAAATTTAGAGTAAGTAAAACAAAATTGTTTGGTTTTCTTTAAGCCAAGACAGATGTAAGTGTTTCAACATTTTGTTTACTTTAATGATATTAAGGATTTTAACTGGAGGTGCATGTTAACAGTCTTGTTTTCAGAAAGTTGCAGGTGTCCATGCTTTGAAAATTATAGGTTTTTTCACAATTAATTTGCATACAAGTCCAGAATGCCCATTGTGAATGCTTTTGTTAGGACACTGAAGTGTATGAAGTTTTCACAAAGGATGTGTTTCAAGCCATCCAGTGAATCACATGTATTTACAAGGCACCTCATGCTCTGTGTTGCTGAGCTTGAAGAGGGCCCTTTTTGAGGCTGGGATTACTGGCAGGGAGCTGGAGACTGGCTCATTCTTTATCTCTGCCAAACTAGGTCTGGTTTATAATTTCCAAGTTTGCTTGGAAATTTTCAGATTTCCATTTAGACTTGTCATCAGAATGAGCCAGTCTCTAGCCCCCTGTCAGCCCTGTTCTTATTGTACTTGTTTTTTTCTGTTCAGTTTCTGTAAGCTAGACTGCTTAAGGTTCACAAGGGGCTTGTACTCCTATCTTTACATAGAAGTCCTCTCATTTAAATAGAAATAAAAACATTAAGAGTATAAACTCGTAAGCAAACAGTATCACCATTTTCAACAGTTTTGTGAGAGTTAAGCACACATTAAATATGTGCTATCTGGAAATGCTTTTCGTATCATATTCACAATGATAACAAATATGTCTTTTAAATAGAAATATTTGGGTTATGAACTTTCATGTGTAAGTTACATTTCCATGGAAGCCCTGCTTACAGCTGCTTTTTGGTAGGATACCTAGTTTATATTAGAGCAGCAAATTCTCAAACCCCATCACAATGAAATTTGCCAAACACAAGTTCTTTTAACAAGCTGCATAAAGTGAAAATGTGCTAACATCAACTTGAAATGTCTTGGTTTTCTGTTACTATCACTTTGATTTTTATGATAGAATTTTAAAAAAGCCTCGATTTCATTAAAGTAGTTCATTACCTCTTATCTAACCTAAGTTTATCATCTACAAATTAGTTGCCAGATATGTATTGTTGTAATTTGGTTTTAGAGAGAGTAATAGGAAAATGTTTTTTACTATAAAGATACATTATTAACATTATCTACAGCAGCCTTAAAAGGTTAAAACGTTGACTGATAAGTTGTTAACAATTCAAGCATTGTCCTCTTTGGAGTACTTGTAGTCCATTACATTTCATGTATAGTTAATTTATCCCATTCAGCCTATATTAAAATGTCAGTTTTACACTGAATTCTGAGGTCATGGTTGTGTGTGACCTTCTTAGAAAACAACAATGGAAGTGATTCAGGATAAACAAGTGTGGAAAATGCTGTTCAGTGGATTTTAAGTTCTCTGTATTTTCAGTAGATTTTATGAATGTATAGTGCTGTGCATTTAAAAGAGCTTTTATTAAGCATGCAAGACCACAGATTTGATATGGTATTCCTGGCATTGCATTGTTTGGCAATTCCTTGGCATTTCTGATGAGTTGTAAAGTGTTTTTTTTGGAAAGTGTGAAAAGTTTCTCGCACGTTGTTCTGTTTGGATGTGAATCACTAGTCATGCCAAACTGTTCTTCTCCCACTTAGAAGCTAAATACAAAACGTGTGAGACAAAAAATGATGCGCATGTTTTGGTCAGCGCCTTCTCCCATAACGTAAAAAGAGGGCATTGTAGTTTGCTATCAAACATGTTGTGTTGTAGGGGAAATAGACGGCTCCTAGAATGTTTTAAAGCTCAGCTACAGCAAGTGATGTGGTGGGGAGGGGAGGAGACCATGGGGCAAGAAGCTAAAACCAAGAGCCATTAATCATGCACTGGTCTTCACAGACTTCCCCCCCCCCCCCCCCCCCCCCCCCCCCCACCAACTGGCCTGGCACACCAGNAATAAAGCTAGTTCTACAGTAAACCAGCTGTAGAAATGAGTTTAAAGTCTGTGAAGACTGAGACCTACAAATCTGCCTCTGTCTCATAGGGTCAAAGGGCACTTCTCCTGCAGGCAGTCCCATAAATGCAGGACTGTTGCCATGACACAGGAAAATTGTCATATAGAGCAGGATGACAAATGAGTCAAACTGTCTTCAAACCTACACAGAATCAGAGAATCAACTAGTTGGAAAAAACCTCTGAGATCATCAAGTCCAACCTTTGACCAAACACCACCTTGTCAACTAGACCATGGCACTGAGTGCCACATCCAGTCTTTTCTTAAAATACCGCCAGGGACAGTGAATCCACCACCTCCCTGGGCAGCCCATCCCAGCGTCTGATCACTCTTTCTGTAAAGAATTTCTTCCTAATGTCTAACCAAAAATCCCCTAGCACAGCTTAAGACTGTACCCTCTTGTCCTATTGCTGGCTGTCTGGCAGAAGAGCCCAACCCCCACCTGTCTACAACCCTCTGTCAGGGAGTTGTAGAAGGGTGAGGCCCCCCTTGAGTCTGCTTTTCTCCAGGCTGAACACCCCCAGCTTCCTCAGCCTCTCCTCATAGGACTTGTGCTCCAGTCCATTCACCAGCCTTGTTGCCCTTCTCTGGACACGCTTCTGCACCTCAATATCTGTCCTAAAATGAGATTTGATTAAATGAATTCAATTTGGTTTTTGAGAACAAATTAGTTGCCAATTGGACTAGTAGAATAGATATTTGATAATATTCAGATTTATTATTTTTTTTCTGCATAGAATTTTCATTAGTAATTGTACTAAATTGCATTCCAATGGTCCAATCTAAATGAGTAGTGATACTCTGGGTAGGCAACAATTGAAATGTAACTGTTTTTATTTTAAGCAGAATGTAATAACACTCCTATTATCATTCTTGTTGGTGATGACAAGAATTCACAGATTGTAGTCAATTCTCAAATTTTTTTGAGTAATCAGTTACAATCTCATAAATTCAATGTTGTAACAGATGTATATATATAGAATCTCTTCCCCCCCAGTCAATACTAGGCATATTTTTATTAGATTGATAAAAACTAAATATTTAGGCAACAAATAAACTAGTTATGCTTACAGCAGGAACCATCAGCAGTGAAGTGTGTGTGAACCAATACATGAAACATATTAGGGAAGAATGGTATAGGGCACTCATATCAGTCTTGCCTAAATGTGTTATACAGAGATAGATTAAATAACCCAAATTAATAAGAATGTAATTATTAACTGGGTAAAAATGTTTGATGTTACTAATGGAGCTATTTTCTGAAATTTGCCCTTTTTGTTCCATTTCTGTTTGGCTACCCCAAAAACATTCACAGCAGTGCCTTCCCCAATCCTGTTGAATCACTGCTGGACAATTGCACTGACTACTCCTTGTTTCCATTCTGTATGTAACACTGAATAATTGCTGCTGCTTTGCTTTCTCCATACTGTCTATGATTGTATATATGCCTATCATACACTCATTATAATATTTCTTTCCACATAAGGAAATGCTTTTGGTTTTAATCTCTCTTTTTACACACTAACAGTTTCCATTACCTGTTATCATCCTTATCTTGCCACTCAATCCCTTTTCTAATTGTCCTACATTCTTGTGCAATATTTGCACTTACATATCAGTTTATTAAAAATCTTATGACAGGATCATAAGATCTCCTGTTTAAATACCCACTCAGAATATTCACAGCCTATTTCCTTTGTCACCTTTATTTCCAGGATTTTTATCTGAGAAATAAAACGCCAGGTAGATTATTATGCTCCCACTGTAACAGTCAATGATGCCCCTTCCCTCATATGTTGAAAGTGTAGCATTCTCTGTGAGGGTAGGAATGTTTTAGTTGCAAGGGAGGATGTGACATCTACCTGTAAATTCAAAAATTATCTCACGAGAAAAGGATAGTGTGTGTTGCCATCATCATTTATGCTTCATAGCAGATGTAACTCAAATCAGATTTCTGTGAATGAAGTGGAGAGGTGTCAGGAGGATTCAATAGGGGTGGGGGGACATGCTGCTTTCTTTTTGTATCATGTAAGATACAAAAAGCCCCACCCAAATTTCCCCACAGAAAATATATTGCTGTATCTAGATTTAAAGAGCAGTACATGATCTTGGAATGAACAGGGTTTTATGGTTTGCATAAGAATAGTGTCTTTTTCTGCAAACTGAGTGGAAGACTGCTTTAGATTTGAATATTACTTTTGTAATTTCTAACTTGAAATAAAAGACCTCTGGAGATGAGAGCCCTTCAAAACTCTGTGGCTTTCACAGAGTAGCTGGGTAACAGTGATGTATGTTCTCAGTACTGAGCGGTGCTTCATTTACAGTGTTGTGGTCTAAATTTCACAGTAGCACTTGTTGATTTCTAACATCTGTGGTTTTTTGATATAAAGGTCCTGTCTAATTTCTGCTGGGTCACCTGAAGCCAGTGTGAAATACTAGTTTTTCCCTGAACAGCAGAGAATAAGCAATCTTAATAGTCCCACTTCAGGGAGACAGAATGTACCAGATTTTAAAAAAACCCTTTAAAATTGCCATTTGTTAACTTCTTTGACTCTAAAGAAATAAAATGCACACAACCTTGTTTCTTAGCTTACTGGAAACAGTGTTTAGAACTAGGTGGTTGGTATTAACATGACAGATGTATTAAAATGAAGCAGAATATTCTCAGATAAGTCAACTTTCAATTCGGGAATTATCAACCAGTGATTCCTTCTTGTGTTTTAAGAGGTTTTCTGTGTGAAACTGTTCTCAAGTACCAAACCTGTTTTAAATTCCTATCCCTGAATGCAAGCAAGTGGGAATACCTGAATCAAGGAGAAAACTTAGCAAAGAGAGAAATGGCTTTCGATGAATTTACTGGCAGTTCAATGTATGTCCTAGTGGGAAAGCAGAAAGTATAATCAAATCTTTAGTTTGGTCTGAGTGGGTTTAGGAATACAATGTAGGCATTTATTGAAGACAAACCCACAGTCTAGTGGAATATGATGTATTGGTTTTTTTTCAAAAGCCTAACTCTTCTTAACCACCTGGTTGTCATGTATGTATTTCTAGATGACTAATAGTCCAGAAATAAGAGGTAACTGTAATTTTGCAAGTGTTTCAGCATTAAGATTTAATTCCCTTGTCACCTGATGATCTCTATTAATTGTAAATGTTAGTGCCTCAGAGTTACACCAGCTGTTGAGATCAGCAAAAGTGGAAGCCTGTGGCCTCTATCAGACAGTCTAACAGGGCTATGATACTGAACTTCCGGGAGAGGCTGGGGGGCACGTTCTGGTTTCAGTGGAAATTCTTATCTTTCTTACCAACCTTTTTAAATACATGCACCTTGAGAATATAAGGGATTCTTTCTCCTTTCCTTTTGTGTATTTTAGAAGCTGGGGCATGTGGTTCTTTGTCCTGCTTAACACTTGTGTTTGAGAGCTCAATAGACTGGGTCAGGAGGGGATGAGTGCATAGGACTGCTACAGGTTTGAAGAACTGAGAGTTTGCTCAAAATGTAGTAACTTTGGGTGGTCTTCTGGATGACACATGGGAATAAACACTTGAAATGTGACTCATTTTCAAATCAATAAAAAGGCAAAGAAGGTGGCTTCACTTTATAAATACTGTCAAGTTTTTCATTTTCAAAAGCAGCAGCAGAGTTTAATTTGCAGCAGATTCCCCTTCATAAGAGCATGAGTCCAACAGAGTATTCCGAGCTAAGGTTAGGCAGCTTGAAATAGTTAATTTACAAAACAGTACAGTAATAATACTTTCCCCTGTCCTTTTCCAGGTTCTTCCTTCTCTTTCATCTACTGAACAATTCATGAGGGCTCTCAGAGATTTACACATATGTGGAATAGATTTTTTAAAATCTTTTTATATACATTCCTTTTTATATTTTGAGAAATGAGTCTTTCCTTTTGTGTCTGGATTTAAGTGCACAGAAATAAAATGTAAAATTTATCTAAACAATTTTTGTTATTGTTAGTTCTACTTAGAACATGAAAAATGTGGTGATAGTCATCTTATATAATGCAGAAAGTCAGTTCCCAGTGAACTAAAAAAATGTATAAATAACACGGGAGAACAGCATATATTGCATATCGATTATCTCCCCTGAAGAAGAGTTTCATTGCATTGTTGGTGAAAAAAAGTGCTGTTTTTCCTTGTGGCGAAAACAGATGCATTGAGAAATAGCACTTGGTTTCAAAAAAACATAAAGGAGGTTTCCTGCTGTAGATAAATCAGTGAGTTTTGACTGAATTCTTCTTAGAAATGGTTGAGGAGGAAAGCATTGGTATGCCATGATATTGAGGACAGTGGCTTCTGGCACGGAGGTCTCTTCTGGCGAATTGTCTAAGCTTTGGCATCAGCAAGAAATAGTTGGTGCTGGAGGGCTGTTGACTGGCTGTAGTCCCACAGGAGAATTGTAGAGTCAGTGCCTGATCTCCCTTCCTAAAGCACAGAAATTCAGTTGCTCAGAATATAATTCATAACATCCAGCCACTTGGAGTGAAGATACAAAGGTCGTCTGGGTTAAACTCTGGTGTAGAAGAATACATTTATTTTCAGTTAGACACAATCTGGAATAATTATCTACAATCAAATGCTAAAAGATGAGTTTTCAGAAGGATAGACAGCCTTCTCATCTTCCTATTGAAAGAGAAAAAAGCTGGACCCACTTTTTGTATGACAGATTACTGTTTATAGCATTCATGCAGTAGGATCTGGTTTCAGAAAAAATAATTTCATTAATACTTAAAATCAATCATGAGAAAACAGAATAGTGAGGGGAGTGTGTTTTTCTCTTTGAAAATATTCAAAATCAGTTTATGGGGAGGAAAAACTATTTAAAGGATTTGCAGACAAGTGATACACGTATTTTTAAGTCAAGTGGGCAGTAAAGCTAAGTTAGAAACATTCGGAAGTGAATCATTATACTAGAAATTTCATGAATGCTGAAGTATGCCAGGTCACTCAGAGAGCACTAATCAGGGCTGTGAGCATATTACAAAACAGTAGGAGTGAAATTAGATTACATTCAGTTCATAGTGGTCATACCAAAACCAACACTTGACACTTGCTGCAATTACTCATTTGTGTCACTTCTTACAAATGTTTGTGATATGGTATAATATAATCATATAAATTTGTGGGTGCAGAAAGTGTTTTCCTAAAGGAGGCCTTTCTTGACATTATTGCAATAATTTCCTCGTGTTGGAAGCTGTTTTCCAACACACTGTTCTGGATTGATTCTCTCTTCCAGCTGGTAATCATATGGGGCAGGTTGTCCCCCATACCACCCCCCTTCTTTCTTCATTTTATTTTAACTAAGATTGCACATTCTTACAATAGTTATAGAGTTGCTATTTTCTTGGCTTCTTCTGCAAGCGCTTTTCATTGCTTAGCCTTATCCTATCCCAAAATCCATCTTAAATAAAGAAGAAACATTTGCTTGAACTGCAGGAGTAAATAATAACCTTCTGGAGGCAGAAAGAAAAGTGAGTTAATGTGTGCCTGAGTGATCAGAGATCGTCTGCGCAACAATTATGGCCTCTTGAATTGCTGACTGGGACATTTACTGTGATTAATCCTTAAAGATGATTTTGCTTTGCTCATCATTATGTGTGAAAAGTCATGGTGGGGAGGAGAAGCTAGGAGTTCATGAACAAAGCAAATTCAGGAATTTCAGAACATCAAGAGGAGGCTCAAAGGAAAAGAGTGCCCAGAACTGCCTTTTCCAAACATGTGTGCAGGAATGCCTCTTGAGGTTTTATCTTCTGACACTGCAGGGCAAGGTCCAGGTACATAGAACTGGTAGGCATCAGAAATTCCATGGGTCTGTCAGTTGTGATATGACGCTCGAGAACAGTAGGGAAGAAATATTTCTAGCTGCTAAGTCCTGCCCCTCTTCCACCTCAGCCTTACTACATCCTGCTGGTGAGCAGGAGAGGTTCATGTTCTTGAGATGCTCTTTACCAATGTCTAATAAATTTTTAGCCTCTTCTGCTGTAACCTTTTCCATCATCTCCAGTAGATCACCAAAATTTTTCATTCTTTAGTGAGGATATGGACCAGTCCTTCCAGCATAAGGATCTGCAGCTACTCACATTTTTCCCCATCTGGCTAAAATGGATAATTGCCTGGTGGGCTACTGGGGCTGCTCAACTTCATTGAACCCATTGTTGATTCACAGCTGGAGTAAAGACACCAGTGTTTCTGAAGGCAGGTATCCAGAGACTACAAACAAATGTGGGGGTTTGTAACAATTTATATTCAGTGCAGATAAAAGGCCAAGTTTCAGGGGTTCACCTTTCTCTTGTAAGGAAGATCTTCAAGATTTCTTTTAAATTGTTCTTCTATTCATTCTATGATTGGTCCACACTTTTAGCATTGCAGGAATTCAGACAGAAAACTCTGTATTCCTTGTTATTAGCTGGGAGTAATTTAGTGTCTGTCACAATTAGCAGTACTAAATGCTTTAAAAAAAAGCAGGGGAAGGGGGCAAAAATCAGTCTGTAAAAATATACTGCATTTGAGACACATGATTGTGAACTTAAGACTGCCTCATACTACATATGCACAAAAAGAGAGAGTTAGGGTGGTGGAATGAACTTAACTGTGGTGTTTCCTGAGTTTTTAGTTTAAATTCTCTAGTAGAATTATGTTTGCTAAAGGGAGAGTGGAGAACAGGTTTGAGCAAAGAGTCTGAACTCTGCTTTCAAAGCTCTGCTGCAATATGGAAATTTAAAAATTGAGTATGCAAATTAAAATTAATTCCCAAAGATGAAGCCCAGACTGCTCCTTCAGTTAATGCTATTTTCATGCTAGATTAATAATTTCAGTCATGCCCTGTTCAAGTCAAAATAGGCCAGAGAATTAAGTTCATTGGTAAACAGAAAATGTTGAATTGAGGTTTTTTGAACTAATCTAGTTATGATTTCAGACAGCTTTCAACTTTCAAAATTTGATATTAAATTAATATGTGGTACAATTAAGTCAGATATCAATATATGAATATATTCATCATGCCTGCTGCATCAAAGAGGGACCTGTGTCTAGAGAGGAAAATGATTTTTTTTCTGTTATATCTGTTTAAAATTTGTTTGTTTCTTTTCCCCTTGAAAAGACAAACTGAATTTTTCTTTTCATTTTAAACTGATTCAAACAGTCATCTAAGCTTTTACCAACTTGTACGCTAAGTTGATGCACTTTAAACATATGTAACTCTGGATTTAAGCTTGCAAATAACTTAGGTAGTTTTATTTTTGACTTTTGCATTATGTCTTTGAGTTTTTAAAATTTAATTGATTTCATTTTTCATAAAACAATGCACTATGCAAGGCAAAGTTTCCTGGTTACAATTGTGATTTGAAGTTTAAACTAATTTTTAATGCCAATGCCCTCAAATTTGAGCCGTACTTTTCTCTAGGATTTATGACACAAAAAATGCTGATTAATACAACTGATTTTAGGGAGACATATTGTGAATAATTCAACCCACTTTTCTTCAGCTTCCCTAGTTTTTTCATGTTACTTGTATTTTTCGTCCAGCACCTGGAGAAGCATTAGCAGTGCATCATCCTCAGTTTGACTGGCACGCTGTGATTTCCCTCCTTGCAAAAAATACCAGATCTCACAACAGAAGTGTGTCTTTTTTACATATTGGTTAAAAAATATGCAGTGATTTCGTTTTTACTTTCACCAAAAGGAAAGGGCTTTGTGGCCAGTTGTATGCAAGTGACAGATCAGTCATTAAAATGGAATAACCTTGGAGCAGTAGCAAAGGGGATGGTGTTTGAAAACTGAACCTTTGTATTAAAATACTAGTTAGGAACACTGTCTAGAGATTCTACGTGCTACATGTGGAGATACAGATTTCTATCCTTAGAAATGAAGTTACCTGCTAGAATTCAGGTTTTGCCAACAGAGGTGACTGGGTTTATTACAGTTTTCTTGCCACAGTGTAGTTTTTATTCTGTGAACAATTACATGGCACTAGTGAATGGTGGGTTTACCTTTTGTACCCATACTACTTTAATTAGAAAAATAATAAAGTTTCCTGGGTAGTCAACATTTTATTTAAACATGGAATGCAGAAGTATGTTCCCATAGTTGCAGTTACTTTGCAATAGCAGATTTGGCTTCTTTTAAAAAGTGACTTTTACTTTCTTAAATTTTTAATTCTGAAAGGGTTTGACTGTGTTGTAAACGGGCAAAGGAATGCAGAGCATTTACGCTCTGTCAGTATGTGATGACTCAAACATTTGTCATTCTTAAAACTTCTTGTTTTTATTGAGAATACTTTAGAAAAGGCTTCCAGCAGATAAGTATATATTCATTTGTGTGACCGTATATGTGAAGAGAGAGTGACCTCTTTAAAATACTGGTGTTAGCAGTGGAATAATAAATTACTTATTTATTTTATCTCCTGAAAAATAAATCCATCATTTTCTTATGTATGCTCCAAGCCTTTGCTGAGTAAAAAGTGCAATGTGAATCCCATCCAGTTTTCTACCAGCAGTTATGTACATTGCATCGCATTTCTTTCATTACATTGCCATCACGTCTGAAATAACCCTACCAAGTCTTCACATCAGTTCTTTGAAATTCAGGCCACTTTCATGTAGTGTTATGTATGACATCAGTTTAATTGAGGCAATACAGTTGGAAATGTGTGTTAATGAAACAAACCCATTGTCCTGCACTGTCAGTGCTAATTAGTTTCACTAATTAACTCGGGGGGAAAAAAACTCAAAAAAAACCTTCATTCAAAGCTGAATTGCAATTTTTCAAAAGCAACAGTGAACAAATAGCAATAAGCATCCAGAAAAGCGAGTCAGGAGTTTGTCCAAATGGCCCTGTTCCTGGTCCCCAGTGTAAATGTGCAAAGGGCAGTGATAGTGGGTGGCTTTTACATCAGTGAGAGCAAATAACTGTCTGAGATTCAAACTATCTTCAGAAAAAAGACACAGTAATTTGCTTTTGACGAGGAAAAATGGAACCTTCTCCTGGTCTTAGCCATGCTTTGGCATTGTCTCCTGTGACATGGATGAGCTCGGGAAATGTGACTCAGGTGTTGCTGTGCAGATCTGCAGAACTGCTTGGGTAATCAAACTGAGAGAGTTACTGTGGGTGGGGCAGGCTGAATTAAGATCAAATTATCTTGTAAAATGGGGAATATTATTGGGACCGAAAAAAACAATATGAAAATTATTACTGACAAGCTCACTTAGGCTCAGATGCAAGAAGGATAAAGTGCATAAGTAAAGGATAGGGAACAGGAGCAGCTTTATAGGGAAGGGTAGAGATGTTATTTCAGCACACAGGCACAGCTTTAGTAAGCAATGTCACGCTCTTGCAAGAAAGCAAATACCATCTGGGGATGTATAAACAGGAATGTAACTTTTGAGGAGCACAAAAGTAATCCCACAAAACCTCAGTGGGAGTACTGTGTCCCGTTTGGGGTAACATTGTTTCAAGAAAAAGAAAGATTCTTCGAGGACCGAAAATTACCATCAGTCTGGGCAATAGACCTGTGAGAAACCTACTCTCCTGCCCAAGCAAGGGAAGCTTGACAACGACGATGAAGTTTTTAGAATATGCAAAAAACTTGTATAAAGAGGAGGAACTTACACACACACCATTTCCTTGACAGACAAGATTTTAAATATCGCATTTACTATGGCAAGATGGATTTAGTATAAATCTCATGAAAACTTGCTGTTCACAGGAGATGCTCTCAAATAGACTGTACTGAAGATCTTTCCGAGGAGGCTGACAGAGGCTATATCTAGAAAATGTCATTTTGTGTAAAGCCTTCTGCCTTAGGAAAATGGATGTTCTGAAGCTCTAACCAGATACAGGGTGGGGTAACACTAGTTCAAAAAATGCTGTTAATTGAGATTGAAGCTGTCTTTTGCATACAATTTTGAAATGTAATGGGATTTTTTCTGCTCTTTACCAAATACCTTGTTTTCTGTTTAGAAATGATCTAACCATGAACATTTTGAAATTTATTCCTATGCATTTATGCATATCATGCAATTTTATCAAGACATGAAGTCTGTTAAGCATGGCATTTGAACTGCCCTTGCTGGTTGTGTTTAAGGCCTCCTTATTTTTACTGCTCTGAGCACAGAAGAGTAAAGGGCCCCTCAATTGGTGAGGCAGCAGCAGTGACTGGGGGAAGAGTCCAGAGGTGTGATCCAGCTGTGCAGGGAGTTTTTTGATTCAGGAATCCACACAGCAGCCCTGAGCCCTTCCAGGACCTGGAATCCCTCAGCAGCCAACCAGGTAAGGAGAGAGTGATGCTGGGAGCATCCAAGGGAGATTTAAACAGCTCCAGGGAGAACAAACAACCCAGAGAACACTGAACAGGACTGAGCAAAGAGGAGTGTGGCACATCAGTGAGGGTGTGGCATGGTATCTTGCACAGCAGTTTGCACAGGCAAAGCAAGCAGGAAAGGTTCCTCTGACCATCTGAGAGCAGCAGAGGCAGCAATCAGTCTCAGTAGCTGGCAAGGAAGAGCACTACGAGATCCTTTCAGCCCAGTCTTTTTAGTGTATTAGTTTAAGCTTCCTCAGTTATGGTGTTGATGTGCCCTAAGGCTCAATCCCCTATACCTTGGAGTCACTGTACCACCCCTGTCAGAGGCCTCCAGACAGGCAGACTTGCTGATGGTTGATGCTGCTCTCCAAGTCACAGATTGCCTCTTTGTGGGTCTGTGGCTGACAAACAGTTCTTTTGCAGAAGATGTGCCTTGGCTGAAGAGCTGTGTCACCAGACGAAGGAGCTACAGGAAGAATGAACAGGCTATGTAGTATTTGAGTGAACGAGCAAGAGAGAGACTGATTATATTCAGAGACACAACAGTCTCAGGAGTCTTGAACCTCCTTTGTAGTGGAGAAGCAGGTGGACTCAGAACCCTGTAGGTTAATTAGTCAAGGGACTCTTGGTCAAGGATCTGTTAAAAATGAAGGCTGAAAGCAGGTCACAGAATGTACCAGGAGGAAGGTTCCTTCTCAGCATTTGACCAGTAGGACTGACACCTTCTACAGCAGGTATGAGGCTCTGGAACTAGAAGGCCAGACAACTGATGAGGTGGGCAAAGGCCCTCCTGGGACAGAGGGGCCTCCTAAAACAACACCACCTGTACTGCACATCACAACCTCCTCTGCTAAGAGGAGAAGGAGGACTGTTGTAATAGGAGACTCCCTTCTAAGAGGAAGGGACAGCCCAACATGTACATTGGACCCAACTCACAGGGAAGTTTGCTGTCTTCCGGGGATTTGGATAAGGGATATAACTGGAAAACTCCCAGTCTAGTAAGGCCCTCTGATTACTATTCACTATTGGTTGTTCAAACTGGCAGCAAAAAAACAAGAGAAGTCTGAGGGCAATCAAAAGAGACTTCAGGGTCCTGGAATGATTGGTAGAGGGATCAGGAGCTCAGATAGTGATTTCCTTGATTCTTTCAGTAACAAGGAATAATATTAATAGAAATAGGCAGATCCATCAGGCCAATGCATGGCTCCAAGGTTGGTGTAAGCAGAAAAATTTGGGGTTTGTTGACTATGGGATGATCTACTCGACACCTGGTCTATTGACACCTGGCTGAATGCACCTATCTCAGAGGGGGAAAGGAGTTCTAGCTCAGTGTTACGAGTAGGGCTCATTGATACAACTTTAAACTGGCTGGAAACAGGAAAAGGGGCAAAACCAGGCTCACCAGTAATGAGCAATGGGATAGTGTGCCAAACCTCGAAGAAACCTCAGCACGAGGTGTTACCTACAATGAACCATGCCTGAAATGTTTGTAGACCAATGCACACAGCATGAGGAACAAACAAGGGGAGCTTGAAACTTTGGCCCAGTCCCAGAGATTTGACATCTTTAGCATAAGTGAAATCTGGTGGGATGAGACCTGTGACTGGAGTGGCCTGTTGAATAGTTACAGGCTCTTCAGGAGGAATAAGCTGGGCAGAAGACGGTGTCACTGTATGTAATAGAAGTGTTGGAATGTCTGGTACGCACAGTTGGGAGCCTCTGGGTAAGAATCCAGAGGCAAACAAATAATGTGGATGTCCTTGTGGGTGTCTGCTATAGACCTCCCAGCCAGGACAATGACACAGAAAAATTATTCATTGAGGAACTAAGGGATACTTCCAGGTCAACTGACCTTTTCCTTATGGGGAACTTCAACTTGCCTGAAATTAACTGGGAGCACCACACAGCTGGCACAAGCCAGGCCAAAAGATTCCTAAAAAACATGGATGACAGCTTTATGAAGCATGTCCTAAGGAAGCTGAATTGAAAAGATGCCCTCCTTGATCTGCTGCTGATCAACAGAGTGGATCTCATGAGTCAAGTGGAGTTTGGAGCTGTCTTGGCCATAGGGACAAGAAACTGATCAAGTTTAAAATCTGTATTGACAGAAGGAAAAGTGCCACCAAAACTCAGCTCTGGACATGAGGAGAGCAGACTTCAGGCTGCTTAGGGAATTACTAAGGTCCCCTGGGAAAGTGTTTTCGCAGGTACTGGAGTCTGTCAGTGCTCGTCACTTTTCAAACATCATCCACCTCCTTAGGGCACAGGAGAGCAATTCCAAAATGCTGAAAGTCAGACAGGCGAGGCAGAAGGCTGGCTGAGCTCAACAGGAATCTTCTCTTGGATGCACTGGGACAGCTCACCTTGGATATAGTGTATGCTAGTTTGGTCACTGCAATATAAGGAAGACATTAAGCTTTTAGAGAGCATCCAAAGGAGGGCAGTGAAGATGGTGAAGAGTCTCAAGGGGAAGTTATGTGAGGAGCAGCTGAAGGCACTTGGTCTGTTCAGCCGGAGAACAGGAGACTGAGGGGAGACCTCATCACAGTTACAACTTCCTCATGAGGGGAAGAGGAGGGGCAGCCACTGATCTCTTCTGTGTGGGAACCGGTAACAGGACCCATGGGAAGGGCCTAAAGTTGTGCCAGGGGATGTTTAGGTTGGATATTGGAAAAGGGTTCTTCACCCAGAGGGTGGTTGGGCTCTGAACAGGCTCCGCAGGGAAGTGGTCACAGCACCAGGGCTGGCAGAGTTCCAAAAGCATTTGGACAATACTCTCAGGCACATGGTGTGACTCTTGGGGATGGTCTTGCGCAGGGCTAGGAGTTGGACTAAATGATCCTTGTGAGTCCCTTCCAACTCAGCATATTCTGTGATTCAGGATTTCAGAGAATTCAGTTTCCTTGTGTGACTTCCAGATCTTGTTCTTTCGTGGAGGAACAGAGCCATCCACCCACAGGAGGACATTGGCGTTACAAAAACAGAGGAGAGGTAGACACAGATGACCCATGAATATCTGAGTTTCAGATACGACCATTCTTAGGCTGATTCTTTTACTTCAGTGCTCATTTTAAAAATGTTACCAAGTAATGTGTTGGAAGAATCTCATCATGATGACACATAAAAAGGTAAATTATCCAGTTTCAAAGCCACATGAGAGTTTGTCTAGTAGAAATAATTGAAATAAATCAATCTGAACTGGGGGGTTTTGTCTGTTTTAAAGAAAAAAAGTTGGCTGTGTATTTTCTCCATTCTCCTGTTCTGGACTCTAGTCCATTCCTGAACATCATCTTCTTTCTGTGTTTACTTGCAACCTAACATTTTACTCTTGAGCTGTTTTTAATTACATTTTGACACTTTTTCATTGCATCGTAGGGCACCTGATAAATTCTTGGCTGGTGCTCTCTGTCAAAAACTTAGTAGGTGCTAATATCAGCTTCCCAGAAATCTGTAGGATTGCACTCCAGGAACATGGTCCAACAAGAAATAAAGGTGTCTAATGGAGGAATATAAATATCATACCTAAGGGCTTGTGGTATAATTTCAGGATTGCCTTTTATCCTCTTTCATCATGTGGCTGCATTCTCTGCAGTGACAGTGAAGTCTGTCTTGGTTTCATTGTAATGAAAATGCCTAAACATTTGCCACTTGCTGTATTTCTATCCCATTCTTTCTTCTGTTGTGAAGTACCTCTTTGTTAGAGGTACTCCCTTTGCTACCTGTTGTCTCCTGTGTGCCATATTATTTTATCCCAATTATACCCAATCTACAAGCACATTTTTTGTATAGCTGAGAACCATGAGGAACAGTCCATACACTTTGGAAGTGCTGAAGGGCATGTCATGGATAAGAAGTGGCATTTGCTGTCCCAGGATTTCACTGGTGCACAGAAAGCCTGAGCTGACTGGATGTGCACCCAGGAGGTCAGTCTTAGCTTACAGTGGTGGCTCTCTTCTGACCACATAAGCATTGTGAGTTGCCCAGGAGCCAGCACAGCTCCAGTACAGGAGTTGTGGTTCAACTTCTCAACACCTGATATGGTTCAAAGGCCAGAGACTGACTGCCGCTGCAATGCATTAAGATGCTGTGCTGTGGGTTTAGACAAGGACTTAACAGGCTAAATCAAAGGAAAATGTAGCTATTTTATTCCGACGAGGTAACTGCTGCCCATTTGAACAACAGGTAATTAGAGACAGATGTCCCTTATATTTTGTATATGTACAGATGCAGTAGTTGAGTTTTTAGATTTTTCGTAGCAATTAAAACCCCAGAAAAGAAACCGTTTTTAAGTAACACTGTCAAGCTCACACTACAGCTGAAAAAACTCTGGTAGAAGCCAACAGCAGCTTGTTTTTTTCACCAATAGGTGTTTACTGATTTAAATCTCTAGCCAAATGCCGGTCTTCTAGGTTTGTTGTGCCATTGGACTTCATTACACCCCTCAACATGCTGTATGACAAATTGTTGGCTACCTGCAGAATAGCTGAAAAAGTTTTAAGGAGTTTTCTACCATGATGAATCTGTTTCTACAGTATTGTTTCTTCCTGAAATGTGCACAAAAATATCCACAAAGAAAATATTAGTGCCAGAAGACTTCCTGCCTCTTGTGGCTAAGCAGGGGCAAACTATAACAGTTCAAGGTCAGACAAATAAGTATCTTGAAGTACGTGGGAATGCACATCTCATTACCTACACAGTTTCCATACCTATATGTGTGTGTGTGTATTATTTTTCCTTTGTTTTAGGAAGTAATTTTTTTTTCTTCCTCTCTTGGAAGCCAAAACATGGGGTCTATCCGGTCTCATTTCCTTGTGGGTGAGAATGTTGTTGTCAGCTCTTTTAGCCTTCCTTTTCCCCACTTGCCTCAGTAGAGAGGTATCAGATGTTTTTTCACTGGTGCCCATGCTCCCCACTGTGCTCTAAGTTAAAAACATATGTCCTAGTAGAGAAATCATTAGATTAACTAGTTTTTAATGTAGAAGTTCAATTACATAGTAAGATGATTTCAGTGACATATGTTAATAATAAACGTTGTGTGGTGGGGTTTTTGGTTTGGTTTTTTTTTTTGGTTGGTTGGTTTTGTTTTGGATTTTTTTTGGGTTTTGGTTTTTTTGGGTTTCTTTGGTGGGGTTGGAATTTTTTTAAGGGAACAGGAAAAAAAGAAAAGCTACATTTTTTAAAAAGAAACTGATGGGTTTAGTTGACCAATATCCTTTGCATTGCTGATGCTCCATAAGTCATGTTTGATTCATTTCAGCTTAGAAGATAGAATTAGCCCAGCCAACTTCATATTTCTTTGTTGTCTTTTGCTTGCTGAAAATCATGATTTAGCAAGGAGGTATTATTTCAGCTGCCAGGACATGAAGTAGACTTTAGAAATAAAATATATCAATCTAGAAATTTGGGAGCTTTTTTGAATTTGCCATTAGAACACTTATATCTGTGTTTCAGCTTCTGATCATTTTCCGTTTCACAGAACTAGTTATAGTTTCTTTTAAGTCTTTTATATGTAGTATCTTACTTTACTTAATTGTTAACCAGCATAATCATCTGTATCTTCTGTAACAACTAAGTTAGTTTTTATGTCACAGTGATTATTTGACTTTCTGTGCAGACTCAATAACCTTAGTTTGGCCTCCTTTGGGGAGGCAGATGATAAATCTCTTTTGTCTTTTGAACATATGGTTAACTTACTTCAAATCTCCCTTTCTGACTGTCAGTCAATCATTCTCCAGAGTTCCAGACTTGAGTTACTCCGAATAACAGTATCCAGTTATAATTGTCTTTGCAAACTGTTTTTCTCGTGTAAGAAAAAAGCAGAGTAAACAGTCATCTCACACTTTTACATGAAGTAACCACATCCCCCTGTTCTGTCTGCCCGCATCCCCACACACGGGTGACTGGTGAATCTTTTCATCGGCCAACTCTGATGTCACATTTGTCCGGGAGCAGAAGGGAGATGACAAGCTAGGATTGCAGTCATTACAGCTTTCTACCACTTGGTACCATGCACTGGGTTTAAAGCTGAAACAAACTGACATGCATAGATTTTGCAGTGTGAAAAAGGTGTCTTGGACACCTTGGAATCTGTCCTCTAATTTGTAGGCTTGTCAGCACAGAGGATGACCACATGACTGTCCAGGACTGCATATTTGTGTCTCATAACATGTCTGTTATTCTCATGACTTTCTGCTTGCTTCAGTTCATCTGTGGTACCACCTCAATCATCCTTGCTTGGAAAAAAAATTAGCTTCTAGTAATATGCTTTCTGAGTTCTGAGATGAAAAATTTTAGTGGTGTATTTAAACTTGTATTACTCCTTTTGTATATCATGGCTATTTCTAAGTCAGACACGATTCTGGGCAAGCTGTTCAATATATTACTTTTTCTCTGTAGTTTCAGAACTTCTGATACATAAAGAAACAATACATTTTTCACAGTCTGAATTATGTTCTGAACCTCACATGAGATAGCAATCATAAATGAAATATGTTTTATTTTCATGGCTAGGCTTTGCGAACGAAGATTTGGGATGTTTTATTTTAAAGTGTACTTAAAGATATGGACATGTACTTAAAGACTGTTAGACATCTGTGGCAATTGTGAAGTATCATCATGTGTTGTGGACAGTGGTGTTACGAAGCTTCCACTAAGTTTTCAATGTGTGAAAATATTATTGTTAGGTATTGTTGGTTCATAAAGGGAACCTTGCTTCCTAAAGGCAAGCCCTGTTATTTTGAATCCATTTAAATAATATTCCACAACAAAAAGGTGTGGAACTTGTATGTTAGCAGGCAAAGGACTTAGCTGTTCATAAAATTCAAGCCCCAAACTCAGCACTAAGTAAGCCAGCCTCTAGCCAAATTGTTCATATTATTAATTTGCAAAAGTAAAGAATATGTGTTTAAACCTCTAAAATCAAGGAAATAGAAAGTTAAGCTTGAAAGCTTAGCTTCAGTCCATTGAAAAGCCCTTAAGACTCTAACACATAGAGTCAGATGTTTCACTGGAATGGGTGTTCTCTTTATACCTGTATACCTAACTGTGCTATTGTATATTCCCTTTACTGACAGGGAAAAAAATCATACTTTTCCTCAATCAGAATGCAAATACCTAAGATTTAAAAAAAAAAAAAATTACCCTCCCTGAGACCCACCTTCCTTTTATTCCTAGCAGACTTTGCCATCTCCCACCTCATCCCTCCCCTGCTCTGACAACTAGCAAGAGTAGTCCAGCATTTCCAAAGAGAATCTTTTATTAAGACATCTTTAAACTCCAGATATGTGGATAGATCAAGGAAGCTCATAGCATAATATATTTTGTTTTGAGGATTTTTGTTTGAACCAGCCTCTAGGTTTGCTACTGCCATAGAGTCTATCAGTTGTCTTTGGAAGTAAAGTTTCAAGGTAAATCCCTGAAGGGCTGCAAATGTGTGATATGAATTTACTGAATAAAGCTGAATCTATTTTTATTCAGTGTAATGAAAGCTTGCTGAAGCTTAGTTAATAAGTTTGTTAATATTGCTACATTAGCTTCCTAGCCTTGATTTGAGTTGAAAGTTGCAGTTAAATACACCAAGTAACTACAAGTCTTGTAGCAAATGATCTTATAATTCAGCCATGGGTTCACTTATCCCCTTCTCATTTACATTGCAGTGTATCTCTCTCTAAAGCATTTTATTATGTTATTCCTTAAACTTTATCTCTCATTCCAAACTTTTTTATGTTATGATTAATTCTCTCTTAATCCTGAGTTGGTTCCAGCACACTGGTCTGACATACTTGAAGACTGAATTTATCACTGAATCCAAGTTTTCTCAGCGTGTCTAGGTCTCTCTGCTTTCTAGGGAACATCTTCCACTCCAAACAGCAACACTCTAGATTTATCTGTGTATTTTGAGTATTTTCTCCAGTGCCTCTACATCTCAGCTGACCCTTCCAGTGATATCTAACTGGACACTGTTTCCTGCTTCTTCTACCTCCTAAGGCCACCAGGTGCTGTACTAATATGTTCTGGGAAAAGCAGGATGCTATTCTTCTTTTTTTTTCTGCAGACCGTTTCCCCATATACTTGATTAAAGAATGTGTATTTTTAGGCCTCAGTTTAATGGTGAACAATGTGCAATATAATCCAAAACTACAACTCACTGTGATATCACCTAAATTCAGTTTGCTCCATCAAAATGGCTTCACTGTAAATGCTGGATGCAGATATATTGTGAAGATCTACCTGTGACCTCAATCTTCAGATGTGTAGACACTTTATTTAATGATCCAGTTTTGGTTTCTGGCTAGAGAAGAGAAAGGAATATTTGGAACATTGAATTAGAATGTCTCGTTCACACAGAGCAGCAGAACCTTTAGTTTTGTTTTAAAGTCCATTAAAATAATACCATCAAGAAGAGTCAAGCTGACAAAATGGATCTGTTAGTAGAAGGTAGCTGGAAGTCTTGGACCTCTTAGGTTAAAAGTATATTGTTTGGAACCTAACTGGCAATCTGTAATTTTCCCCATATTGCAGTGTCGGGGTGGAATGTCAGTCTTGATGACAGTATTTTGGATCTGATAGCCCTGGTATACCAACTTGTGCAGGCTTGTGGAGATTTTGGTTTAGACTTTCATGCAGTCAACTGATGCCTTTGGTCAAGATTATCTTTGACTTGAAAATTTTCCTGTATCTGGTAGAGAGAACAATAAAGAGGAAGGAAGGGAAAAAGAAAAACATTTTCAGTGTCTGGGTTAAAAACTGGGAAAGAAAAAAGAAAACACAAAGCTTTGCGTTCTTCAGTTTTTAGAGATTTTTTTTAGGCTGCAGTGATCAAATTGGTCTGTTGGCAGAAAAAGGCAGGAAAAATTAATCATCTGCCACTTTTGAGTTTGCAATAAATCCTACCTATCAGAATTTTGGGGAATAGTGATCCTAAGGTCACTCTTACTTTAAAACATAGCCTCATCCAACTTCAGAAATCTTCTTAGTTACAAATAATGGAGCCAAGAATAATTTCAGAAAAATCATAGCTGCTGAAAAATAGACAGTTTACTTATTTTATGATGAGTCTGCAATGTCAAGCAGTCTGTATTCCTAAGCCTTCAAAGTACACAGTGATTGTAGTGGAAACAGGGTCCTACCAAGCATCTTGTAAATTCCTGCTTAACTTTCCAAAAGGTATAATGTGGGTATATTAATTTGCTTGGGCTGCACTGTATATGAGAGAGGCACCTGCATATTGAATATTGGTACCACCCTCATGGAGTAGCTTGGGCTAATCAGAAGGTGATAAAAGCACGTTGTAAAACTTAACTTGACATGCCCAGAAGTTGATTTAGTGCACAATAACATGTGAGTCCATCCAGAGGGAAGAGGAGTTGCATAGTTGTTTGGTTTGGGGTTGCTTTTTGGTAAAGAAGAAAAAGAGGATGGCAGTAACTTTCCTTACAATGAGTGCAAGAACTCCTTTCTCCAGACCTCTGGTTTTAACCAGCCACTAGAGTTTGCTGTAGCCGTGGCACAGACCTCACAAATCTGTTATGAATAGAGAGTGCTGCCTTTGAATGAGAAACAGAGTTTAGGATAAGATGTGGATCAGTCAAGTGGCATCACTTCATGCCAGGTTTCAGTCCAATGTGAATGTTTATGGCTTCTGAAAATTCTGTTGTAACATAATGGCTGCCAGATTCTGAAGTTCAGTAGTGTTATTGGGCTCCTAGTATAATACCAATGTTTTCTTTCTCCTTATGATTTATGGGCCTGTCTCTGTATCTTTTATTTTTCTGGGATCTCGGGTAGTGAAGCAGAATCTTAAGCATGCCAAACCTCTAACTGACAGCTATCTCACTGGTACTAAAAGAAGGGGGATTTGCTAGCTGGAGTACCCAGCTGACCAAAGAAAATATCTCACAGTTGGCATTGACAAAGAAAAGTGCAGTAAAAATATCATGAGTCCAAACATCATGTGCAAACCCCTGACATTTGAAACCAAACCTGGGACACGTAAATGGTGCAACAGTTTGGACCAGCACTTTTTCCAAGCAGATAAAAGAATTTATATAAGGTAAAGTTGTAATTTTCATGCTCTGTAAAAATAAACAGATCCTGGAAAGCTACAGGTTTTTTGTTTTTGTTGTTTTTGGTTTTTTTTTTAAGAGAAATCATTGACAAAATGAAGTGCTTATTACTAAAGAAATGCATGCCAGGATTCCTTGAACTGTGCCATTAGTAAGGCAGGGATGATTACCCTGCTGATACAACAAAGACCTAAATATATTGAAGACATTAGGTAAGTTAGGAATTTGTAACGCTATAACTTACTGTGTGTGCCAGAATACTAGAAGTAGTCTGCTATTTGTGTGCTTAACTTATAAACTGTGAAATGCAATTTTGTTTTAACACTTGCAGTCCTCAGGAAGAACTTTTTTTTAAACACATGCTATTTATCCAAGATACTTTTCATTACTTATTAATGCAGAGTAATTTCATACTGTGTTCAGTGGATGTATTAGTTTTTTGTCCAGCTGGTCATTTTCAGTTTTTATTCTTGAAGAAAGCACTTCTAGTCATAGTACCACTTCTCTCTCATATTTTCATGCCAGCTTAAACCTAGCTTTACCTGGCACCATTTCAGGACACACATTTTTATTCTCTGAGTTCTTGCTGCTGGAGCTGTTCAGGACTGAGGCTGCCAATTGAGTTGTTCACTAATCACTTGGAGTCAGGTCTCACCCAGATGGTAGTTTTCTTTCCCCTCAGAAACTAAATTTGTTGAGGAATAAGAGCCATGCCAGGTGTATAGTGATGTATGAAAAATGTCATCAGGGTCTTTGCAAGCTTGTAAGAAGGTATCCACCTGTCATGGGTCTTCTGAACACAGACCCGTTTGCAAAACCACATGTCATGTGTGTTTTCACATCACAATACAAAAAGCATGAAACCACTGTGCTTTGAGTATAAGGTGTGAGCAGAGTGGAATATTGTTGGCAGTTTAAGCAAAACAGAGCATTTCTACACAGCTTCCATTCTTCCTGAGGTGTGTAACAGAACAGAAAGTATCTATTTTCATGCCAAATTCTGTAATATTTGGATGGAAGGAATCATTTTGGAAAGTTATTTTGCACTTAAAACTTTCATTAAAGGAGATACAGTGTTACCATAAAAAATTACAGGTTTGTTCAGAATCTAATTATGTGTCTACTTTAGCTTATGCCATATTTAAATTACATCATAACAATATCTTTTATTTGGTTTCAGACTTTGGATGTTATTTGGAAGGAAGCTGATTGTCACATGCTAATGACAAAAAAACAAATAAAGGGATAAATTTTCCACAAATTTTCTTGGTTACATACTTAGGTGAGTGGAAGGCAGAAATTTGCAGCATGCCTCGGTGGAAAGGAGAAATATGACCATGTAACATGATCCATTACTTTTGACCCAGCCTGGTAGAACTTATCTGTTGTTCTCTGAGGACTTCTTCAGAGCAAAATGAGTTGTCTCTGGTGCTTTTCAAGCTTCTGCTTCTCCTGCATCTTGTCCATGTTTCCACTATTTTTGTAGGAAAGCACAGAGCAACTTAAAGTCTGAAATTTTGGGAAAGAATAAGCAGTGTAAACCAAACTGACTGCAAACTTGTGGGTCTAGTCTTCAAAAGATCAGCAAGTTAAAAATCTTGTCCCTTTAAACCATAGATTCCTGAATAAGTTCTAAGAGTGTTCTCTTAGTGGTGGACTTACACAGCCTCAGTCACTGACTGGTAGTGGACTTTTCTGACGCCTTCAGAGAAGTTTCTTAGAGAAGTTTCTTTTCAGAGTGTTGTTGCCAATGGCCTTTGACAAAATCCAAGTACCCTGTCAGTGCTGAACCTAACATCAGTGCCAGAAGCTTTCTCAACTTTCTAGGTCCTGACTGCCACTAAGACTTGGCACAGATTGGTCTGGTGACTGATTTAGTAAATTTCACTTAAGAAACTGTAAATGTTGCTTCTCTAAGGTCTTTTTCCTGATCATTACTTGTGTTTTTGCCTCTTTGCCAGCATTAAGAACTATTTCCTTCATGAGGACAAATAAATAGGGAATGCTCTGTGTTTTCTTGGCTCAACTCCTTCCTCTAACTGAAAAGAAGTCAACATATCAAAATGCTAAGATTTCTTTACAGAGAAAAGTATTCATTAAATACAGATTTTTTTAAATAAACTTAAAACATAAGGAAATAATACAATACCCTGCATACCACTAGCACTTACTGCACATCTAAGTGACTTCTTATTTACATCATGTTTGTGCTTTCTGATTAATATTTAACTTTTGTATACATTATATGCATTTAAATCCATATCTGTTTTTTATTTGAATGATACAGTGTTATGTAAATACTTCATTTACATGGTGAGATAAATCTCCATTTTCTTTGAAACCTGACACTGCAGTTTACAAACTTACCAGGTTATGTTGCTTAGAAAGTAGAATAGATGTGTGCCACTATAACATTAATGTGCATTTTAAATATTGTAGTTTTATTAAACTGTGTAGCTAAGGAGTAGAGTAAGCAGATAGGTGGAATTTAATAAAGAGGAGTAAAACTGAACTCTACTCATTCTCTTATCTCCATCTTCCTTCTGGCTTTGTGAAATCCATATTCCCCCCCAAAATGGAAGAATAGTGAGAGAAAGGCTGAAAACTAGGATGTCCTGATAGATTTTCTGTGACTTTTGTTGGAAGTTAGGTGTTTATTAAATTCATTTAAGCAATAATTAAAAAGATGAGTCAAGTAGGGCTGATATATAGAACTTTCAAAAGAGCCTGTGAATTGCAAGCATTGCTTCCTATTTCTTGCATTAAAACAATTTCCTACTTTTGGGACTAGAAATGCTGACTGTTTTATTTGTATTGCCAACAAGTTTTGCAAAATTTGATTTGCCTTGCTCTTTGTTCAGTGTTTCCTAGGCATATGGAGGAGTTGGCTTGCAGCATTGGCACTATGGAAGAAAACTAGTTGCAGAAGTTTTGAACACTTGGGAGAGGAATAAAGGGCTGGGAAAATGTAGGAGATCCCAGCCTCGGTAGTGCTCAGTGTGGTGTGGGAAAGTGTGAAAAGGAAGAAGAAGAGAAAAAACAAAAATATATACTTTGCAATGCACTTAAGGGAATTGTTCAAAATAAAGCAACACTTTTCCCCTCTGAATCCTGTAAGAGGAGTATGGACAGCTAATAGACTGGTATTCACTTATTGTCGAGTTCTGCTAATAATCCATTTATTTCTACATTAGCTGCTGTGTTTTCATATTGAATAGCTCTTCTGGGGATCTTTATTTCAAAACAACCTACCCTGAGTTTTTTAGAGTTTAATATTTACTTTTTTTATTTGTTATACTTTATTTATACTAAATTTGCGCAGAGTCTTGTTTCAGTTTTTATTTGTTTAGCTTTCAAAAATAATTTTGAAAAACACTTTTGAGGCTTCTGTATAATGTTTTACTCCCATTGGATTCAGAAATTATCAAAACATACAATAAAAGAAAAATCTACCCCAAGTGACTTACCGTTGAAGAAGAAAAGGAAAACTCATAACAATGTGATCAGAGGAAGAACTGGCAAAATTATTTTATAGCAGGTTTTTATGTCCTATTCAATTTCTTACTTTGTAGAGGGGTCTGCTGGGCAAACATCAGAAATTATATTTATTTACTTATTGATCTCTGTAATCCATGCTTTAATAACCTTTTTCACCAGGCTTTCTCCTTTCTATTTAAAACGTTTTTCTTTTTAGAGCCATGTCATGTACTATTGTATTTATGGAAGGGCTTTAGGAAACATACTGATAGTGTAGATCCAAAGGGATTGATGTGAAACTAAAAGCATGTAGTTGCTGTAAGGAGCAGATTCATCATCTTTTAGCTCAGCATCCTTCCTCTTCCTCAGTCCTGTACTAAAACTGCTGTGGTATATTGAAGCTGTGCTGTGATCCAGTTGAAAACTACTTGTGAATTTTTGGTACAGCTAGTTTTCTTACTGAGCCAACAATGTTGTCATGCATGCTCTTTAGCTGGCTGTGTGCCATCAAGCTCTATTTTAAAAACAGCAGGTAGGAATCAGTTACAGGCATCAAGCTGAGGGTGTTATTAATCAAATCCAATTCAAATTAGTCTTTTTTTCCTGCTTCTAGTTTATAGTCATCTGGATAGGAGAGAGTATTGTGTAGGAGACATGCTAAAGTTGAGGGTTTTTATGGTGTTTCAAAATGTTTAAAAGCTTGTACAGGACATCATCCTGTACTTTTGGATTCTCATAGTCCAGTTTAGGCCTTGATTCATTTTGGGTAGTTCTTTCAATAGATTTACTCAGGTGCTGGTTTGATTGCCTAAAATGTCTCCTTCCAAACTAGGGACATACACATATGAAAATGGTGGGAGTCAATTCATCTCAGGCAGCAAAAATGTGCAGCAAACAAAATGGGCTGCAATAATCCAAAAAGTGTACTGGAGAGACAAAGTGTAATACTTCCTTCAGAGAGAGACAGAATTCCACAGGCTGATGGATGGTCCTAAATAAATGTTGTTGATTGATGCTCCCAGGAACTATTGTGAGAATGCTTTTGATATTGGGCTTTCTCCTGTTTTAGATCTGAATAACAGGACAAGCAGTTCAATGTTCAACTTGCAGCGTATTCAAATTCCCTGTGCCTTTTGCCAGGACTCTGGTACAGAGTTGCATGGCCAGTTTCACCCCTCAGAAACTTCAAGGAAGATCTCAGAACTCAAAGTCATAGACCTCTGTAACCTATTGTGCAAGTCTACACATGCAAATGACATAACAGAGGACATATGGCAGGCAGTGGACAGGACTATTCTTGCTAGGAATATCTCAGGATCGTACTTTCTATCTGCAGTGCAATAACACAGCTTTTCTCCTTTTTTATAATCCTCTGGGGCAGACTTGGCCAGTGGGTAGATCATATCAGAATTTGCAACATGATTTCACAGAAAAGACCAATGGAAAGCAACTGGGGAAATGAGCAAGTCTCACAAATGGTGCTCAAGACTTTGCCTGGAGCCTGGACTAGTGAAATACAGTTATGTCTTCTTGTCTATTCTAACTTACCTGCTTTGAGGAGAGGAGAAATCTGGCACCAAATAGAAGTGCAGCTGCTGTTCCCACTATGTGAGAAATATCTGAGTCTTCATCACTGAATTGCAAGTTTGGTTAAATTTACCAAGTCTGGCAAATAGGACACTACGGATGTCTTCAAAGTTTTGCTGAGAGCATCTGTTGATCCATTTTAGTTTTAATGACAGCTTCCTAAGGTGAAGTAGGCTTGGGAGTAACCTTTTTGTTTCATCTGCATGGCTCAATTTTACCACATTTCTAGAAGTGGGAAAAAACCCAGACTGGAAAGAAGATTGTTTATTTTCAGATTAGGCAAGATAGAGGAGAAGGAAGCAGGTGCTATGTGGTGTTCCTCTCTCTTTTGCTAAGCTCATACTAGCTCATGCTGTGCTCTGTATCACACCAGTGTTGAGTGATTTTGATACATTCCTGTCTAATAAGGTTGATCAGCAACATGCACATGAATGCTGTAAACAGCTACACTATCATTGGGCATGTGTATTAATGCATAATTGTGCTATCTACTGGATTCTTTAAGTCAGTGCCCATTTTCTCTTTTATTTTCTTTTATCTATAGCATCTACATTAAAGCTGGACAAAATGAAAACTAAAATTTTTGGTCAAAGCAAGATAGAAAGTCCCTTTTGAGTTTAGTCATGCAACAAGCCTGCTGCAGTAAGGAATGTGTAGGAAATTCTCTGAACATACCATTATAGCATGGAAAAGTCTACAATAATTTCAATAACCTCTTCATATAACCTTTCTTGCTAATTTTTTTTTCTACTGTCTAATTGTATTAACAAAGCACAAAATCTTGAAGAGACCTGAGTAGATCTCCTGTATACAATTGAAGCATCCCTAATAGTTTTCATCGTCACTGTAGTCTGTGAGCTCTGCAAAAATTCAGCACTGCTGGTGTAAACTGAGTAGTCACACTGAGTGCTGCCAGCAGAGGATAGGAAAGGCAATTAATATCTGTGAACAGTCATATAGAACTTCTCTCATTACCCTTTTTGCTCATGTGAAAAGAGGAATCAGTCCAGTGTCTGTAGTGCATCATTCATCCTACATGGATCATGTAGCTATTATCCTGAATACGCAATATACTCAGTTCCTGTTTGCTCAGAATAAAGAGAGCAAAAACAGCGGCAAAACTTCCCAGAGGCAATTCTGCTGTCAATGCTCCAGCTAAAACAGCAGTAGTTCAGCACTTTTTTCCCCCTCATCAGCGGCCTCTGTTTCCCATGCATGCCCTGTCTTCATTGCTAGTGTGAGACTTCATCTGCATCCACATGGCAGAATTTAAGTGGCAAAAATTCCCACTGTCACTTCTGCTGGTTCAGCAAAAGGGATCCTTTGTCAGGTAGTTTCCAGCATGTCTGATGCATTTTGTTGTATCACTTTGCCCACTACAAATGTAAACACTTCAAAGTCCTTTTATACTGGGACAGGCACTTAGAGATTGCAGCTTCAAGTCAGCTTAATTGTCTTCTGTGTGTGGTGTATTTTATTCTCTCATCTATGTGCCCGCATTGTTACATTGCACAGATAGTAGGAATCATTTCCTTTCTTTTTTTATCCCCTCTTGATTGTGTTTCTTGTTCTTTTCAAGATACAGAGCAAAGTTAAACATGCTGCATTACTTCTTTTTTGTGTGATATCTTGCTCCGTGGAATTAAGTGGCAATCAAGTAATTGAATTCATCAGGCAACCTTTCTATCATATCTGAGAACTCCTTGTAACATACATATATGCCTGCAAGGAGTTTTCCTCTAAAAATATTTTATCTGTAAGACAGAAGATCTTGTTACTAGTCTTTTTAAAATGCACTATAAAATGTATTTATTATATTTTTGAGATATATATATATAATATTTTTTAAAATTCGCTATAAAAATAGGTAAGTCTGCATACAAGGCAACGGCCCATTGTATAAAGCAGTGTCCCATTCCTGCAAGTGTCCAAGGCCAGACTGGATGGGGCTCCAAGCAACCTGGACTAGTGGAAGGTGTCTCTTCCCAGGGCGGGGGGCTGGAACGAGATGAGCTTTGAGGTCCCTTCCAACCCAGGCCAGTCTATGATTCTATGAAACCTTCGCAGACATGAAAAATTCTTTTGCTCTGAAACTAAAACCCACAAGAATGATGGTATACCATTGAATTGTTCACAAGAAGTTTATATGTATGGAATCACCTTCCACTAATAAATGCTAATCATTCTTGCTGATGTTGATATTGCACAAAGAAGTTAGATTATCTCAGCCCAGAAATGATAAGCCACGCAAACAAGGCAGGCACCTGAGGAAGAGTTCTGACACACAAACAATGTGATTGGTGTGATGGTTCTAGAAATATTATATTTATACTTTAATTAATTGATATTTCCTGGTGATTCAGACACTGGTTCCCACTATCTTTTAATATATATTCCGATTAATATCTTGCAGTGCCCTGAAGTACGCTAGTGACTGAGCAGTCCAAATAAATAGCACAAAGTTGCTGCCATAAAATGCTCATTATCAAAGCCCCTGATCTTGCAGGCACCCAACCACATACAGAGATTTGCTCCTGTGAATGGCTTCACTGATTTCATTGGAACCTCTCAGGTAGATAATGTTAAACACTACTTAAATGTTTGAAAGTACAGGACCTAAGATGGAACACTGTATGACTTAATGAGTTGCGGGGAAAAAAGTACTGGTAAGAGGAATGATACGGTTGTTATATATCACTTTCTTAGTTTTCTTATTAATATGATAAGGAATTGAGATACCTGGATACCAGAACATTTTTTTCTCTTTGTGGTTTAAGCTTTTTCTCATAGTTTAGAAGCAGCATTAGTCCAATAAATTTTCATTTGCTTTCTAAAATATTTTTTTAATAAAACTATTCATGAACATGCTCTCAAGGGAGTTATTTGTATACATATTAAAATTAAACATTTTCTGTAACTTTGTTTATGAAAGCTAGGAGAGAAAAAATTACACACACTTTGTTAACATATCCAGGACTACTATTAATATAATTATCTTTTAGCCTGATTTCCTAGGGCAATAAGTCTTCAGTGAGATCACTGTCTTTTTTCTGTTAATATTTTCTCCTCAAACTTTGAACCCATGATAAATTTCAACCAAAACTGACAGGGACAAGGGACCTTGAAATCAAAGCCCCTACTGAACCAAAAGCAAAATGTGTTTGATAGGAGCCAACCAGTTGAGTCAATACAGGTGCCCAAGAAACATATGTAGGTTGAGATCATCCACAATGGTCATGTCTCTTGGCTGACAGAAAGCCCCTAAATTGTTATGTCAAGGGGAATATGGAGGACAGAAGACAGGAATTGATCCTTTATTGGAGACACTGTCCATGAAACAGGTGGTTTTCATGTGCTAGTGTGCAGCTTCAATTAAGGAGTATAGGTTACCTGCTTTACAAATAGGTCATATACAGAGAGGTCATTTGTTCCTCTCCTCATTTTCAATGATGTTAGGCCAGATGCAGCACTTTATTGAGCTGCTTTGGTGAAATTGGATGCTCTGCACACACTAAAGGAAAAGGAGAAATGCAGTGGTGACTGAATTCTAATCATCCACACTGACCCAGCAATCTTTAGTCAGGTAAAAGTTTTGTAGCCTCCTTAGAGTAGCAGCAGCTGAGAGAAGGGCATGGGATTCAATCCTTTAGTTTGATCCTTTAAACAATAACCCATGTCTTTTGTTCCTTTCTTTGCTCACACTCTGCAACCCAAACGCAAAGAGAATAATGTAACAGAGTCTATTAAACCCTGGTGACTGAAGCAGCTGGAGAACATGGTCCTGCAGCATGAAATAGACAGGTGAATAAACTGTACTCCTGGTGCAAGTGAATGGGGGAAGAGGAGGGGAAGTAATTTAACACCACAGCAGCAGAGTAAGTGAGGTTCAATAGATCACTTTTGTCAGGGCCACATTAATAGGGATACCATATGGTGAGCTGCTGTAAAGAATGACCCCACCCAGCTCTGCATATGGTACCCACCATTTATAATAGATGTTGCTACATGTTTATTAAGTATTATTAAAAAGGTAATGTTACACCTTCCCTTCAGAGACACTAAAAGCCAGAGTAAGGTTACAGAGGTAATCAAGTTTAGAAGTCCAAAATGAAGAAAGGCTTCCATCAAGCTTTCAATTGGTTTTTTGTGTTTTTTTTTTTGTTTTGTTTTGTTGGGTTTTTATTTGGTTTTGGTATTTTTTGTAAGCATCTATATATTGTTATTTCTATAATAATATAAAAATATAAGATTTGTGTCAGTATTCATAACGAAGATTTCTGTGCCAATTTAGGAATTCTAGCAGCAGTAGAGACATTGGCAAGTGACTGTCATTTTGAATGTCTTTATCGGAAATATACTTTATTTATTTATTTATTTATTTATTCTTTCCACTTGTTTTCAGCATATGCTGGCTGAGATAATAATTAGCTCACAGTGATAAGAGAGGGAATGTCAATGATAGTCGTTACTTTAAAAACATTGCATAACTCACTGGAACTTTTGGGCCAGGTTTTTGTTATGGTTTTGGTAGAGGACTTTTTGTTGGTTGGTTGGTTTGTTTTAGTGTTTTTTTGTCGATGTCTGAATGTGCAATAGTACACAGCCTTGAAGAAAATGAGAACTGGGGCTGTTGATTAAAAATGTTGAGTGCCACAAAGTGACCATAGTCAGTCTGGCATCCCAGTATCAAATTGCAGTGTTTGCATTGTGGTGTTGTCTTGAGTTGATACAATATGCTGACATTGCCTTTTAAAACACTTCATGATAAATCCAAAGGACAGAGTCCAAAGTCCAAGATAAGAAGAATGAGCCTGAGCTCTGAGCTACATATGAATTTACGTCTCTGCTCCTTGACTCAGCTATGTCTTTTTTTTTTTCTCACCTTTTCTTCATTTCTGACGTCTGAGAACAAGAGGAAGAACTCTGTGCTTGCAAAGAAGAAGCAAGCATTTTAATCTCTACTGCCTTGTTCCTTAATGCTCCTCACAGAAGAAGCAAGCATTTTAATCTCTACTGCCTTGTTCCTTAATGCTCCTCACATTCCTTTCCAGAGAAACAAATGTCCTTCTGAAACAGTGCTCTCACTTTCCAAGAGGTGGTTGCAACCAGTTTTCCAGAAAATGATGACCTGAGTAGTGGTTTTTCAACTATCTTATCATTTATGCATCTTAAAGATTTTACAGTGGGTATGCAAACCTCTTTAGAAATTTCACAAATACGCATAGCATAAAAGAACTTGCTTTCCTTTATGATATTTCTCAGCCTCTTATAAATAGTCTACAGACTTCAGGATTCTTCAAACAGTTGGAAAACCAAGGAGACAGAAAAATGCTTCCATGTTTCATCTTTGACACAAACAGCTATGGATTTGAGTGTTCTGCTTGACTGAACTAAATCACAGTTTACATAAAACGGTGACTTCTTACAAGTGGTTGTTAAAATCATATTGTAACTGGTAATCATGAGTTAAATTCTGGCTATATTTAAGTAATTTCAGGTATTCCTTGATATCTGAAAGCACATTTTTGTCACTGTGTTGAGGACAGAGACTGAAACCAGCTGGAGTTGGGGCAGAACAGGGGCAGTAATGATCTAGCAAGGGAGGCATCTTAAGAAAAACAGGATAGTGCTTAATAACTACAGAATCACTATTTGTGTATCTTGAAATGTGAAAACAAAATCAGTTTTATAACTTGGTAGAGAAGAGCACCTGTGTTCTCAGAGGATACAGCTGATGCTGCAGTGAACATTTTTGAATGAGATGTAGTTTTGCAAATTAAGGTATAAGCTAGTATAAGTAATCTCTTAAACTTTTGATTATGATAAAAATTCAAATAGCTCGTTCATTGCCTACCCTTTGAAGTACTTTTTAATGTTAACTGTATTTTTATGATCTTTTGGACACACATGAAATAGTGTTTACATAAACATTTAAAAAAACTGTCTTTTGTTATTTGCTAATTATTGCAGATTGTTTTACTTAGATATGCATGGCGTGTTATTTTAGGGAAAGTAGCATATTCCTCATGTATGGGAAAGTCTGGCTTTTCTTACTTGAAGAAAAAGTGCAGGCCCATGCATTGTCAACAGCAGAAAAAGAACAAAATACAGTACCCAGAAATCTTTTCTGTTATGTGTTCCTACAGGGTCTGTGTGCCTGTACCCTGCTGTAAGTTGAGGTCCTAGTGAAAGTGTTGGTTTGAAGAGGTGGCCCTCAACAGTCCCAGTTCATTCTCACCTTGAGCCTTATACACCATACATCTGCTGCCCTTTTTCTTCCAGCTGTTGGTCCCACAGCTTGCCAGGGGTCTGCCTCCACTGAGGTTTTCCATTCAGCCTCCCACATCAGCTGCAGCTGCAGCTTCTTGGGCAGTACCTGCACTTGACATTTCCCCAACTATGCATCTGACAGCTACTGGTACTCACACCTCCTCTTTGGTCACTACAGTCAGCCTGCCCCACACCTTTGGCCAGGTTTTTCTTGAAGAAACTAGGTTCTAAGGGTTCACTTCTGGTAAAGATTTAAGGACTTTGGTCAGGAAGTCTATTCTCTCAGGTTCTTCTCAAATGACACCTTTTCCACCCCTCCCCCATCTCAGAGGTCTTCTGCTGAAATCATTTAAGTTAATCAAAGTTTTCCTTTTGGGGGCCCAAAAAATGGATGTGGTGCACATTCATTCAGACCCGTTGGCTTCAAATCCCTGTCTTGCATCACCCCCTTTCACAAGTCTCCTGATGTGGTCCTCCCTGTTATCCCCCGTCTTTGCAGGTCACTTTCAGAGAGACTCAAAGTCCATTGAAGCCATTGTTTATGAGACCTTGTACTTTGCTTTCAATGAAGGCTGCTCAGCTGGGGACTGCTGGTGATGCATCACGCCAGCTTTCTTCACAGTATTGCTTCATTTAGCACATGGCTTTCCAAAGAGTTTTGATTCCTGCAAACTTGAGGAAACCCTGCAGTGCCTTCTGAAAAAGATGCATCAGTACTCTTGCAAACTGTTGCCAATTTTGATTTAGCTCTATGCAAAACCTGTTTGACACATAGGGAACCTTCAGGACTCTGAGATCTTCCAACAAATATTAGACCCCACTTCAAGTTTCATCTGCTTAGTCAGAACACTGTTGTTACGTAAAGCTTTCATTCAAATCTGTGAGTTCTGACCACAGCACAACTGCTGATATAGGTTTTCTTGACATGGTCTAACTCTATTAAATGTCCTTCTGTTTTTTTTTTCTTTTTGTTTTTTTTTTATGTGGGACTTTGAAGGACTAGAGATGAGAAAGATTTCTGAGATTTAATTTTTTTTAGTATTCTCAACCAAACTATAAGTCAGTAGGTCAATAGCAGCTTTGAAATTTTGCTTCGCAGAAATTGGGTTTGGAAACAAGGCTTGAAAACTACCAATTTTTCATGGCTACAGCTAAAACATTCCTTATCAGTTCTACTTCAGGACTGTCATTTTGTAGCAGCAACCTAGGAAGTAGGTTTGACACTTCTTACATTTTAACCTGTGTTTTCACTTGCTCAGTTTGCAGAACAAATGCTTCTTGTAATACATACAGAAATAAAAATGCACACTATCATTATTCACTTTGCTCATGACAGCCTGAGACAGATTAGTTCTCAACTGCTCTAAAGCAGTTGTGCTGTGTTTAAATAGGAGATGGCTGTTAAAGACTTGCTCTGCTGTATTTTTCCAGAGTTTCTGTTGTGAAAGAGACAGGAATACTTGATGGTCTGATTTGGAATTTGAATATTTTAGCCCATGACATTAGAAGCAAAGGTCAAGGTATTAGTGAACAGAGCTAGTGTTTTAGGGCAAAGGGCAACATATCAAGACATTACCTTACAAATAAAAATGGAATCTTTCACCTTATTTGTAAAGAAAATGGTGAAGATTTACTTTTCAGACTGATTGTAACACACATGTAGTGCTGTTTTATGTCTCCAGCAAAGTATAACAGATGGACTGCGGGTTTATTGGGGAAAAAAATGTGCTGAAAGATTTTTATTATGTGAGAAAGAGAGAACAAAACCCAAGGAAACATCTGGACAATTAATCTCTCAAATCTTTGTATATAACATGAAGAAAAATACTGAAATATTTCAGAAGTCTTGCTCAGAAACAAATTACCTATTATTAGCAAAGCACAATAATTTACCATCCTACATGTAAAAAGATCTTTGTAATTAATAATTAATTGATGCCACTTTGTTCTTCACCCATGGAAAAATAAAGCACAAGGAGAGCAGCGTGTTCCTCATGAGGTTTCTACTTTGTCATTATAAAGTGATGAATCACTTTCACCAAAGCTGAGCTGATCTGTCGTCTCTCAAGGAAGCATATGTCATTGTGGGGAGAAAGGGTCTTTACCTATTATTCAAGTCTGCATGGTGTCTGATTACTAAGATGGACCTAAACATCTGGTAGTCATGCCACCTCTTCCTGACATGTGTACGCAATATGCAATTCTGCTTTGTGGTTTCTTGTGTGTGGAGGGTTTTGTTTTTTATTTTAAAGCTGCACAATGACAGGTGAGCAAAGAAATAGGCACTTTTTGTCTGGGTTGGTGAAACATTATCTTTTTTGAGAGAGTAGATTACTGTTTAAATAGTGTTTCTGAAAGTTGTTGTGCCATTAAGCTGTTCTGAATGAAAAAGCTGAGGCCACCATCCACGCCTGCTGGCTGTTTCTCCATGTGTTCTTCTCATGCGGTGCCTTTTCTGTGACAGCAGCACTGGTACACTGCAGAGAACAGTCACAGATCAAACCATTCATATCCTCACTTTTATGCTCTTAGTTGTGATCTTACTATGTTGATTTCCTCTCCCCCAGCTTTACATATTTTAGGAAATGGGAAACAGTTCTGTTCATTGCTTTACCCGCCTCTACCCTTTGAATTCTGGTTTTGGCTTCCCCTCTTAGCAACCCCACTGTGGGTTTTCTAGTAGATATTAATTCAAACACTATTAAAAATGTATACTTTGGCCTTTCTCCTTGTGCCTCAGCCAAGTAAGAATACAGATATTCTGCCGCACAATTTCAGAACAGGGCTCTCTCTGGACTAATGTTCCATTTCCATCAGTAACCGTGTGAGTTCCAAAGCAGGAACATGAAGGAAGGCAATCTGAGGGACAATCAAACCTGCAGGAACAAATCATTCCCACTGTGCAGTCTGAGTCATGGCCTTAGCTGGAAAATCAATATCCTTTCTAAAGCTCCTGCTCCTTGTTTGTGTCTAACACAGGCTGTTGTATGTCTGGATGTTTAGCTGTATATGCTGTCTGCCTTTAAATCTCCTTTAAACTCACTAAAACCCCTGAATTTGCTTATCATTTAAGAGATGAATAAAGAAAACTCTCTACTTATGATTCAAGAAGGAATGTAGGAATTTTTTTCTTTTTTTAGTTCTTTTTAGTCAGTCTAACAGATAGGAAAGCTTCTAAATACATAGGCTTTTGAAATAATATTGTTCAATCCAGGCTCTTAAAAATGTAAGTATTTTGAATATCCAGATTTTAAGTGCTTTAAATTCTGGGATCTCCCTAATCCAGTATATCTGTTGACAAATACTCTCAAAAGATACTGGAAATTGAGTGCCTTGGTCGCAAAGTATTTTTAATCAGACAGTTGAAGATCTAGTTTTGAGAGAACACTTACTTCATGACAACTGCAACACTGCTTGATATGGTGTTGCAATTAGGGCTTCTTGAAATTAAATTATGATGGTTATATGCTAGCATAACATCCAGTGCCAGAAAAAGGTTTGAAACTTAATTAAAGGGTAACAGTCTTCAAAACATCTTGAAAAAATTCTCCTATCATATTTAGCAATAAATTTTACTTCATTTTGTCTTACATGAAGACAGAAAACAAAATGCAAAATTCTTGTAGAAAGATGTTACAAGGGTCCTTCCCTCTGTGACTGATTTGTTACTTTTTGAGTACTGCTATGAATGATGGTCTTAGAAGAATCAGAGGGTTTATGATGTTCTCACCAGTGATTTAGGGAAAAACCCTCAAGAAGTGTCATAACTGCTTTTATTGATTCAATGTGTGTGTGTTGTGTTCATTAGTTTTTCTTTCATGACTCATATTTGAAATTACATTAATAAATACATTTAGACATATTTGACTGTTTTCTGTATTTAATTTTTTTCAGTGTATACTTACCAGCTATATATTTCAAATTAATTCATATCAGGCTACCAAAGAATCAAAGAAAAAGTTCATGCTCTTGGTACTTGTACTGACGTCAGCTTCTGTGTCTCACAGGTCTGCAGATTAACTGAGATTAGCATAAGAGTTTTCATTTGTGATAATTTGTTCAATAGCATTGTACTGTGCTAAATGCTGTTATCTACAATGAACTGTTTAATATTTACTTCAGTTACTGGTCACTGAAATAATCTGAAATTCACAAGAGGTAAATCTATCATCATTGTTACACCCATACATGCCTACCTGGGAATAATAATTTTTAATAACAATATTATAGATTTATGACATAGGATGAAGATACCTACTTTCCTTTACAGATCATCATTTGAGGAGTGTCAGGCCTCAGAGACAGAAGTTGTTTGGGGCGCTTTTTTTCCCAGGAAGGGTACTTATTTGGTTGCTGAATCATAGTAGTGCTTGTGGTATTTTACCAAGGAATTGTGACAAAAAGAGTTTTCCTGGCCTGGAAGGACCAAAACAAAGGTCCTTGTTTTGGAAGAAGAAAAGTGATTATGTTCTTCTGGGGTTTGGGTGTTCCTTTGTTTTCTAGTTATTTAGGGAGTAGTAATGAAGCCGTTAATTAAAAGTAGCAGGAACATTGTGGACAGCTTTCTGAAAATATAAGTCATTCAGAGAAAAAATAGCTTTCTCTCAAAATATAGTAATAGATATAATAGATGTTTTCTAAAAGCTCAGTTTGATACAGTGATTTTATGTGAATCTGGTATGTTTGCATGCCATAGCCATGGCCAACCATAATCATCTTGAAAAACTACAGGACCAAATTGCTTCGCTTAGATCATTCTCAAAACAATAAAATTGTGCCTTTGAATGCAAAGTGGATTCTGCAAATTAAGAAGTAAACTCTTTTTCTGCTTTGTTTGCCTAATTCCCCATATGCTCTCATTGGTGATCAGTTTAGAGGAAACCAAGAAGGGCAGGAATACAGGAAAAATCAAAATGACATGACAAATGGGCATGGAAATTGCCTGCATTGGTATCATCTTACACCCTATTGTCTCCTTTAAAGTGTAAGGATGTTGGAGTCTCATTTGCAGCTCTGGTATAACACTTTGAAAACAGATGTTTCTCCTCCCCACCTAAGTATTTTACTCTGTTGCAATGAAAGGCAAATTTCATCATTTATACTGTACACAAATTCCAGCCTGCAGGTTCATTGCATCTGACCTAACAGTAAGGAGATGAATACCTTCTGCTTATCTGAGTCAAAGAAACAGAGCTCAGCAGGAGGTCTCAGAAGGAATGGGAGGCTGTGGTAGCTCATAATTTAGTTTCTGCACGGTCATTCTTGGGGCAGCTCTAGCAGGTAAAACCCCTTTGGGCCAGAACCTTTCAAACAATGTTTCTTGGGCAGCTCCTGCTCACAGTGCTGAGATGTTTGAGCGGTCAGACACCAAGAAGCTGTCACTGCCTCCAGTTTGTCGTGCTGTAGTCCCTTTTGTCACTCTCCCAAGCAAGTCCAGCAGAGTAGACTTGCAGAACCTCACACATCTCCTTGTTTTGGTCAGCCAGATTGCAAAGGAGTTTAGACAATGCCTCAGTGGAAATCACTCTGGCCCAGGCAGGTGCCATCTAACATGATCTTTCCAAAGGCATGGAAAAGGTTGAATTGTCATGGAAGAGTTTTGCTTGCAATTGACTGTTTTTTGGTTTTGGCAAAACATGAGAATAAAAGGAAATGGTGGGTCCTTTCCATGTTTGTATTTTTTGAGAACTTGAGCTTTTCCCTTTGAATGCATAGTAAATGGTGTACAGGTCCTTCTTGTATGACTGTTCCTTTCCAAGCTGAAGCTGATAAAGAGAGGCAAAGGCATTGGAAAGGTCTTGTGTTAAGTCAATAATAGACCCTCTTGTCACTGAAGAACAGAGGATTTTTTTTCCTTAGAAATTAGATGATGTCTTCCTTTTGAATTGAATTTCCCTGTATGTAATGTTTTATTTTCCTGACTTGTTAGGGATATCAGTGAAACCTGGTGATACATTTTCAGTACTATGAGTGCTGAATCAGGCACCTTTTTATTCAGTGGTAGTAAGCTCAGTCTCTTAACCTGACAGTACTTCTAAGCCAAAACTGTTTATTTTACTGCCACATGCTGTAGTCTTGAAATTCACATTGTATAGTGTAGGCTACAGGCACACAGATGTAACATTATCCAAGATGTCAGTATAGTTCCTTTGAAAATGTGATGGACCCTTTGTTGTTACACACATTTTGTATCATAAGCAGAGGGTGTCTGGTTCCCTATATTAAGTAATGTCAGACGTAAAGCTGCTGTCACTGAACAGAAGTTTCTTTTGATGCTCAGTGAAACAATACAGTCCTGTCACAAGGACCTGACATCTACAGCCTGTGTCACCCCTCTTTATCCAGGCCCTGAGAATTGTGCTTGCAGACTCAGCAAAAGCAAAGAATTATGAAGGAATTTGTATACATTCCATTTTAATACTGATTAAGTCTTCCAGTTTCACTCTGTATTTTTGATGTTGTCCTTATAATGATTTCTTTTTCTTACAAGTTACTTATATGAGAAGTGTTGTCTGCACACAATTTTTGGTTCTGTTTTCAGATAAGCTTTTGCCTCATAGAGGGTCTGCAGAGACTCAAATGAGAGAAATCAATTGTCTGTGTTTGATTCTTTTTTGAAGTGGCAGAATGTGTCATCCTAGGATTCTCAGCCTGTCACTATTGCTGTGGGATCCAATAGCAGATCTAGTTATGTACTTGTAAATGCTGTGCACTTCTTTTTAGCATGTTGCCCAGAAATGCTGTCTGTGAAGTGAAAACATTGTATTTCTTGAGCACATTGTGTAATACAAAACATATTCAAGTCAGATATGATATATTGTTTCTGGTACATTCTATTTTTCCTGTAATTCCTATTTGCTCTGACATTGTTGAACTGTACTCCATTGTAGTCAGAACGTCAGGAATATATAAAACTGCTACCTTTCTGAAAGAGCCTTTTTCCACACCCAAATAGGTTTCCAACCAGAAATGGGTTTCCTCATTTTGCCGAAACCCATTCTCTTGTATAAAGTGAACAAATTCTTTTAGTTTGAAATTCTTCCAGATATCTCTTTACTGCATAGACTCTAACTTTTTATTGCTGCAGTAAATCTGGGCAGCTGCATCAAACTAATGTTTTTTTGTGTGTGCTTTACAAATGCACGTAGATGGAAAATGCGTAATTATTATATATAAAAACTAGCATTGAAAGGGCATCAGGGGTTCAAATACCATAACTCAGAAGTTGGAGTTTCACAGTATGTCCAACCTTATGTGTGGAACCCAGTCTTTAATTGCAGAATCACTCAGCATTTTTCAGTAGAATATTTGCCTCAGGCTGTATAAAAATGCATATTCTTAAAGAGTGTGTCCTCATTTCTGAGGGCTTAATTTTGACACTACAATATTCCCTTGACAGAGATGCTTTTATTTATATCTCTATGTTAAAATTTAATTCCCAGTAGCTATGACATCCCCATCAATATTCTTTGATGCTCATAATCTAATTCCCATTTATTACAGTGCTGCCATCTCCCGTGCCTAACAAGTGTTGAAACTGGACACTCTGAAAGAAGTTTTTGGTCAGTGTTGCCTGGGTGGCACACGTAGAAGTCCTCAGTCTCACAAAGCATGTGCTTGTGTGGAAGAACTCTTGAAGGAGGGATGTATTTGTAACTCCAGCTCATGCAGTGCTGGCACATTTGCATTAAACTTGGCCTCAAAATCTGATTTAGTTGCATGACACAGAAACACAACACAGAAATATAGTGTCTCAACTCTTGCTGAAGTTCTTCTCTTAAATGAAAAGAAGGATAAGGCACTCTAGCTGAATAGGAACTTGTGGTTTGAATCGCCAGGGGTGAATCTTCTTCCTGTTTCACACAGTTAAGTCCAGAGAAACTTGAATACTCTCTTGAGTTCCTGAAAGATAAAGTCTGACTGGTAGGTGCAAACCACAGTGTACTGTTCTAGTGGCAAACAGGCACTGTTTGGTTTGTGTTGTGTTTCTTCGAGCCCGTGTGTGTTGAAGTCTGAGTGCTCATGGGACATGACAAGGGGGAGCTGTGACGAGCGCTCTCTGCTCTGAGACAGGTTGTGTGCGGACACTCACTGTAGTGATCAGAGCGGACAGGACTGGGTAGAGTTTGTTGTCCCTCACAGTTGCCAATTTCATTAAACCCCTGAATGGAGAAAGAATACAGTAGCTGTAGAGAATACTTTTTGCTTCCCTCTCCTGGCTTTATTTTTTGTTCCTATGTCATAAGTGTTATTGTTCCAATGTATGTTAGTATTTTCTCTTTTAAAATTATTTTAAAGTCTGTCAGACATTTGATGGTGAAGTCACTATGAGGGGGAAGTGTTGGCAGAACCATCTCAACACTGCTGTTTGTCTGTGTGCTTTTACTTTCTGCCACACTACAGAGTATTAATTGCTAGGCAGGGCTATGCTTGTAGGCAAGTTTCTTCAGCAGAATACGCCTGTGTCTTAATGAACCCTTGTTGTGAAGTTTCACAACCTTTAGGAATATGCAGTTTTCAGATGCCATGCCATGTCTTGGGAACACCCAGATGGGCACTCAGTTATAAAAATACTTTGAACCGGTGACATTTTTAGAATCTTTGGGCATAATTTTCTCCTTTTTTCTGCCCATGGACACTAACATGCCATAACTTCTGTTTCTTGTGTCCTGGAATCAGTGGGACAGTGACAGGTGTGCTCCACTCTAAGAAGTCTCTGAAAGCCTTTGAAATAACCTAAGTTGTTCCCTTCATGCTCAAGTGTCTTGAGGCAGAAGTTAGTCCTCCATTCTCAATTTTTAGTGTGAAGCACATCACTCATACAGAAATTATCATGCAAATGGCTTTTTTTTGCAAGCTCTAGTGGTATAATATGCTCTTTCGACTTACATGAACAGCGCTTCCTCAGACATAAGACTCCAGGCGTAAGGATTTTTTGGCACAATAAAACTTAATTTTTTATTAAAATTTCTAACAATCACAATGGCTACTGCCAATTTATATCACTTGGAAACTGAGCTACTCAACCATAATATTTTCATATAAATGCATTGGCTTAGGACATTTCTCCCTTGGGTTAGGCAAGCTGAATATAAAGTCTAGTGAGGATATTGAAGAAAAAGTAGTGAAGAATGTTTAAAATTAATATGAGATGAAGATTGAGCCTCACTTTTGAGGAGGCAAAAATTTCTTAAAGGATTTTATGTTTCATTTCTGCCTGTTAGGTTGGCATATTAAGTAATTTTTAGGTGTTTGTTGTTATGTTCTATTTGCCACCAAGCTGAAACTTTGGCTTCCAGCATCTTCAGAGTTATTGTGCTGGAAAGAATCAGCTGCTGTGTAGTGGACACCTGGGTAAAGCTTAAGGAATTTACTGGGAAGGAGAGGCTAGTTGGTGCTTTGAACAACCTACATGATAGGTGTGGCTGTTTTGATTTTGTTATTTTTTAAATTTTTACTGTTGATAGATTTTTGGTAAAGTGAATGAGATGAACGTCCTTTTTCTCTCCTGTTTCTAGGCAGAATTTACTTTAAATCTCTGTGTGGAAGTGGACAGAGGGGAGGCAAAGGGAAGGAGAAGTGTAATTTCATGTTTCTTTAACCTCTATGTGCCAGACTTCTCTCATCTTGTAACCAGAGTTATTTCTGAGCAGTGAAACAGTTAATTACACTGGTACAGATTATCACCAGGATTTAGAGCCATTGCTCTAGGAGTTGGTTATTTACAGATTTTCTGTAATCAGTGGATACAAGAACTAAACCTTGCAGTGAACTTGCATTTGTTTCATATTTTGAAGGCTCTCTTGCTGATTGGGAAGATGAGCTTCCAATGCTCCATTAAAATAATTTATTTATTTATTTTATTTTTAAAATATAAAAGTACTAGTAGTCTAGGGCTATGTAACCACATGTGTACTGTTGTATTCATGGTTCCTGTGGGGTATGAAATATATAAATGAGTTGGACTCAGTTTAGTTATCTCTTTATAAGCTGATCAAGTCCAGATCCTCTCAGTTCCCATCAAGCAAAGGTTAATAGTAAACTGACACTGATTCGCTCCTTGGTCATGTTTCTCCATGGCCAATAGTTTTTCCACTTTTCAGGCTAACCTGCCACATAGGGCTATTCTTTGTGAGATATCCAGAAAAAAGAAAGCATTTCCATAAGAATAGATTCTTTGTGAGTGTCTGGTGAATTTCCTTGGAGCTACAGCCTGATATGAGGTATGATGCCCAATATGCTAGTTGACTAGTTAACAGAAGGAAGAAATTATTTGGGACCTTGAAAATAGAAATCCAAGGAAGCCATGTGGTATCTGGTGTAATTTACACATCTCTTAACCCTACCATTTGTCAGTATTGCTGGTTTTGCTTTTTTTTGTGTATGTGGGGGCAGGAGGTGTGAGGGAGTAGGAAACATATTGTATACACTGAAATACGGAATACATTTTGATTACTGACAAGACCTGTTGGAGTACCATTGTCTGGTGGAAAATTCAGTGTCTACAAAGTCTACTTTTTCCATGTGAAAGTCTGAAATAGGGCCAAAACACAGCAGAAAACCTGAATTCCAGTATATTGTTTCAGGTCAGTTTGGTGCCCATCATAATTTAGTTGAATGGATTGCAAACATGTAGTTTTAAAACGACTTACTATACCTGCATTTTCCAAGCAGCACATTTTGCTCTGAGGCCTGAAATTCAAGCTCCCTTTGTCTCCTGGAGTCTGAGCTGACCAGAGGACCAATTCTGACATAAAACAACAGTTTGCCCTTTAACCAGTCTTGTTTGTAACACATCATGGTTAGTATTGTGTAATCTATCATGGAGTTACACAACTGGAATTTATTATGAGAGATATAGAAAGCCTAACATAAATAGGATCTGAATAGACAAAAAATGTGCTTAGATGATGATACCTGTGAGAGTGCTGTAGTGAATTCAGATGAGGAAGTAACCTGAATTAGCTCATTAAGTAATTTCAGATAAAAACTAATTGCGTGTCATCAAGTGGAAGCAGCAACTTTTATAAAGGCAAACATAGCTGGATAAGATGCAGATGAAATGTTAATTTGTAAGCACTTCTGTGCTGTGTTTATTTTCACATAGATGTTCTCATATTGATACAGAAATCTGGAGACCTTCCTGAAAAGAAGGGCAAAACAGTATATCTCTCTAATCATGTTGTGGAAATTTAACACTGTCTTGTTCCTCTCATCTTTCATCTTTTAGCACAATTCCCTCAGTTCACTCATTTTTGTATTAAAGCTCGATTGCTTTAGTAACATAATATTGGTATCCAACTGCCAAAGCAAATGTAGGGTGCAGATTTTCATTAGTTAGAGCTCTGGAATATTTTATTTGATTAACTATTCTAAAGCAACACAAGAGCTGTGTGATAAAACCTGCATGCTCCTTTTACTGCATGTGCTTACTAGAGGAACTCGGGGGGTTATTTATATATTGTGGTAAAAAATTGCATTAGCACTTGCTGCCTCAGCAGACTTCTTGGGTTTTGCTGAAATTCTCCTCTGATTATCCATTGGCCCTACACAGTAAAATATAATGAAGGGCTTTGGGAACATTTCAACACATCAATTATCAGTTTTATACAAAGAACTATCAGTGGACAGGGTGCTTGCCCACTGCAGTGGAAAGACTGTGGCTTTTGTTCACACGGTAATGATAGGCAATTCACGAATAGCCAACAATACAAAATCATAACATTAGCCTGGAGTTGGGCAGATATATTACCACTGCCAGAAAGAATAATTTTGATGAATTGTTAAAGTCATTATTCAGTTCTATTACTCTGTCATAACATCCATTCAACCTGTGTCTAGGTTATGTTTGGTTTGTTGTTGTAACTTCTGTGGTGGAAGTCAGCTGCGGTGTAACCTTTGTCAATAAAAGACCAACACAAACAGTTGGGTTTTGTATGTTATTAGCCATGTTGTCACGGACTTTTTGTTTTCCTCTCTGGTGGCTGCTGAGGTCAGACGTCAGTCTCAGGGCAAACAGAAAAGAGCTATGATGGTGTAGAGATTACCTCATTAAATGACTATGTGCTATATTAGTAGTGGCTTTGCCAATGTTACTTTAGGTAAACCCTTGCTTTTTCTGTCACAGTCATAACACTGAGACACTTCCTGTTAATTATGAGCTTCCATCGACGGTGCCTATGGAAGAGACAGACAAAGTGGACGTGCCACTAAGCCTATTTCCTGGCTTCTTCTTTGTTGTAGGTTATAAATTGGTGTTATGATGATAGTGGAATGGTGGTGTTTGAAAGGACAGAAGAAGGGAAATAGGAACAAGTTGGATGTTTTTCTCTTCCTGCTTCTTTCCACATTTTGAAAGGGTTATGCGGAGAAGCAGTGAGCTAACTTAAGAACCACGGTGTTATTCTTGACCACACCCTTTCCATGGAAAATCGTGTGTCAGTGCTGCAGAAATCCCTCTTTCAGCAGTACAGGAGCACAGACTTCAGCCATGTATCCTGGGATGACCTCTCAAAGGCAGGGCACATGTCCTGGTGACCACAAGAGTCCCTTACTGCAATTCTTCCTTAGCTGAGTTTGCAGCTCAGCTCCACCACTGTACTGGAGAGAGTTGAGTAAGCACACCCACCTCATTGGGTTGAATAGCTGTGATCAAATTACCCCTCTGCCTTCATTATGTTGGTTCCCTGAAAAAAAAAGCTAGTGGTTTGATTTTAAAATTGGCCTTTAGAAGAGTCTTTAGCACAAAGAGATGTTTTAAGATATCAAAGACCTGCTTTTTTAGAGCTTTGAGATGGCATTCATTTTAAAAGTGTTTGAGTCTCATAGCTTTGATTGGCAGGGTAAAATCTTTGCTTTAAGTGATTCTTGAGATGTAGAATTTATTCCTCTTGGACAGCTACCTCAGCAGATCCTTTAAGAAAGCAATTCTAAAAATACTTTTATACTTTTTTCTTTTTTTTTTTTTAACAGAGTTATTTTCAAAATCTAGCTCTTGTATAATTTTCTGCCCTTATAGCAAAAGTTGTCTATGTAGCTTTTAATATCTTCTTACACCTTTACAGTCTGTTAAACTGCATCACATTTTAATTTTTAATTGGGTAGGTCTCCTCACTGGAATTGGAAAGATTGGTTGAGAAATTACTCTTTTGTTTTTTATTTGGGGGAGGACTTCTACAACTGAATAAGTTAAATTACTGTAGAAGTAACAATTAATGTTGTAGTTCAGACATCTGAGAGTCAGCTGTGTTTGGTAGGAAAATGAGCTGTGTCATATTAGTGGCACTGCCGAACTTCCTTGCTTTCATAGAGCACCTTTTAGCTGGGAATCTGAAAGTGCTGTATAAACATAAATATATATGGATAAAGGAAGCCTGACCCATGGGAATGTTTTGATTTTTTCCTGAGATCACACATTGAAGCCTGGTGAAAGAGTCAGGAAGAGTGCCAAGTTTTCCTAATTTGTAGTGCTTTGTTCCTGCAAACAGACAGTATCTCCTGCAGGCTGCTTGTGCACTGATTGTATTTACAGACATTTGCATGTACACTTGAGAGGGAATAAAAATAGAATTAAATCTCTGATACATCTCTATTTATTAACATTTTCTATGAGTACTGAAACTAACGAAGCCCAGTTTACTATGGATTTGAATTTCATGGTTGGACTCTCTGATGTCCAGTAAAATCTAAGTTCCAGTTGAAGCTTTTCCCACAGCCGAGATATTTACAGAGCCTCTTGTGTGCCTCAGTTCTCTAGCGTCTAATAAAAAAGAAGCTTATATTGCAGCCTTTCCTGTTTGTGGGGTACCACTGATGGGGGCTCCCTTTTTTATCTTCCTTGCCTCTTCTAATTTCATTGTTTATTAGAACAAAACATAACTATGATCACTAGTCCTCTGCAAAATTGGTTATAAAACTCCATCCAAGATGGAAAGCCAACAAAGATGTAAAATTATGCAGAGCATGCTATCACTTTAATTTTCTTAAAATGCAAGACAACAATTGGGATAACTTTTCAAGCATCGTATTGCTTCCTTTCTAAGTAAAACATGAATAAGCACTGATATTTACATGATGGTTTATAAAATGGTGATAATACTTTAATATGATAATATAGGTTGCCATCAAAGCCATAAAAAATTATTAGTCTTACTGATGATAATGGATACAAGTGCTTCAGGACTTCTAAGGGGAAGAACCAATCTAGTACCAGCAGGATCTGTGAAGACAGGCAGAAAAACTGGAAACAAGAGAGTTGATATTATCCAGAAGTAAAAGCGATTGAACAGTCAATTACTTCTAGAAGTTGTTTATTTAAACATTTAACCACTGCTACCATTTAGAGTAAGTGCTCTAGCTATCCATCTGTGAACAAATAACAATGCTGCTGTATGTCTCTCAGCCATTAACTGCAAACCCTTAGGACCAATTCCATTTTTACTCTCTTGAAATCACATATTTTTGACAAAATAGCAGTAATAATGTGGGTTGTAAATTGCACTTGGTTTAAAAAAAAATAGTTCAACTGCAATTTAACGCAGCCAATGAAAACATTTGTTTCACAAGTTTAAACTTTCCCATGGGAATGCTGGAGCAGCCCTTCTGATCTCTCTGTGTGTATTCAAAGGAAACATCTTTACAATACAGATGCTTGGGAAAACATACTGGAACACAGACATTGCTTCTCAGGATCACAGAAACACAACAAAATTACTCGTGTTTGTAGTTAAAGGTTTTAAAAAGTAGAACATCACATTTGGAGGGGTTTTGATTTTATGTTTGTTGTGGGGTGTTGTTTGTGCTTCTCATGCTAAGGGTCCCATTTTTTTCTAAGCAGGCATAGGCATTATCAAATCTCTGTACACCAGAAATAAAATAAAGAGGAGAACTTGACTTCTGCAATGCAGGGGATGTGGCTAGTGCAAAGTCATTGCTGGATCTGGGCCAGTTAATCACTGGCACCTCCCACAGTTCATATATGAGTAGCACCAAAGAGACAGTGGAGGAAACTTCCATCCCCTTATTGCTTAGGTAATAAGTCAGTACTCAAGACATGATAAATCCAAAAGAATCCCACATCTGTGCTGGACATGGTTTTGTGTCTTTCCGTTGTAAAACCCTCCCTTCAAGATGGATGGATGGATATTACTTGACAAAACCCAGGTGTCTTTCCCTACAGGGCTCAGGCACTGCTGGATGGTATCTCCTCAGCGGATGAGCTGCATTGGCTCTGCTGTGTAGACTGTGGTCCACTTTTCTTACATCTAAGCACCCATCTGTCCTTTGCATTGTGGGAACTGGTAGGGGAACAAAGCTGTGGGAACTGGTAGGGGAACAAAGCTTTCCTCCAGTATTCCCAGCCACACTGGTAGAACTAACTGGCACAAGTACCAATACTGAGCATCTTCAGGTGTTTGAAGAAGGTATTTGTCATACAGGAAAGTACAGTAATCAAAAATGTCCCATTCATTATCAAGTGAGCTGCTAAGCTCAGCCCCTGTGGCAAGTGACTGGAAAATGTCTGTCAAAGGTGATGAAATGTCCCCAGACTTTTTTGAGCATTTCTTTGACATATCATGTTAGGACTGAATGCCTAAATCTTTGTTGCTGTGATACCTAAATCAATCACCTACACAAGGTGATATGAATGTAGTCTAAAGTTTATTTCTTGCGATTCAGTCTTGAATTATGATTGCCATATCATGGTATTTTGGCTAATCTTCTAACTTGTTGGGGTGCTGAGATTCCTCAAGTGCCAGTTGTTCAGACCTTTTACCAGGGCTCTTAGGATTGTCCTTCTAAAATTCCTAACACTCAAAATAAACTGCATTCAGCATTGCTGAATAAAACAAGTGGACTTAGATACTGGATTTCTTCTGCTCTGACCTCACTATAGGTTGTTGTTGAGCCCAGTGTCATGACTTCCTTTGGAAGAGGTCATGTTGAAGTCACATTGCACAACCATCCTAACAGCAATCTCGGAACATAACCTAATTAAACTGCTAGACTTCCTCTTACATGTTGTATATGTGGGTTTGATATCTGATCTATGACTATGGTAAGACAAAGGTTTTAGACCACCTTAAGTGGATTGTAAAGGGTTTTTCTGCAAAAGAGTGTGATCTTTCTCTCTCAAAATGTCAAAGCCAATTTCATCTATGACAGAAAGCAGTGATTTAGTATAGTACCTTAAACACAGTTAAATACTATGGTCTTGACATATGAGTAGTCCCTGATGCTGACTTCAGAAAGATATTCACTCACATGTAGACTAATAAAGTTGAATATACTGATTCCCATTGCCAAGGTCATCCCATAACTACATATTTGAGTAAGAATACACTTACAGTAATGGATTGCTCTTTGACATGATGTAATCAAAATGGGTCTTCAACATCAAATTTGGTAGAGTTTAGGAATAGAGATGTAGACTTATAACTCTGAGAATTGGGATGGAAATGTGCAGAATGTCTTTTGGACCTTTACACAGGGACAAGAAAGTTTATGCTTGATCTCTGTTAGCATTGCAGATCAGGAAACTACAGTCTTGCCTGCTTTTAGTGCTCTTAGGGTGAGATATGCTGTGGCTCCAGTGTTTCAAAGGTGACAATTCCTTTATATAAACAGTGTCTTGATTTTTGTTACTGCTGACTTGGTGCCTGTTTATAATTCTCTGGAAAATATCTGGTGTTCAGAACGAAATGTAAAATTAAATCCCTAAGAAAATTGCATATGCTGTAGGAGACAGCAAGAGAACTTGATTCCCCAGAGAATTTATTTGGATAGAATCAGAAAAAATACAGTGTTCTTTTCGCTTTTGCCTCTAGGGTAATAAAGCATTCCTGAAGATAAACTGTGCTTTAACCATTCAGCATGGCCAGTTATTGCTTAATCAAATTAACTGTCACAGTTTATTATAATTTTGTGGAGTTTTTTAATATTGTGACAGAAACCATTGTTTACGTAAACAAAAAGAAGCAAATCTGTCATAAACTAGCTAAAGAGACTGAAATGTCTGAGTTAAACAGCTGCCCACAGGCGTGGGTTGTTTTTTTTTCCAAATACCAGCTGCTTCCACTAATCCTCTTGCCAGCACACCTACACAGCAACAACCTAATCGTGGCTTGTAAGAGCAGCTATCCATGTAAATTGATAAAAACATTGCTCCACCACTCTCTTCCAGTAATAGTTCAACTGAAAAGTTCCAGCTGTCAGTGGCAAAAATATACTGATTAAGACAATGTGGTGTTTTTTTAGTTCCCCTCACTTAGCAGTTAAGGGTATGTTGCCTTTAGCAATATTTGCCTTTGTTCAAGGCCTCCTGACCTGAGGGTTCTGTTTTATAGTGTACTCATGACCTCTCATTACTACATATACAAAACAAGACATTGGATGGAATTAAAAAAATACATCTGTCAAGTGAAAAAGCTGAAGGACATCTGAAGACATATATCCTAAAAAAGAAGATGACAGTGAGTCTAGCATCCCTTACTCTGAAGTTTTAGTTTTATGTTTATACTGGTACACTGGCAGTGCCTTTTCTGAAGCATGCAAAAGCCACATTGCTGTATCTCGCTGTATAGCTGATGTTCATAATAAATAGTTATGTCAGTATTCAGTTATTATGGAAACTCCTGTATCTTACTGTTCACACCCCTTGAGCGCACACATGTTTATAGAGATCTCTGTATGACCTCCACATACTCCTGTGTCAAACAAAGTTATATTTAAGCACAGTAACTTTTTGCTGAGCTAATTTCACAGAATTATTGTAATAAAAATAGCCTTTTGAGAAACTTGATTTAAAGGGAATGAGCTTTCAGTCCAGGTAGCATCTGTATCTAGTGTCAGAGTAACCTCATGGGTTGCAGCATCTGGGTTTCATGACTATAGCGCACATATCACATTTTATAACACATGTGTGCGTTGACTGTCTTGGTAGTAATTTAAACAATATTAGATATGTAATGGCCATTTTTACTGCTAACCAGCAGTTGTTTAGAACACTAAGAGAAACTATAGTGTGTGTAGGGCCAAGTGCTTGGAGGTGCACAACAAAAATCCACAGCAGACAAAATTTACAGCTAAGGGAATTTGCAAATATTTGGAAGTAAAGAGTGCTTCATATGAGGGTGATTAAGGGCTGGCACTGGTGTCTGAAGAAGGTGTATAACCTCCATCCCTAGAGATATTCACATTTCAAGTGAGCAAGGCCCCAAGCAACTTGATGCAGTCTGAGTGAGAGGTTGGACTGGGAAATCTGGTCCACATGTCTCTTCCAGTCTTTGGGGTGATTCTGCATATTTCAGCTCAGTGAGGCTGCCTGATCACCTTTTGGGCTGTGTGGCAGGTACAGGTTTCCTGATTCAACCTGGCTTTATGGGGCTCAAGGTCAGGTTGGATGGAGCTCTGAGCAACCTGGTCTAGTGGAAGGTGTCCCTGTCCATGGCTGGGTGGTGAAACAAGATGACCTTTAAGGTCCCTTCCAACCCAAACCATTTTGGCCTTGCTCCATTGCAGTGCTGGAACCACACTTTTAACACACTTAACAAGAGGTGCATCCTTGTAGACAGCAATAGAACAGGCCTCTGGGAGTAACACGTTGTTTACATAATACTCCCCCCCCCCCCCCCCCCCCCCCGCCCCC